>JAHRHZ010000015.1:619459-700243 GCA_024137785.1 Ginglymostoma cirratum
ATTTCTGATGAAGGGTTGAGGCCCGAAACGTCAAGTTTTCCTGCTCCTATGATGCTGCTTGACCTGCTGTGTTCATCCAGCCCCATGCTTGTTATCTGCACATCTTTGAGATAGCTTTTCAACAAAACTGACTGAATGGCTGACTCCTGTGCTGTAAGATAATAGAATTTTCTGAAGATTTGGAAATTGATGAGCAGACTTTATTACTGTAGGCAATGCTGTAGCCTGGATAAAAGTTTTCATGTAAAGAGGCAGCAGCTAAACTGGACTTGCAGAACATGCTGATGTCTGTAATTGGTACAAGATTCACACCCGATACCCAACTGTGACAAGGCTTTGTTGACTGAGCTCATCGACTGAAGCAAACAGGGCTTTGTGTTGTTTCAAGACTTTGATCAAGCATCAGAAATCAAAGGTTTTTAAATCAAAAGAAATGTGAAAATCCAGGACTTTTCAAGTATGAATCTCTTGAAATAAGATTGTTGGGACTCTTGATGTTTAATGATGTAAATATGTAAATATGTAAGCAGATAAATCATGTATGAGTACCTCATTTCCAGCAGTTCCTGTTTGATGAAAATATTAAATTGGTTAGGATTTCTGACATTTAAAGAGGGAAGGAGAGAAAGATTAGAAGAAAAAAAGCTAGAATACAGGGAAAGAAATTTGCATTTCTATCTCATCTTATCACATCTATTCAAAATCTCTCACACAGTTCATAAGCAGTGAATTGCTTTGAAGTAAATTGGCTGCTACAGATGTCACACGGCCATCAACTTGTGCATGGCAGATCCCACAAGCATTAATTCACAAGTGCCAATGTTTTTTGTCAGGCAGGAATATCACCAGCATCCCGGAAGATTCCCTCCGGTTGATTCCCGTGGGGCCCTTCAAATAATTCCGTGAAGTTTTTATTGTCTATTCAAACTGAATGCCCAATCTAAAGGATAACACATCAGACCTGAAATAAAAGTGAAATACTATTGTCACAGAAAAATTAAATTGCCTCTTAAGGTTAGCTTTTTTGTTGCATTTCTGAAGTGGAAGAACTATATATAAATCTAAGCTTGGTTTGTATTTCTGTGCTCTATGTTCAAGGGAGGGGATACATGGTTTTAGTTTCATTTAAATTTATTCTGTGAGCTGGGGTGCGTGAAGCTTAGTGATACACGAATTTTTAACAGGCTTTTATAGCCTTCGAGCTGGAGGTAAACCATTTGGTGCAGAGGAGAAGGGAAGAAAACTGAGTGAGTGGCCAGTGACACAAGTCCATTATCACACAGACAGAACCATCAAGGACGCTGGGGAATGAGTGCAGATTCAGTCAGAGTGAAAAGATGCTGTTATTTTAGCAGTCTGCAAAAAGTCAAGGGCTGGGTAAAAGTCCTGAGTATCTTAACAGAAAAACCTTCAGCAAGTTAGTGAGCCTATGCTTCAATGTTTGTAAATGTTAAGCAAAGGATGCTAAAGTGCTAAGCTGCCAGAAACTGTTGGAAGCTGAATAAATGGAAAATCCATGAAAGTATTCAGATGTCAAGAAAACAGAAAGCCCTAGAAATCAATGACATCCGTGCAAATTGAACAAGCAACTTTAAAATTCCTGCTCCTATGATGCTGCTTGACCTGCTGTGTTCATCCAGCCCCATGCTTGTTATTTAAAATGTAGACAGTGGGCTTCTTTACTGAAGTTTGAGTATCTGTTAGGCTATTGTTTAGGTAATAGGGTTGAATCTTTGTTTCAAATATTGCTTGTATGGTGTATTGTATTTAGTTTTGTGTGTAATAAACTTTATTCTTTGTTGAAAGTATATTGGCAGCACCTTTTGGGTTAGTAAGAACTGCAGATGCTGGAGTCAGAGATAACACAGTATGAAGCTGGAGGAACACAGCAGGCCAGGCAGCATCAGAGGAGCAGGAAAGTTGATGCTTTGGGTCGGGACCCTTCAGATAATCTGCCCGTGTGTTGGTGGTAGAAGGGAGTTGGTATTTAAGGTGGTGGATGGGATACCAGTAAGCTGCTTTGTCCTGCATCATATTGAGTATCTTGGTGTCATTGGAGCTGTGCTTATCCAGGCCAGTGGGAAGTATTACATCACAATCCTGACTTGTGCCTTGTAGATGGTGGACAGGCTTTGAAGAGTCAGGAGATAAATTGCTCACTGCAGTATTCGTAGCCCCTGTTCTGCTCTTGTAGCCACAAGATTGATATGGCTGATCCACTTTGGTTTATAATCGATGGTAGCCCTCAGGAGTTGGTAGTGGGGATTCGGTTATGTGAAATGGTTAGATTCTCTCTCTTCTTGGTGTATGGCACTTGTCAGCCTGATTGGCATGGGACTGCTTCAGTATCTGAGGAGTATGTGTGATACTGCTCGTTTCCGGGGGCAAGAATCCCTTTCCCTTTCCATCAGTTTTCATTTTGATGAATGTGCAACTGATTCCCTTTGAAGCAAAAATATCTAAAAGTGTAAACATTTTAACGGACAGCTTCTATTCATGAAGTATCTTTACTGTCGCAAGAGCATCCCAAAGTGTTTTACAGGATAGTAATCCACTGTAATTGATACTTAGCCAAAAAAATACTTGGCCAAAATTTCAGTCAAAGAGGCGTAATGTAAGGAGTGTTTGGGCATTGAGAGACGGAGCATTTGAGGGAAGGAATTCCAGAGCATATGGCAGCCAAAGGGACCGGCCTGATGGGAGTGGAGTGCAAGATTGTCGAATAAAGTAGCTCGTTTTCAAAGAAAGGATTTGGTATGAGCTGCTTCCTGTTTGATTGTGCGCAGTTCTGGGTGACGTGTTGTTCAGGAAAGAGAGGTTTATCTCACAACTTCTTGCTTTCCTGCCTGTGACACAGGAAGTTTGAGACTAGTCTGTGGTGCACAAACTGTGTCTCTGTGGTCTCTACAGGGATAACTGCTTTTATCAGCTTGTGAGCACATTTAAGCTGATGGATAAATAAAATTGGAGCAGGAGGGATGCAGACTCCAAGTCCGTATGTAATAGAAAACAAAAATCCAGCAAAGAACTGCAGATGCTGGAAATTTGAAACATAAACAGAAATAGCTCCAGAAACTCAGCAGGTCTGGCAGCATCTGTGGAGAAAAAGCAGAATTAACATTTTGGGTCCAAAACCAAACTGGCCTAGCCACAAAAGCCACAGGTCAGAGGCTAGGAAAACTACGACAAGTAACTCCCCTCCTGACTCCTCAAAGCTTGTCACCATCTATAAAGCACAAGTCAGGAGTGAGATGATGTACTCCCCAGTTGCCTGGATGAGTGGGGCTGTACTGACACCAAGGCACTCAATATCATACAGCAGTAAAAAGCTTGACTAGCATCTCATCCACCACCTTAAATACTAACACCACCCCCTCGCACCACCACACATTGGCAGCAGTTTGCACTTTCTGGTAATGCATTACAGCAACTCACCAAGACTCCATTGGATGCACCCTCCAACACCACAACCTAGGCCACCCAGGGGGACAAAGGCAGCAGATGTATCGGCATGATCCCAGCTGATGGGAATACTAGACAAGTCAGATCCAAAGTGACTGATGGCTTAATGACTCAATGTCACCACCGCAGTTTTTTTCTCCAACAGACGTTGCTAGACTGCTTTGTTTCTCTGTCAATTTGTGTTTGTGATAGAAAACAGTTTGGTGAATGGCTGTCATCTTTTGGAATGGAAAGAAGCATACAGTGCATTGTTGTCACTGCTGGTTGTGATTGAGTCAGATTTGGTGGGGGGTGTTACATGGTACAATTTCAAAATTTGATGGTGACAAGAAACTTGGGAAGTGAGTGGTAGACCTCAAGAGGGCCTGGACTAATGGGAGGGCACGTGTCAGATAAAATTAAATCGGCAGTATGGGAAGTGATGTATTTTGGTTGGGTGAATGATAAGGTATTTCACATTAAATGCGACAGTTTTCAAATGGATCCCAGAGCAGGTGGGGAACAGAGTGCATTCTGCACATATCTTTGAAGGTAGAAAGACAGCTTAAGAAAGCAGTTTCTATACCTCTGGGAATCTGGGTTTCATTAAGAGAGGCACAGAATAGAAAACCCAGCAGGTTCATTTAGCAATTCTTCAGTCGCAGGTGGAGTGTTGTGTCCAATTCCAGGCAGCAGACTTTAGAAAAAAATATGAGGGCCATGAGAGGATGTGGAGGAGATTTATTGCAGTCGGACCAAGGGTGAGGATTTCAGCTACTGGGGAGGCTGCAGAAACTGATCTCTTCAGAGCATAAAAGATGAGAGGAGTATTGATGGAAGTGTTAAAATCATTGAAATAAATAAAGCAAGCAGTTTTTAGTGGCAGACAACGCTGAAATTCATCAACAAAAAGAATCAGAGGGAAGGTGAGGAAAGACATTTTTATGCAACAAGGGTTAAGATTTAGAAATCTTTGCTTGGCTTACAAATACACATTCAATCACAGCCTTTGAATATCGATTGGCTTAAAACATGAAAAAGATTTTGATGATTGAGGAAGAAATAGAGTGAGAGTGTGGGCACAAAATTGATGGAATTGCTCTTCTCAATAGAGCACCACCAGTCTAATGGACAGAATGGCATCCTCCTGTGCTCTCTGATTCTAAAGTGTATGCTCAATAGGAAGCATAATATTTTCTGCAGGGGCTAGAGATTTGGATCCCAAATGGAAATGCAGATAATTTACTTATTTATCATAAGCATAATTTGTTGCCTGTCAGCTCTGAGGGGTGTATAGTTTCACCAAAAGTGCTGGAATAATAGTTATTGACATTTTCTACCTTTGCTGCAAACTGAGTTTGAATTTTGTGGCCTGCAGATTTGGAAAGCTCTGATTGGACGAAATGTTCTCAACCAGCGTTACATAAACAAACTGTGAGAGAGGTCTCTCAGATTATCTGAGAGAACAGAAAGTTCTGGAGAAACTGGGGTCCAGCATCGTCTATGGGTGGGGACAGGGAAACAGAGTCAACGTTCTGAGTCCGAAATGCTGCCTCTTTGGAACCTGAGCTCAGATTTTACCAGTGCAGTTTGAGAAATTGATCCAGTTTTAGAAATTTGGAAAGAAGAAAGTGGTGTCACTGGAAGTGATGAAGAATGTTGTAAATGATGATGAATTGTTGTAAAAACCAACCAGTTCCTTAGTGCCCTATAGGGAAGGGAAACCGCTGCCCTGACCCGGTTTGGGTCCTTATGTGTTTCCAGACCCACAGTAGAGTGCATGGGTTTTAACTCTCCCTGAAATGGCCCAGCAAGCCTAACCAGGAAGTTCCTATCATCATGCTAGGCACTAAATGAGAGTCTCCAGCGATACCCACATCCTGAAACCAGATTTTTTAAAAAATGAACTATCAGAGCAGAAATACTCAGTAAAGAGTTCGCTTTACAGAACATAGGTCTCTGTGGTTTATACCTTTTGCATTTGATTCAAGCAACTAATTAATGCAGGAAGTTGCTAAACTGCAGGGTATGAATTTAAAGAGCAGGTGGTAAATATCTTTGAGCAAACAAATTGATTAAATAAATATATATCAACAATGTAATTGAAGTGATGTTTAGATGCGTGATTTTTGCTGTGGTTCCAGTAATTGCAACTTGGAAGACCCTTGTTCATCAGCTATTTCTGCAGTAGAGTAGATGGCACCAAGAGCAACAACATAGTGATGGCTTGACTTTGTTTAGGTGACATGTTCTGGTGTCTGACCTTGAGTTCTTTTAGTCATTTTTCTGTACGGAACTTGAATGTTGCTGAAAAAAGGCACGTTTTGTTGAAGTCTTTATACATGTTCTTGCACAAAGGTTGCATCTAAGAACAAGGAACAAAGAAAATTACAGCACAGGAAAAGGCCCTACGGCCCTCCAAGCCAGTGCCGATTGAGATCCTGTCTAAACCCGTCATCTATTTTCTAAGGGTCTGTATCCCTTTGCTCCCTATCCATCCAGGTACCTGTCCAGATACATCTTAAAAGACACTAACGTGTCTGCGTCTACCACCTCCGCTGGCAACGTGTTCCAGGCACCCACCACCCTCTGCGTAAAGAACTTTCCACGCATATCTCCCTTAAACTTTCCTCCTCTCACTTTGAACTCATGACCCCTAGTAATTGAGTCCCCCACTCTGGGGGAAAAAGCTTCTTGCTATCCACCTTGTCTATACCCCTCATGATTTTGTAGACCTCAATCAGGTCCCCCCTCAATCTCCGTCTTTCTAATGAAAATAATCCTAGTCTACTCAACCTTTCTTCATAGCTAGCGCCCTCCATACCAGGCAACATCCTGGTGAACCTCCTCTGCACCCTCTCCAAAGCATCCACATCCTTTTGGTAATGTGGTGACCAGAACTGTACGCAGTACTCTAAATGTGGCCGAACCAAAGTCTTATACGACTGTAACAAGACCTGCCAACTCTTGTACTCAATACCCCGTCCGATGAAGGAAAGCATGCCGAATGCCTTCTTGACCATTCTATTGACCTGTGTTGCCACCTTCAGGGAACAATGGACCTGAACACCCAGATCTCTCTGTACATCAATTTTCCCCAGGACTTTTCCACTTACTGTATAGTTTGCTCTTGAATTGGATCTTCCAAAATGCATCACCTCGCATTTGCCCGGATTGAACTCCATCTGCCATTTCTCTGCCCAACTCTCCAATCTATCTATATTCTGCTGTAATCTCTGACGGTCCCCTTCACTATCTGCTACTCCACCAATCTTAGTGTCATCTGCAAACTTGCTAGTCAGACCACCTATACCTTCCTCCAAATCAGTTAGGTATATCACAAACAACAGTGGTCCCAGCACAGATCCCTGTGGAACACCACTGGTCGCAGGTCTCCAATTTGGGAAACCCCCTTCCTCTACTACTCTCTGTCTCCTGTTGCCCAGCCAGTTTTTTATCCATCTAGCTAGTACACCCTGGACCCCATGCGACTTCACTTTCTCCATCAGCCTGCCATGGGGAACCTTATCAAACGCTTTACTGAAGTCCAGAATAGGTAACAATTTTTCTCTTGTTCATTCATCAGGGAATTGTTTTCACCAATCAGAGCTGTCTTGCCTAGTTTAAGTTTTATTTAAACTTAGCAGTTAAATAGCAGTCATCATCCAGCGGTTGCATTCTCCAATGCCTCTGCCAATCAGAGTTCACTTGCCTACCAATCAGCACTTTCCTCTCACGCTGTTTTCCCTTTAAATTGGTATTCTTGCGAGTGTCGTGATGACTGCAAAGCAAAAATCTTCAGCCAAACATGCCTTATTTTCTGCAATACTGGAACTTCTTTCTTAACAAAGCCCCTCTGTTGGTCTGACCACAGACTGAGTGAACAGTCTCATTGCAGGACTTTCTCTGGTGCCTGCAGAGTTTGACAATCTATCCACAAGCCTGGTGATCTTGTGCCTGGCATATCCTGTAGTGAGCGCCAAAGTGTATTTGGACAGAAACTAATGTTTTGGGATTATCTGAAATAAAAACAGTGTTGATGAATCAGGGATTCATTCATTCCATTAATTTCCAGGATTATCTGTGTGGCCCTCCTTAAACAATGGGACATCATTGGCTATTCTCGAGTCCTCTGGGACCTCACCTGTGGCCAAAGAGGATACAAAGATGTCTGTCAATGCTCCAGCAATTTGTTCTCTTGCCTCTCTCAATATTCTGGGATAGATCCCATCAGGACCCTGGGACTTGCCTATCTTAATACTTTTTAAGTCACACAATACTGCGTCCTTTTCAATTGCAACTTGGCTTAGAAACTCAACACTCCCTTCCCTGAGATCATCTCTACCAATTCCTTCTCTTTGAATACAGACACAACATATTCGCTTAGGACCTCGCCTCCTCTTCTGGCTCCGCACGTAGAGTCCCTCTTTTGTCCTTGAGTGGGCAAACCCTTTCCCTGGCTAGCCTCTTGCTTGTTATATATGTATAAAAAGCCTTCGGATTCTCCTTAATCCTGTTTGCTAACAACTTTTCATGACCCCTTTTAGCCCTTCTAATTCCTTTTTTCAGTTCTTTCCTATGTACTTCAAGGGTGTCATCAGTTCCCATCCTCCTAGACCTTACGTATGCTTCCTTTTTCTTTTTGACCAAGGTCGTAACATTCCTGGTCATCCAAGGTTCACATAAGTTGCCATACCTATCCTTCATTCTCTCAGGAATGTACTGTTTGAAATACTCCCACATGGCTGATGTGGATTTACCCTCAAGCAGCTGTCTCCAATCAAAATTCTCCAGTTCCTGCCTCATATTGTTGTGGTTAGCCTTCTCCCAATTTAACACCTTCGCCCGAGGTCTGCTGTTATCCCTATCTGTGAGTGTCTTAAAACTCACGTTATTACGGATACTACTCCTGAAATGCTCCCTCACTAGAACTTCACTCACCTGGATGGCTCATTTCACAAAACTGCGTCCAGTATAACCTAGTGCTGAGGAAGGGTCACCGGACACAAAACGTTAACTCTGTTTTCTCCTTCTCAGATGCTGCCAGACCTGCTGAGCTTTTCCAGCAACTTTGTTTTTGTTCCAATATAACCCTTCCCTGGTTGCACTGTTTACATACTGTGTCAGGAAACGCTCCTGTATGGTCCTTACAAATTCTGCCCCTTGCAAGCCCCCAGCACGAAGTGAGTTGCAGTAAATATAGCGGAAGTTAAAATCACCACAACAGCCCTACTGTTGTTACATCTTGCCAAAATCTCTCCCCATGTTCTCTCCTCTATCTCCCACTGGCTGTTGGGACGCCTGTAGTATAGCCCCTGCATTGTGATTTCACCTTTCCTGTTCCTGAGTTATAGGTTCTCGCCCAAAGGGTTAATTTGGAATCACAAGCTTTTGGAACCTTACTCCTCCTCCAGGTGTTAGTGAGAGATATAGTATCAGACACAGAATTTATAAGTAAAAGATCAAAGGGTCATACCACTGATGAGGTGTGACCCTTTTGATCTTTTACTTGGAATTTATAAGTAATTTATAACAACACTCCTCAGGACCTTGCCATTAAGTGTACAAGTCATGCCCTAGTTTGCCATTCCAAAATGCAGTACCTCACATTTATCTAAATTTAAACTCCATCTGCCAATCCTTAGCCTATTGGCCCATCTGATCAAGATCTGGTTGTACTCTGAGGTAACTTCCTTCGCTGTCCACTACACCTCCAATTTTGGTGTCATCTGCAGCTTACTAACCATACCTCCTATGCTCACGTCCAAATCATTGATATAAATGACAAAAAGCAGTGCGCCTGAATTGCCTTGCTGCACGAGTCCTCTGATGTATCCTCCCTCAGTGCAGCTGAGAGATACTCCTTTACCAGTAATGCCACTTCCTGACCCTACAAAAGGGCAATGTTCCTTCGGCACTGACCCTCTGACAGGGTGGCGGTGATGGGGTGTTGGACAGGAAGAAGCGAAGAAGTGCTGTTGAAGTGATATTGTGTTCTTGTGCTGCTGTGTGGGCTATGGTTTATAGTTGGCAGCTTTAATATTCATTGTTTTAATTAATCAATCATAAACAGCTTTGGCAAACCTGGTAGTTGACTGCCTAGAAATGTGAGGAGAATGGTTCCAATAGTTGGTGCTAAATCCCTGGCCTTGGAGAATGGGGCTGAATATACTGGGAATCAGCTTGAATAGTTTTTGCTGGTTTCTCCAATCCTGTTTTGGAATTATCTGCCATCACTTTCTGGGCATGAATCTACTTCAGCTGTGTGTGGGCGCAAACATGATTTGCACAATGAGTAATATCTGTAAACATACAGGGTATCTAATCCAGTTTATTGTATTACCACTTAATTGGGTTTTGTTTCTCTTCAGTATGTTAATTCTTTGGATTAATTCCTGATCCTAAAAGGGGACAAATGCAGTAATTCCATTGCAGCCTACTTGTTTGAAATTCACCTTTACCCTGTTTGTGTGAAATATTCTATTTGTGAATTGTTGTAGAATACTTGGGTGATCATTCCTACCGAGGTCTGAGACTTTAACCTTAACGTAAGGTTAACGATGCATCATGTGGCTTTGCTGAGTGTTGTTCCTCAATATTGCCATTCTACTCTGATGCTCATGTCCTAGTTCACACCAGGTCCTGTTTCCCTATTAGCACCATGCTCTCCCTGCAATCTATACTGGCACCCTGATGAACAGTTTTTAAATGGAGATGTTGCTTTCAAATCCCTGAATAGCCTCAATTCCTCGCTGCCTCCATGGCTGTGCACCTGAGACTTGCTCACCCCAGATTTTAATTTCTCCACCATTGGTGGCTGTACCTTCAGTTGCCAGTATGCAAAATTCTGGAATTGTCACCTGCACCTCTCTGTTTTCCAAACAGTCTCTCCTTTTAAGACACTCATTAAAATCTATGTCTAATATCTTCTTGAATAGCTCAGTGTCAAATTTTATTTGGTAACTGTTCCTGTGAGTTTATAGATAAATGTATGTGATGATATGGGGGAGGCGATGGCCTAGTGGTATTAGCACTGGACTGTTAATCCTGAGACCCAGATAATGTTCTGGGGACCCGGGTTTGAATCCCGCTATGGCAGATGACGGAATTTGACTTCAATAAATATCTAGCATTAAGAATCTAACGATGACTGTGAATCCATTGTCAATTGTTGGAAAAACCCAACTGGTTCACAAATGTCCTTGAGGGAAGGAGGCTGCCATCCTTACCTGGTCTGGCTACATGTGACTCCAGAGATGTGGCTTTGCTGAGCATTGCAATGTGGTTGACTCTTAACTTCCCTCTCGGGATGGGCAATAAATGCTTCCTAGCCAGCGATGCCTTCGTCCTGTGAATGAGTAAGGAAAAAATCACTGTTGAGCCAGTTGAACACAGTCGGGTGATGTTAGAGGACTGTAATTCTTGTTCTTAACCCTCCAGCCCCTAATGAAAAATCAGGTCTGACAACAGGCCAGTGTTCAAAGGAAGTTGTGTCCTGTTGGTTTCATCACTGTCTTTCTCTCTGTATTGGCGCACAGGTTCTTGCAAGTGTAGAAGATGCCATTCAGTCCTTTGGGCCTATGCTGTTATTTGAGCATACCTTACAACCTCTTTCTGAGGATTATCACCTTGACCTGGTGGAGACTCTTCAGTGTCTGATGATCCATTGGGATCTCCTTGCTCCTGATAGGGCTATCCCAGGTGCAAGGTCATGGTGAGGTAGTGGACAAAATGCAATCCAAAAAGTCTTCAGCAATAGAACAGTGAAAGGAGCGCTCTAATACTCAACGCCAACAAAAATGCAAGAAGGCTGAAGTGGCAAGGTGGTCCTGGTCATGATAGCTTGTTGCATCTTGTTAGAGCTGGGTTGTCTTTGGGCAAACATCTTTGACTGAATACCACTCTTCAGAATACCCTCTGCTCATTTCCAAATGTGGAAGGACAAAGAAAAGTTGCTCTAAAAGTGGGCTGTCCCACTTTCTCCTAGCTGGGGAAGCACATGACCACGTAGATGGTGATTTTGTGGCATTAACTGAGTGTTGCATCAAGTAGTCCTAGGGAAACTAGATTCAGTGAGGTTCAGGGGGCAAACTCTCTGCTAGTCGGAGTTATAACTGACACTTACTTGGAAAGATGGTTGTGGTTGTTGGAGGTCAATCATCTCTGCAGGAGTTCCTCAGGGTAGTGTCCTAGGCCCAACCACCTGCTGCTTCTTTATTGAGCTATCCCTCGAGCATATGTGTCTACAGCTTTGACCATCAGTGAGTGAGAGAGAAAGGTCAAAGAACTGGCATTTATGTTGCCCCTTTCCTGAGCACAGGACATCCTAAATCGCTCTGCAGCCAATTAAGTTCTTTTGATCTGCAATCTCTGTTAACAGGTAAGAAACATTCATCGAATTGGAGCACAGCTAGGTCCTACAAACATAACATATTATTCAATACAGAAGATGTTGGAAATTCCCAGCCTCCCTGGCAGTACCCATGAAGAGCAAAACAAAATTCCTGTTCCGAGTTGAGCTGCCAACAGATTCTGTTCATCTAGCTTATGTACTAAATGTCTAAGCTAGGGTTTGAACCTGCAACGTTCTGAATCTGAGGGAAGTGCATTGCTGAGTGAGCCACTGTATCTGAATGTACTATTTGGAACTATACACATCTGCCTAGAATTTAGAACAGGCTATGGCAGGAAGTTGTGGAGTCTGAACAAATTAACCTGGAACTGAGCATTTATTCTGTTCTATTCGGGTCTGGAAAATGTGTGTTGCTGATGAGAACAAGGGTCATTATCCAGCTCTTCTGAGTAGGAGTTTAAGAATCGAGGTTCAACATTATTGTTCTCCTTTGTGCCATTGTCACCATATGGTGCCAGCTCTGTTAGAGTATAACCAGGCGGTTTGCCTGGAGCTCCTTCACTATACCAGCTGAGGTGATGAAGGAGGCAGCTCACCAACACCTTCCCAAGACTACAAGCAGAACTGGGAAATTCAGCTTTGCCTGCATCTTCAGGTTAGAATTTTAAAAGAATTTGTGGGCGTCCTCAAACTTCTGATTTGCTGACGTGTTGTTTTGCTGCAGGAGGCCAGGCTGTAAATTGGATGAATTGACTTTTAGAATGACTGTCAGGCCTGAGGGAATAAATGATCTTCCTTTATCACTGAGATCTCCCATTCCCACCTCAGTTTGTGTATTGCGGAAACACTTGTTTATGCCTTCGTTACCTCCAGACTGGATTATTTCAACGCACTCCTGACTGCTCTCCCACATTCTACCCTATCCTTAACCTGAAGTAAAGAAAGCTGAATTGCTGTGATCTTAACATACACCAAATTCCATTCACCTATCTACCCTGTGTTATGTGATCTATAAGCAGCACCTCTCTCAATATTCTCATTCTTTTCAAATCCCTCTACAGCTCTGTCGCTGCTGATCGCAATCCTGCCCAATTTACTTCCCTGAAATCTCCTCTTATTCTGGCATCTCAAACATCACTAATTTTAACAGCTCCAGTGATCCTACCTACAGCTGTCAGAGTCCTAAGCTTTGGAACTGCTTCAGGAAACCTTGCATCTCTCTACAATGTTTTTCTCTTTTGTGCAACATACTTTGAAATCTTCTTTGACTGAGCTATTGATCATCTGACCTAATATCTAATAATAATAGCATTGGCAAACTGCCAAAGTAACTTATTCAGAAAGGAAATCAAGAAAACAGTAACTATAGGCCAGTGACTCTACCAACTGTCATGAAGAATGTGTTGGAGGACATTAAGAGTAATGTAATAGTAGAGCGTTTACAAATGCATGATCTGATCAAGCATAGTTAATGTGGCTTCACGAAAGGGCATTCATGCCAGACAGATTTATTATCATTGTTCCTTGGCGTAACAACCAGCATTGATAAAGGGGAGCCAATAGATGTGAAATGTTTGGATTTCCAAAAGGTCATAGAGCTGTACAGTATGGAAACAGACTCTTTGGTCCAACCTGTCTATACCAGTCAGATCCTCTAAATAAATCTAGCCTCATTTGGTCTATATCCCTCTAAACCCTTCCTATTCATATACCCATCCATATGCCTTTTAAATGCTGTAATTGTACCAGCCTTCACTACTTCCTCTGGCAGCTCATTCCATATATGCACCACCCTCTACGTGAGAAAGTTGCCCCTTAGGTCCCTTTTAAATCTTTCCCCTCTCACCTTAAACCTATGCCCTCTAGTTTTGGACTCCCCCACCCTGTGAAAAAGACCTTGCCCCTCATGACCTTGTATAGCTCTATTACCTCAGCCTCCAATGCTCCAGGGAAAATAGCCCCAGCCTATTCAACCTCTCCCTATAGCTCAAGCCCTCCACCCCCGCAACATCCTTGTAAATCTTTTCTGAACACTTTCAAATTTAGCAACATCCTTCCTATAACAGGGAGACCAGAACTGAACATGCAGTATTCCAAAAGTGGCCTCACCAATATCCTGTACAACCATAACATGACCTTCCAACTCTTATACTCAATGCACTGACCATTAGAGGCAGGCTTTATACCACAGATAAGCTTTTGTGTTTTATCGTTTGATGGGATGGAGGCATCTCTGCCTGGATCAGCATTTATTGTCCATCCCTAACTGTGCTTAAAATGAATGGCTTAGACCATTTCAGAGGGCAGTTAAGAATCCACCAAATTGCTTTGAGTCCAGAATCACATGTGACCCAGGCAGGGTAATGACAGTGGATTTTTTTTTTTCCCTAAAGGGCAATAGTGAATGAATTAGGTAACGATTACATGGTCACAATCGGGTTAGGTTTTTATTCCAGACTTCTGGTGAATTAAATTTCACCATCTGCCACATGGGATTCAAACCCATGTTACTAGGACATACATCAGTCACAAAAAGCTAGCATCCAAGTTCATCAGGCAGTAGGGAAGGCAAATAGAATGTTGGCCTTTATTTCAAGGGGAATGGAGTATACAAATAGGGAGGTCTTGCTAAATCTACAAAAAATCTACAAATCACTATTTAGACTGCAACTGGAATTCTGTGAGCTGTTTTGGTCCCTTATCTAGGAAAAGATATACTGGCATTTAGAGGCAGTCCAGAGAAGGTTCACTAGGCTTTTGAGAAGATGTTGAATATTATGGTTGGTTGGCTTGCCGAGCTGGTTCATTGTTTTCCCATAGACGTTTCATTACCCTGCTGGGTAATGTCATCAGTGCAGCTTCTGATGAAGCGCTGTTGTGTTTTCCACCTGTTATTTAAACTCTGGAGCCCATTGAGCTAGATTACCTCATTTCCGGTTTTCCTTCGCAGTGGAGTGTACGTGGTGTCGAGCCCTGTGTGTTTGTTGATGACTTCCTTCATAGAGTACCAGGCCTCCAAGAATTCCCATACTTGTCTCTGCTTGTCGCGGGATCTTGGTGTTGTCCCAGTCAAATTGGTGGTACTGCTTATCCACATGGATAATAGGGAGATTTTTAATCAGTAAGGAAATCAGGGGCGTCAGGGTGTGGAGGGGTTATGGGGGAAAGGCAGGGATGTGGAGTTGAGGATTATCAGGTCAGCTGTAGCCTCGCTAAATGGTAGTGCAGAATTGATAGGCCGAATGGCCTGTTTCTCTTGTATCTTATGGTTTCATGTTTCTCATTATGATATTTTGTTTGAAAATCCTCTGATGTATCACCTTGAAATGTTTGAATCTGGTAAAGCTGCTGTAAAAATATCAGTCATCATTTGATGATGTGCTGGGAAATGGTGCTTCTAGTCTTCAGCCCTCCTTTTATGTTTTGTTTTAAAACAGAACGAGGAAGGACATGTCCATCTTTCTCGTCCCATCACAGTAATTCTGCCACTTCTGTCAGCAGTTCCCAAACACCTGCATCGAAAGCATCCAGAGCTCTGCGGAGACCGTCAAAAAACCTGGTAATATATCTCCTTTGAAAGTTCTTTTAAAAAGAAACGCCGAGGTACTGTGCACAGTTTTTAATTTCCTTTTGCAAAATGATTCTGATTTTGTTGGCTTCCTCTTGTGATCATTCAAGTGTAAATCCAAATTGAACATTAAATGCACAGCACAGTATCTGAACCTTTCACCAACTGATCTATAGTATATGAACCTCTTCCTAACCCCACAGCAACCCATGCCATTCTAGTCCTTTCTTCCCTGTGTTAATCCAGCTTCCCTGTGAACACACCGGCTCTGGTTAGTCCCTGCTCCCTGGGGCAGTGAGTTCCATGTTCTCCCCACTCTGAAGACTTTTCTCTCCATTCCAAATTGGATTCATTAGTGACTAGCTGACATTTATGACGGATGGAGAAAGCCACTGGCTTTAAGTTCAGCCGTTTTCCTGGAAACATAGAAAACTGTAACAGGAGTAGGCCATTCCACCCTCTGAGCTTGTTCTACCATTCATTACGATCATGGCTGATCATCCAACTTTAAAACCCAGTTGTTGCCATTTTTTCCCCATGCCTTTTTCATCCTTTAGACCAAAGAAATGTAACTAACTTTCTTGAAAACGTTCAACGTTTTGGCCTCACCCACTTTCTGTGGCAGAGAATTCCACAGGCTCCCCACTCTCTGGATGAAGTCATTTCTCCTCCTCTCAGTCCTAAATGATTTACCCCATAGCCTTAGACTGTGTCCTTAGTTCTGTATTCTTCGGTCATCAGGAACATCCTTTGTGAATTTACTGTGTCCTGACCTGTTAGAATGTTATAGGTTTCTGTGACATGCCCCTCATTCTTCTAAATGCCAGTGAACTTGGTCTTCACCAATCCAGTTTCTCTTCATAAGCCCACCCTGCCATCCCAGAAATCAATCTGGTAAGTCCTCGCTGCACTTCCTCCATCTGCTCCCTCAGATAAGGAGACCAGAACTGTATATAATACTCCAGTTGTGGTCTCACCAAGGCTCTGTACAATGACAGTTAGACATCCCTGCCCCTGTACTCCAATTCTCTCACCATGAAGGCCCACCATCTTCACCTACTGCACTTGCTTGCTTACTTTCAGTTGGGGATGTGATGGCCTAGTGGTATTATCACTGGACTATTAATCCAGAAACCATGGAGTGTCCTGGGGACCTGGGTTTGAATCCCGCCATGGCAGATGGTGGAATTTGAATTCAATAAAACAAAAATCTCGAATTGAGAATCTAATGATGACTGTGAATCCATTGCTGATTGTCGGAAAAACCCATCTGGTTCACAAGTGTCCTTTAGGGAAGGAAACTGCCATCCTTACCTGGTCTGGCCTACATGTGACTCCAGACCCACAGCAATGTGGATGACCCTTAACAGACCTCTGGGCAATTAGGGATGGGCAATAAATGCTGCCTAGCCAGCGATGCCCTCATCCCGTGAATGAATAAAGAAAAACTACTCTACAAGGAAATCCAGGTCTCACTGCACCTCCCCATTTCCAATTATTCATCACTAAGAAAATAATCTGCCTTCCTGTTTTTTCTACCAAAATGGATAACCTCACAGTTATCCACATTATGCTGCATCTACTGTGCATGTGCCCACTTACTCAGCCCGTCCAAATCACACTGCAACATCTCTGCATTCCCCTCACAGCTCACCCTCCCACCCTGCTTTGTGTCATTTGTAAACCTGGAGATATTACATTTAGTTCACTCGCCTAAATCATTAATATATATTGTGAATCGCTGGGGTCAAAGTACTGACTGCCACTCAGAAAAAGACCCATTTGTTCCTAGTCTTTGTTTCCTGTCTGTCAACCATGTCAGTACCTTACTCCCAATCCCACATGGTTTAATTTTACACGCAAATCTCTTTTATGTGGGACCTTATCGAACGCCTTCTGCAAGCACAAGAAAACCACATCCACTGGCTCCCTCTTATCAACTTTGCCAGTTACGTCCTCAAAAAAATTTCCAGTAGATCTGTCAAGCACAAATTCCCTTTTGTAAATCAATGCTGACTCTGTCTGATCCTGTCACTGCTCTGCGACTAAATCTTTTCTAAAGGACTTTAGCGTTTTCCTCACTACTGATGTCAGACTGACTGGTCTATAACTCCCTATTCTCTCTCGACCTTTTTTAAACCGTGGGATTGCATTAACTACATTGCAATCTTTAGCAACTGTTCTAGAGCCTATAGAATTTTGAAAGCTGATCATTAATGCATCCACTATTTTGAGGGCCACTTCAAAGAACAAAGAAAAATTACAGCCCAGGAACAGGCCCTTCGGCCCTCCAAGCCTGTGCTGATCCAAATCCACTGTCTAAACCTATCGCCCAATTCCTAAGGATCTGTATCCCTCTGCTCCCCACCTACTCATGCATCTGTCCAGACGCACCTTAAATGAATCTACCGTGCCTGCCTCTACTACCTCTGCTGGCAACGCGTTCCAGGCACCTACCACCCTCTGTGTAAAGTACTTTCCGCGTGTATCCCCCTTAAACTTTTCTCCTCTCACCTTGAACGCGTGACCCCACGTTATTGAATCCCTCACCCTGGGAAAAAGCTTATCTCTATCAACCCTGTCTATACCCTTCATGATTTTGAAGACCTCAATCAGGTCCCCCCTCAATCTCCTTTTTTCTAATGAAAACAATCCTAACCTACTCAACCTCTCTTCATAGCTACTTCCTTAAGTACACCTGAATGTAGATTATTGGGTCCTGGAGATTTATTGACCTTTAGTCCCATCAATTTTCCTAATACCATTCCCTACTAATACTGATCTCCTTCCGTTCCTCCCTTTCATTAGACTGTGTTCCACAACATTTTTAGGGGATTATTTTTGTCTCCCCTTGTGAAAAGAGAACCAAAGTATGTATTTAATTGGTGTGCCATCTCCCTGTTCCCCTTTATAACTTCCCTGTTTCTGATGCCAGGAACCTACATTTGACTTCACTAATCTTTTTCTGTTCACATATCTACGGTTCTTATGGTCCCAGTAAGCTTACTCTCATGCTGTCTTTTCCCCATCTTCCATCAATCCTTTTGTGCTTCTTTGCTGAATTATAAACTGCTTCCAGTCCTCAGGTTTGCTGCTTATTTGGACAATTTGTATGCCTTTCCTTGGATCTGATACTACCCCTAATTTTCCTTGTTGTGGTCAGGCCAGCTTTCAGGTTTTAATTTTGTGCCAGTAGGAAAAGAGGGACAGGGACAGGGACAGAGGCAGAGACAAAACTACCTCTCCTTGCAGAGACCCAAAAGCTTCTCACTGTATCATTCACATCCAGAACCTGTCCAGCTACCTTGGAGCCATTCAGAGAGCTGTCAGTGGGCTGATGACCTTTGCTATCCACAGTTCCACAAACCAAGGCGTCGTTGCCAAATTTCAAGCCTTTTAAAAACAATTCCATTTTGCTGTTTTTACTATGAAAGTGAATAATCTCTCACTTCTCCACTGTATCTGCCACTTTGCTGTTCACTCACCAAGTCTGTCTGTGTACCTTTGCTGCTCCTTTATGATTGTCTCTCAGTTTCTGTAGGGAGTCTCATGACAGAATGGGTAGTGGCCATGCCTTTGAGTCAGGTTTTCAGACCCACCCCAGGAACTAATGGCCAAGGGAGATGACTACCTTCCAAATTCTTCCAATGCTTGCCAATGGCAGCATTTAAGAACAGGTGAGATTCCTGGTCAGTCATGGGAAAAAGCTGGGGCCTAGGCTTCCAGGTACAACGCGCATCCAGCACCACATGTTGCTGCAGCAACTCGGACTGGCTAGATGATTTCTTCTTTAAATTTGTTCATGAGATGCGAGTGTCGCTGGCTCGACCAGCATTATTGCCTAACCCTAATTGAGTTAAGAGTCAACCACATCACTGTGGGTCTGGTATCACATGTAGGCCAGGCCAGGTGAGGATGATGGATTTTATTCCCTAAAGGACATTAGTGAACCAGATGGGTTTTTCTAACAATCAGCAATGGTTAAAGTTTTCAAGAAGATTTGTAACTCGTGTTGTGGATGAGGTTGTGGACTTGTTCGCCGAGCCGATGGGTTTGGTTGCAAACGTTTCATCACCCTGCTGGGTAACATGGTCAGTGTGCCTCCGGTGAAGCGTTCGTGTTCTGTCCTGCTTATTAGTTAAACATCCATATAAACACCTAAACACCACCTTCACCAGATAAAGTTCATGGAAGAAGAGAAGAACGACAACCAACTACCTTCCTGGACATTAATGGCAGAACGCAAAAACAACAGGGAAGTCCTGACTAGCGTGTATGGAAAGACCACACATACGGACAAAATACTCAATTACACACAAATGGAGCTGCATCAGGACACTATGCAAACAGGCCACAACATTTTGCAGCAACCCAGAACTATGCAAAGCAGAACAGGAGCCCCTCCACAGGGTCTTCAAAAGGAATGAATACCCAAAAAGCACAATCCGCCGTTACCTCCCAGACAGATGCACACAACCAGACTCACTAATCACTCTACATCAAGGACATATCAGAGGTGACCACAAGACTACTCAGATCCCTAGGTGTCAGAGTAGCCCACAAACCAACAACCAACCTACGACAGCTACTAACAAACGTCAAGGATCCCATACCCAAAACCAGCAAAACTGGGGTAACACACAAAATACCATGCAAGGACTGTGAGAAACACTACATAGGCCAAACCGGAAGAAAACTGACAATACAGATACATGGACACCAACTAGCCACCATGAGACACAACCAATTCTCACTTGTCTCACTACACACTGACAGCAAGGGACATGAATTCGACTGGGACAACACATCGATAATCGTACAAGCCAAACAGAGATACACCAGGGAATTTCTGGAGGCCTGGTGTTCCAACCGGAACTCGATCAACAAACATATTGAATTAGACCCTGTGCACAAACCACTGAGAAACAAAACTGGAAGTAATGCCAACCACCCCAGCAAACCGAGGCATATAAATAACAAGTGGGACAGAACACTAACACTTCACCAGAGGCGCACTGACGATGTTACCTAGCAGGGCGATGAAACATTTGCAACCAAACCCATCGGCTCGGCGAGCAAATCTACAACCTCAATCAGCAATGGTTTCATGGTCATCATTAGACTCTTCTTTCCAGACTATTAATGAATTCAAATTTCACTATTTGCCATGATGGGATTCAAACCTGGGTCTCCAGAACATTACCTGGGTCTCTGGATTAACAGCCCAGTGGTAATACCACTAGGCCGTCGACTCCCTGAATGCACACATGCATGCGTGCGCGCTCATATAGAATGGTCAGGGAGCAGGGAAAATTGTTGGCTGGAAAATTATGGGGAAGGTTAGAGTAGAGAGTTCAGCAGAGGTTATTAAAGTTTCCAGAACAAATAATCGGACAGAGAGTATGGAAAAGGTCAGGAATCTAACTTCAAGCACAGCAGGTAAGAGGACAGTTATAAGAAGGGTCAATCAATGCAGGACTGAGGGTGTTGTACTTAAGTACACGCAGTGTACAAAGCAAGGGAAATGAGCTTGTAGCACAGATTGAAATTGACAGGTACAATGTGTGTATTACAGAGACATGGCTGCAAGGGGATCAGGGCTGGGATCTAAATATCCAAGGATACCCGTCCTATTAAGAGGACAGGCAGATGGGCAGAGGGGGCAAGAAGTGAGATGAAATCAATACCATGAAGCAGTGTAGGTTTGGAAAGTGTAGAGTCTGTGTGGGTAGAGTTGAGGAACCGCAAAGGGAAAAAGACCCTGATGGGAGTTGTGTACAGGCCCCCTAGCAGTAGTCAGGATGTGGGGAAGAAAATAAATCAGGAGATAGAAAAGGCCTGTAAGAAAGGCACTATTACAACAATCTTGGGGGACTTCAACATGCAGGAGGACTGGGAAAATCAGGTTGGTAGCTGATCCCAAGAAAAGGAATTTTGGGATGTCTGCAAGATGATTTGCTGGAGCGGGTTATGGTAGAGCCCGCTATTGAACAGGCAGTTCTGGGTTTGGTGATTATAATAAGGCAGACATGATTACAAAACTAAAGGTGAAGGAAATTTTAAAGGGAGACAGTGACCATAATATGATAGAATTGACCCTCTGCAGTTTGAGAGGGAGAAGCTGGAATCACTGTTAAAAGTGAGTAAACGTAACTACAAAGACATGAGGGAGGAGCTGGCCTGAGTCCATTGGAAGGGCAGCTGAGCAGGGAAGACGGTGAAGCAGCAATGAGAGGTGTTTCTGGGGGTAATTAGGGACACACAACAGAAATACATCACAAGGAAGAAGAAACACACTCTGGGGAGGATGAGGCAACCATGGCTGACAAGGGAAGTTAGGGACAGTGGAAAAGCATACACTGTGAAGAAGATTATTGGGAAGCCAGGGGTTTGGGGAGCCTTTAAAAATGAGCAGAGGATAGCTTAAAGAATGCAATAAACTGGGGAAGAGATGAATTATGAATGTGAGCCAGCTAGCAATATGATAGAGGATTGCACAAGTTTTGTTTTTAAGATATCTAAGGCAAAAGTGGACATTGGACCACTGGGAAATGAGGCTGGAGAAGTAGTAATGGGGAACAAAGAAATGGAGGAGGAGCTGAATAGGAACTTTGCATCAGTTTTCACGGGGGAAGACACCAGCAGCAGACCAGACCTTCAAGAGAGTCAGGGGGCAGAGGTGAGTGTCATGGCCATCACTAGGGAGAAGATGCTGGGGAAGCTGAAAGGTCTGAAAATGGATAAATCACCCGGACCAGATGGACTATACCCCAGAGCTCTGAAGGAGATAGCTGAGGAGGTTGTTGAGGCATTGGTGGTGATTTTACAGAAATCACCGGAGTCAGGGAGGGTCCCAGAGAATGGAAAATGGCAAATGTCACAACCTTATTTAAGAAGACAGGAAACTATAGGCCAGTTAGCCTGACCTCAGTTGTTGGGAAGGTTTTAGAATCCGTTATCAGGGAACTTGGAAGTGCATTTTCCCACATTGGGTGGAGTCAGCACGGCTCTATCAAGGGGTGGCCATGCCTGACAAATCTGTTAGACTTCTTTGAGGAGGTATCGAGCAAGTTAGAAAAAGGAGAGTCAGTGGACGTGATCTATTTGAATTTCCAGAAGGCCTTTTACAAGGTGCTGTGCAGGAGGCTGCTAATTAAGATAAGAGCCCATGGTGTTAGGGGCAAGGTACTGGTATGGGTAGAGGACTTACTGACTGGCAGAAGACAGAGACTGGGCAGAAAGGGGTCTTTTTCAGGATGACGGCTGGTGGCTAGTGAAGTTCTACAGGGGTCTGTGATGGGAACGCAACTTTTCATGTTATACATTAACAATCTGGATGGAGGAACTGAGGGCATTGTTGCTAATTTTACAGATGAGAAATGGATAGATGGAGGGACTGGTAGTGTTGAGGAAGCGGGGAGGCTGCAGAAGGACTTGGACAGGTTAGGAGAGTGGGCAGAGAACTAGCAGATGGAATATAATGTGGGAAAACACGAGATGATACACTTTGATGGGAAGAATAGAAATAGAGGCTATTTTCTAAATGAGAAAGGCTTCAGAAATCTGAGGCACAAAGGGATTTGGATGCCCTGCTTCAGGTTTCTGTCACGGTTAACATGCAGGCTCAGTTGCAATTAGGAAGATAAATGCAATGTTAGCATTCATTTCAAGAGGGCTAGAATACAAGAGCAGGGATATACGGCCTCAGCAATATAAGGCTGTGGTCAGACCGCATGTGGAATATTGTGAGCAGTTTTGGGCCTTTTATGTGCTGGCGTTGGAGGGGATCTGGAGGAGATTTACAAGAATTATCCTGGGGATGAAAGGCTTGATATGTGAGAAATGTTTGAGGACTTTGGGTCTGTACTCAGTGGAGTTTAGAAGGATGAGGGGGGGGATCAGATTGAAAATTACAGAATACTGATAGGGTTGTAAAGAGTGGACGTGGAGAAGATGTTTCCACTATTTGGAGAGACTAGGACTCAAGGGCATGTCCTCAGAGTGAAGGGATGACCCTTTAGAACTGAGATGAGCAGGAATTTTTTCAGCCAGAGGGGGATGAATCTGTAGAACTCATTGCCTCAGAGGGCTGTGGAGGCCAAGTCATTGAGTGTGTTTAAGACATAGATAGATAGGGTCTTGATTGGAAAGGGGATCAAGGGCAATGGGGAGAAGGCAGGAGAATGGTGTTGGTAAACGTATCAGCCCTGATTGGATATGTTGAATGGCCTAATTCTTCTGCGATATCTTATGATCGTAAAGGCACTCCCACACAGGTGCAGGCCTCGCAGTCCTTCCTAGCTTTTGCACATCTACTAACTTGGGCCTTGTACTTTATCTCTCTCCGTCCATGTCATTAGCAGAGATTACAGCCTGCTGAAGCCACATCCTGATCCTAATGGCAAGCTACTAATTGCAACTCATCAACTTGAAAATGCCTGGGTGTCTGTCCCTCAGTTCTAGATGCCTGCTCTGCCATTTAATATGATTGTGGCTGATCATCAGTCTGCCGTCCCCCGCTTAGCTCCAAGAGCAATAGCTACCTATATACATTCAATAACTGGTGAGAGAGAATGTGCCGGGGTGTTATTGCACAGTCCCCTCTCTCAACTTACAGCCAATCAAATAACAATTTTCCTTGCTGTTTTTGTTACCAAAATGGATAAGCTCACATCTATCCACATTATGCTGCATCTACTGTGCATGTGCCCACTTACTCAGCCCATCCAAATCACACTGCAACATCTCTGCATTCCCCTCACAGCTCACCCTCCCACCCTGCTTTGTGTCATCTGCAAATGTTGAGAAATTACATTGAGTTCTCTCATCTAACTCATCAATGTATACTGTGAATAGCTGGGGTCCCCATACCGATCCCTGCAGTACCGCAGTCGTCACTGCCTGCCATAATATAAAGGCCTTTAACATTTTCCTCACGACTGATGTCAGACTGACAGGGGTCAGATTCCCTTTTGTAAATCCATGCTGTCTGTGTCTGATTCTGCCACTGTTTTCTCAGTGCTTTGCTGTAAAATCCTTCATAATAAACTCTAATATTTTCTCCCATTGCTGACGTCAGACTCGCTGGTCTATAATACCATGTTTTCTCTCCCTCCCTATTTAAATAGTGGCCTTACATTAGCTACTTTCCAATCTGTAGGAACTGTTCCCGACTCTCTCGAGTCTTGGAAGATGACCACTAATTCGCCCACTATTTCTTGGGTCACTCCCTTTAATTACTTTGGAATGTATGTTATCAGGCCCTGGTTATTTATTGGCCTTCAATCCCATCAGTTTCTCCAACCCTGTGTTTCATATTATTTCTGGTATGTTATGTGTCCTCCTTTGTGAAGACAGAAGCAAAGTTTAAATTTAGTTCATCAGCCATTTCTTTGCTCCCCATTACAAATGACAACCTGAGTGCCTACCTAATAAAGCCGCTTCAGAATCTTTTCCTATTTCAATGAGGTCACCTCTCATTCTTCTATAAACTCTATTTAGCTTATCATAGGACACTCTGTCTTCCCAGAGACCAATCGAGTGAACCTTTGCTGTATACCTTCAAGACACGTGCATTCTTCCTTCGAGATTAGGCCACATGACTACATTGAATGGCATTTATGGGCTTAAAGGGCTAATTGACTTATTCCTCTTGTTCCGCTCCTGTTTCCTATACTGGAGAATTTTGGCAAAATGTTTTTTGGTTGGTTGACACTGAAGTCTCCTTCCTTGCTTTAGGAGATGACGGAAAATGGGAGCCATCAGCTGGTGGTGAAAGCCAAATTTAATTTCAAGCAGACCAATGAAGATGAGCTTTCCTTTTCAAAAGGCGACATTCTTTATGTAACACGAGTTGAAGATGGAGGATGGTGGGAAGGCTCACTGAAAGGAAAGTCAGGCTGGTTCCCTAGCAACTATGTGAGAGAGATAAAACCAAGTGGTGAGTTGCTAATCTTTATGTATAACTCACTCTTCATTCTGGCTGTATAGAAAGTCATACCTTTTTGTTTAAAACTGCTTTCTGTTCAGTGTGTCCACGGCCAGAGCTTTCAGTCCAGCTGTTGAAACTTCAGCTCAGTTTCCACTTTTTGCTCAGTGGCTAAGTTCGAGGTATTCCCTTATGTTCATTTCACCAAATGGGATGGAGTTAGCAGTTAATTGCAAATTAAATTATCTCACTCAAAGACACACCATGGATGTGTTCCCAGCCATCTCTGTCTTACTGTCTGAAATTGCATCTCATCCCTCTGCACACTGAAAATCCTCAGGGGTTTTCAACTTCATCTTTATGTTTCATCAGCCTTGGAACCTGTCTCTTTGACTTTTTTGTTTTGAATCCTTCTCCAGACGCTGGTCGTGGCCCAGCATTGGTCCATTTTGCACCTTCTCTGTGAGATAGCCTGTATGTGTTTATTTGTTGTAGAGAAGCTGCTGGAAATGGGCAGTGCAGTTCAAGCTTGGACCTGTTGATGATGGAATATGGACTGGTTCAAGAATTGGTGCACGTCTTGTAATTTGTGTAGAATGAAACTGAGCAGAACACTTGATCTCATTTTGCAGAATGTCCTCTTGTCATTTTCAAAAGGTGCAAGAGTCTTATGATTAAGTGACTAGCTCCAGAGGCCTGGAATAATAATCCACAAAAAGGCGAGCTCAAATCCTGCGTGAGTCTGGGAATTTGAATTCAATTTGGGAGAAAAAACTTCCCAGACTGGAAAGCTGTCTCAGTAAAAGTGACCATGATGCTGTCAGACAGTTATTTTAAAAAAAGACTGGTTCACCCATGTCCTTTAGGGTTGGAAACGTGCCATCTTAGCAAGCCTGGTATGTGAGTCTTTCACTGTTCCTTACTTCACTGTTGCAAATTACGTCATCTTGGTAAAAGGATTTGCTGGTAGAGTCGCAGAGGTCAACAGCACTGAGAAAGGCCCTTTTGATCCACTGAGTCTGCACTGGTCAAAAACAACCACTTTTTTCCATTCAGTTGTGGGACTTGGGCATTGCTGGATGGGCCAGCATTTATTGCCTGTCCCTAGTCGCTCTTGAGAAGACGGTGGTGAGCTGCCTTCTCAAACCACTGAAGTCCAAGTGCTGTAGATTGACCCATTAGGGAGGGAATTCCAGGATTTTGACCCAGTGACAGTGAAGGAATGGCAATGTATTTCCAAGTCAGGATGGTGAGTGGCTTGCAAGGGAACTCATAGGTGGTGGTATTCCCATGTATCTGCTGTGCTTGTACTTCTAAATGGAAGTGGTCATGGAATTGGAAGGTGCTGTCTAAGGATCTTTGGTGAATTTCTGCAGTGCATCTTATAGATAGAGCACACTGCTGCTACTGAGTGTCAGTGTTGGAGGAGGAAGTGAATGTTTGTGGGTGTGGTACCAATCAAATGGGCTGCTTTGTCCTAGGTGGAGTCGGGCTTCTTGAGTGTTGTTTAGATAAGTGCAGCTCCAACAAGTGTGGAGTGTGCCTTGTAGATGGTGAACAGGTCTTGGAAAGTCTGGAGGTGAGTTACCTGCTGCAGTATTCCTAGCCTCTGACCTGCTTTTGTAGCCACTGCTATATATGGCGAGTTCAGTTCAATTGCTGCTCAATGGTAACCCCAGGAATATTGATAGTGGAGAATTCAATGATGGTAACGCCATTGATTGTCAAGGGGCGGTGGTTAGATTGTCTGTTGTTGGAGATGGTAGTCATAGCCTGGCATTTGTGTGGCACAATTGTTATTTTGCCAGTTGTCAGCTCAAGCCTGGATATTGTCCAGACCTTGTTGCATTTGGACATGGACTGTTTCAGTATCCGAGGAGATGTGAATTATGCTGAACATTGTTCTTATGGTGGAGGGAGGGTCATCGAGAAACAGCTGAAGATGGTTGGGCCGAAGACACTAACCTGAGGAACTCCTGCAGAGATGTCCTGGAACTGAGATGACTGACCTCTAACAACCACGACCATCTTCCTATGTGTCAGGTATGGCTCCAACCACCGGAGAGTTTGGTCTCTGGTATTTATTGATTAGAGTTTTGCTCGGGCTCCTCAAAGCCAAGCAAGGGTTATCATTCTCACCTCCACTTCTAGAATTCAGCCCAATTGTCCACATTTGATCCAAAGCTGTAATGAGGTCAGGTGATGAATGGCCCTGGCAGAACCCAAACTGGGCATTGCTGAGCAGGTGCTGCTTGATAGCACTGTTGATGACATCTAACCTATTCCCATTTTCCAACATTTGTCCCATAGCCTTGTGCACCTTCTGAAACGTGATGAGGGTTTCTGCCTTTTCCACTCTTGCAGGCAGTCACTTCTAAATTCTTACCACCCTCTGAGTGAAAAGATGTTTCCTCACATCCCCTCTGAACCTCCTGCCCCTTATCTTAAATCTATGCTACCTGGTCATTGATTCCTCCACTAAAGGGAACAGGCTTCCTCCTGTCCATCCTATATATACCCTTGTTAATTTCATATATCTCAATCATGTCCCCATTAATCTCCTCTGCTCTAAGGATAACATCCCCAGTCTGTCCAATCTCTCTTCGTAACTGAAACTCCAGCCCCAAGGCAACATTCTGGTCAATCTCCTCTGTATCCTCTCCAGTGCTGTCCTATCCCTCTTACAATGTGGATTCCTGAACTGCAAACAGTACTCTAGCTTTAGCCTGGGAGGTGAAGGCCTAGTGGCATTATCCCTGGACTGTTAATCCAGAGACCCAGATATTGTTCTGGGGCCTGGGTTCGAATCCTGCCACGGCAGATGGAATTTGAATTCAATAAAAATTTGTCTGATGATGACCATGAATCCATTGTTGATTGTCGAAAAAAACCCATCTAGTTCACTAATGTCCTTTAGGAAAGGAAACTGCCATCCTTACCTGGTCTGGCCTACATGTGACTCCAGACCCACAGCAATGTAGTTGACTCTTAACTAGCCTCTGGTCAATTAGGGATGGGCAATAAATGCTGCCTCGCCAGCAACGCCCTCTTCCCATGAATAAATGAAAAAAAAACCGTTTACAAAGTTCCAAAATAAATTTCTGTTCTGTTAACCTCAATGTGTCAGCTAATATAAAGGTAAGTATCCCATAGCCGCCTTAACCACTTCATCCACCTTTCAAGCTAACTTAACGGACTGGTGTAGATGCGTATCAAGGTCCCTCTGAATTTTGGTGCTGCTCTTGCCTAATTTATCCTGCCCGTAGATTTACAGAACTTTAGTCTGGCTGCTGATCTTTCTGTGTAGCCTTTGCAGACTTTCATCTGGTTTTTCCACGTCTGATATGTCCATGTTGGCCTCCTTCCTTTTCCTTTTCCTGGCAAGCCACCTCAGCAGCCAGGACCGTGCCTCTCTGTCCAAACCAGGGCCAGCTTTCTGGCACAGTTTACAAAATGGGATGCTTAAAGAGTGGCAGACAACTGCTGCTGCTCTCTCTCACTTTAATAACCCACAGTAGGGAGGATTGGATTTACAAAAGCGACTGCAAAGTAGCCTGTTTTGGATTTGAAATTGCTTCTTCAACCAAAGCTGAGTTGTTTAACTCTGCCACTTTGGATTGACAACTAGGAGATGAACCATATGCTTTTGCTGATTCCCCGTTGTGATATGGAGCACGATTGTGCTGCCTACTGTGTCTGACTCTGCACAATATTGAGGCACAGAGTGTGACATAAGGAGAGGGGGCAGAGAGTACAAGACTCAAACAGTATTCATTTCCTTAAAGGGAACTTGATAAAAGGCTCAAAAGAGTTGTTGAAGTGCACTAAGTGACGGCAAAGGCGATGCAGTTATTACTCTGTGGTGTGTGACATCCCTTTGCCAAGTTGCTAGTGTCCATAAGGTATCACATTAAGAGCTACAGGTAGCTGGCTGTCAGTTGGAGGTTAATGGTGATGTAATAGAGTGTGCATAAAATACATTAGCCTTTGACTTATGTGTTGCTTCAGAGAGTGCGGTTGGCCAAGGTAAGTCATTTGTGAGACAATGTACATTGCCCTTGCATGAAACACTTTGGCCTGTAGTAGTATCAACTGGCTCACAGCTCCTCTCTGAACCAGCCAGTCAGAGGTTCAGGCCCTACTCCTTGGCTATATCCTCAATCCATGTCCTGAGAGGGTAAAAGGACAAGTGTTCCATTCCAGTGCATTATTTCAAGGCCAATTAGAGAGAAGAAAAATATTTTAAAATTGTTCAGGTAGAAAGATGAGAGAGATCAGGGAGATTTATTGATCACCTGCCCTGACTCATATTGAAGCTTCCCATCTGCTGCCAGAAAACGTTTAAAGGGAGAGACAGTGGCGCAGTAGGCGAATGTCCAGAGACCAAGCCTTAATGCTCTAGGGTCATGAGTTCAGTTGCTACCACAGCAGCTGGTAGAATTTAAAACCGATTATAAAATCTGGGATTGAAAGCAAGTCTCAGTGATGGTGACCATGAAATTCTGATCGATTGCTGTAAAACCCCGTTTGGGACAAGAATGTCCTTTAGGGGAGGAAATCTGCCATCCATACCCGGTCTGGTCTACATGTGACTTCAGACCCAGTGCAATGTGGGTTACTCTGAGCTGCCCTCTGAAATGACTGAGTGAGACACTGAGTTCAAGGGCAATTAGGGGTGGGGAGCAAATGCACGCATCCAATGAATGAATTTAAGAAAAAAAAATGGGAAGTACAGATATTTGTGGCAATGAGAACATTTTTTTTAGTCTGCATTATGCATTTAGTATTTTGTGCAGCAGCTGGATAGGGCCCACTACCTCTGCCCTTTCCAACTAAAAATGCACCTTTGCCCACACCAGAGGTGGCATGATCTCGCACATGGATTCCAATTCAATGCTGTGCACTGTATTCTTCAGGACAACTCTATGTGAAAGGGACCCTCGGTCCTTTTTAATTCTAAGCCCTTAGTTCAGCTCATTGCGGTCTGTAAGGCCCTAATTCTATCATCTCCAAAATTCAATGAAATGACTTAATCAAGTGTGTTCTTGGTTTGCAGATAAGCCACTTTCCCCCAAATCTCTCAAAGGATTCGAGACGCCTTCAGTTACAAAGAATTATTACAGTTTGGTAAGTGCTTTGCTTTAATTTTAATCCCTGTTTTCACCGGGGGAATTCTGTCTAATAAAGTATTGTTTGTGAATTAAATTCACCAGCAAAACATTTGCAAAAGTAATAAGTTTTTGTCTAAAATCAGAATAGTCGACGAAGCCTATTTTAAGAGCCAAAATTTTTATACAAACTACTTCCATTGAAAATAACACAATACATGTAAAGTCTGATTTTTGCCCAAATTGCTCTTGTATCCTACACCAAAGCTCTGGCTTTGCCTGGTTAGCAGCAGGGTCTTCACACAAATCACAGCAGGAACATGCTGAAAATCTGACGGCTCATGTTTTATACAGAACTCCCCCCTCACCCCCACTCAGTCTGACCTTCTGTTTCATTGCTATTGATGTGCAATATGGTCCATGGCTTTCCTTTAGAGTCGCTCCCTGACAAAGGCAGGTGGGATACTCTCCAGTCCACAGTATATTTTCCACTTCTTTAATGAAGGATTTGCATTTATGTAGCACCTCAGGACCTTCCAAAGTGCTTTACAGCCAGCGCAGTGCTTTTGAAGTGTGGTTGCTTTGTTGTAATACAGATTCACTTCCTAACTGCCCGAGGTGGCAAAGTGCGAATGACCACATAATCTGTTTCCAGTGATGTTAATTGAGCAATAAATATTGGCAGGACACAGGAAACGAGCCTGCGATCTTCAAAATAATGGGTATGGCATCATTTACAGCAACTCAATTAAGTCTCACATGTCAACTTTAATTTCATGTTCAAGAAGCAGCACCTCTTGACAGCGCGGCGCTCCCTCGGCTGGTGTGGCGCTCCCTCGGCCCCGGGCCCCCGGATCAGAAATCAGAAAATGATTTTTCTGATGAAGGGTCTAGGCCCGAAACGTCAAGCTTTCCTGCTCCTATGATGCTGCTTGGCCTGCTGTGTTCATTCAGCTCCACACCTTGTTATCTAATATTATATGTTAGATTTTTTTGAGTCCTCTTGCAATGGTTGCTTGTTGGATATGTTGAAGTAAGCAGATCTCATCCTGAGATGTTCTGAAGTCCCAGAGTGGTGCCTTTTGAAATAGGTGTTAAACTGGAGCCTCAGCTGCTTGCTAGGCTAACGTGCCAACTGTAAAATGGCACTGCTTTGAAGGAGAACATCATTGGAATTATTTATCCCAAAATCAACATTATTGAAAAATCACATTCACTAGTCCTTATCATGTTGCTGTTGATGAGACCTTGCTATCTGTAAATGAGTTGCTGCCTTTTCTACCTTGCAGCAGTGACCAGACTTCAAGATGTACTTCAATGGCTGGGGAGTACATTGGGACTGTCCGAGCTGTCTTTCTAGACATGACTGTAGTTGAGCTGCCCAGTTAATGCTCCTGGAATTTCTGTGGGATTATCCTCTCCAGGTATTCTGCTGCCAGGGATATTCTGCACAGGTATAAATGGGATAAAGATATATTTCAATTTATACATCAGGTTTGGAGTAAGAAAATATAGCAAATTAGTGGGATACCAAGTTGTGATCTGTAGTTTGTAGTTCACCTGAGCCCTCATCAATAACATGAGGCAGGGGTTGTGTATAAAATAGGCAAGATTTCTCGCTACTATGTTCCTTCCACACTGAATGGAGACAGTCCAATCATCTTGTTCCCTTGGTAACAGATTGTCATTCTGAAATTTCCTCCTGGGCTGGGGAGTTTCATTTGGAATGTGCATGTAGCATTTGCCTGAGCAACCTTCAGCTGATGCACCCTGCAGTTATCCGCATTACTTTTGAAGGAGAGCTGATGAATTTTAAATCTTTTAACCATCAAAAAAAAATACAATGAAATAACATTCTGCCTCCCCAGTACTCTCCAGAAATGCTTCTGCACCCAAGCCCTCCCCACACAGTTGCTGATCTCACAGCCACAAAAAACAATGTACACTTCAGTCTGGCATCTTACATCAATGGGCTTTGGAGTATGTCTGGGTTACTGTTGGGGGTTGTACTGGTTCTTCAGAATGAGAGGTGTTACAGGGATAGTGAGAACTGGGATTAGAAGGTCAGAATCTGACAGTACAGAAAGAGGCTAGACATCCCTCTTTGGAAAAGCTATCTAATTTGTCCCACTTACCTCCACTTTCCCCGTAAGACTCCACATTTACTTTCTTGTTACATATTTATTCGTTCCCTTCTGAAAGTTATTATTGAATGTGCTTCCACTGGGCTTTCAGACAGGACGTTCCAGATCACAGCAACAGGCTGCATGAGAAGGTTTCTGCTTACCTCTGACAAACCAGGAGCAAGAGGAGGCCATTCAGCCTCTTGAGCCTGCTCTGCCATTTAATTAATTGTGTGATTAGATGGTGGGCCTGTCTCATGAGCAAAGATTGGGAAAGAATGAAAGATAATCTAATTAAAACTCAAAAAATCCTTCAAGCAATAGATGAGACTGGATGCCAACAAGATGTTTTCTGTGCCTGTGTAGTCTCGAACCAGGGACCACAGTATCAAATAAGGGGCAGGTCATTTCTCACACAGGTGAAGAGGAACCTGTTCACTCAGAAGGTGGTGAATCCTGAGAATTTTCAACCCGGAGGTATGTGGTGGCTCAGACTTTGAGAATATGCAAGACCGAGATATCAAAGTATCTCTAGATACAAATGACATGAAGTAATATGGGGATAGCATGGGAAAATGTCATTGATGTAAATGATCAGTACTCTGTACAATGACAGAGCTGTTTCAAATGGCTGATTGGCCTACTTCCCCAATGATCAATATTGGGAGCCTTGCTTTTCCTGACATATGTTAATCATCCTGGTGTTCAGGGGACAGTTTCCAAGTTTACAGATGACACTCAGCTTGGAAGAATTGTGAACTGTGAGAAGGACAGTGTGAAACTCCAAAAGGACATTGACAAGTTGGTGGTGTGGTTGGGAAGATGGTAGATGGGATTCAATGCAGAGAAGTGTGAGATGATGCACTTTGGTTGGAAGAACTTTGAAAGTTAATATAAAGTGTACAATCCCTAAAGTACAGGAGCAGAGCACCTGGATGTATATGTGCACAGATAATTAAAGGTTTCTGGACAAGTGGAGAGAGCAATTAATAAAGCATACAGTGTCCTTGGCTTTTTAATAGGGGCGTAGAGAACAACAGAAAGGAGGCGGTGGTGAACTTGTACAGGACACTTGTTCAACCTCTAAGTTTCAATCAGATCCCTAATTCCTGCTGCCCCCAAACCCAGAGCCCTCAACCACTCCTCATTTGAGAAGCCCTTTATGACTCAGCAGCTGTATTCTAGGCTACTTGAAATGAATGCCAACATTGCATTTGCTTTCCTAACTGTCAACTAAACATACGTATTAGCCTTAACAGAATCTTGAACTAGGGCTCCTAAGACCCTTTATGCTTCAGATTTCTGAAGCCTTCCCCATTTAGAAAATGGTCAGTGCCTCTATTCTTCCTACCAAAGTGCATATCCTTACACTTCCCACATTGAAATCCATTGCCACTCCTTTGCCTGCTCTCTTAGCCAGTTCAGGTCCTTGTGCAGCCTCCCCGCTTCCTCAATATGACCTGTCTCCCCTCCTATGTTTGTGTCATCTGCAAACCACAGTATGACATGAATAGTTGTGGTCCCATCACTGACCCCTGCAGAACTCCCCTGGTCACTGCTTGCCTCCTGGAAAAGACTCCATTATCCCTACTCTCTGCTTTCTGCCATTCAGCCAATCCTCTGTCCATGCCTTACCTTGCCTGTAACACCATGGGTTCTTATTTAGCAACTTTCTGTGTGGCACCTTGTCAAATGCTTTCTAGAAATCCAAATAGATCATGTCCACTGGTGCTCATTTGTCTAACCTGCTTGTTACCACCTCAAAGAATTGGAACAGATTTATCAGGCATGACCTCTTGATGAGTCAGTCCCATTTTATCATGCACTTCCAAGTACTGTGCAATATCATCTTTAATAGTGGTCGTTGGTAAGACTAACTGTCCTATAATTTCCTGTCTTCTGTCTTCCTCCCTCTTAATCAGGGATGTTACATTTGCCATTTTCCAGTCCTCTGGCATTCCGATATCTAGGGAAAGAGTAGGGCCATTAAAGACCACAATGATAATTTGTACTTTGAGCTAGAGGACGTAGCTAGGGTTCTAAATGAATAGTTAGCATCTGTGTTCACTAACGATAGGGCCGATACGCATGTAGAAATCAGGGAAATGGTCTGTGATATAATTAAATAAATTAGCATAGACAAACCAGAGGTTCTGTGTGTTCTGATAGGCTTAAAAGTAGATAAATATCCAGACTGGATGAAATATATCCCAGGCCATTAAGTGAGGCGGGCAGGATATAGCAGGGGCACTGGCCACAGGAGAGGTACCAGAGGGCAGGCAATATGGTACTGTTGTTCAAGAAGGGATCAAGAACTAAACCAGGAAACTACAGGCCAGTCAGTTTAACCTCTAAGGTAGGGAAATGGTTGGAAACAATTCTGAGCGACAGAATTACTCTGCATTTGGAGAGGCAGGGATTAATCATGAACTGTTAGAATGGTTTTGTTAAGAGGAGGTTGTGTCTGACCAACTTGATTTGAATTTTTTGAAGAGGTGACCAGGTGTGTAGGTGAGGGCTGTGTGTTTGATGTCGTCTACTTCAGCACAGCTTTTGGTAAGGGCCCTCATGGGAGACTGATAGCAAAGGTAAGAGCCTGTGGGATCAAAGGAAATCTTACAATTTGGATCCAGAATTGGCTGAGGGGCAGGGAACAGCGAGTGATGGTTGATGGTGTTTTTCTGACTTGAAGTCTGTGTCCAGTGGGGTCCTACAGCGCTCGGTGTTGGGGCCCTTGCTGTTTGTGGTTAATATAAATGATTTAAACTTGAATATAGGAGGGTTATCAGTAAGTTCCCAGACAATATAAAAATGGGTTGGGTAGTAAATTGTGAGGAGGATAACCTTAGGTTACAGGAGGATATAGACACGCTGGCGAACTGGGCTGATCACTGGGAAATGAAATTCAATCCAGTTAAGTGTGAGGTGATGCACTTGGGCAGGACAAACAAGACAAAGGAACACATGAAGAACAGTAGGACCGTGGGAAGCACCGAGGATCAGAGGGACCTTGGTATGCTTGTACACCGGTCCCTTAAAGTGGACAAAGCAGTTAAGGCATATGGGATAGTTGCCTTTATTAGCCAAGTGCCTTGAGTTTAAGAGCAGAGGGGTGGTGCTGGAACTATATAAAACATTGATTAGGCCACAGCTGGGTATTGTGGACAGATTTGGAATTGCCATTACAGGAGGGATGTGACAGCACTGGAGAAGGTGCAGAGGAGATTTACCAGGATGTTGCCTGGGCTGGAGAGTTTCAGTTAGGAAGACAGATTGAACAGCCTGGGGTTGTTTTCCTTGGAGCAGAGGAAACCGAGGGAGGATGTAATTGAGATGTGTACAATTACAAGGGGCATAAATGGGATAAACAAGAACCAACTTTTCTGAGGAAGGGTCACCGGACCCGAAACGTTAACTCTGTTTTTTCCTTCGCAGATGCCGCCAGACCTGCTGAGCTTAACTTTGTTTTTGTTCCTCATTTACAGCATCTGCAGTTCTTTCAGTTTTTACAACTTATCCCCTTGATGGAGGGATCAATTAGCAGGGGCCATTGATTTCAGTTAAAGGAGCAGAAGCTTTAGAGGGTATGAGAGAAAAGACCTTTCTCACCCAAAGCTTGTTGGGAATCTGGAAGTCACTGCCTGCAAGGATGGTTGAGGTGGAAACCCTCCTCACATTTAAGAAACGTTTACACTTGTCATGTCAGAGCATACAAGGCAATGAGCCAAATGCTAGAAAATGGGATGAGTGGAATTAGGTGGTTTGTCTTGAATGGCCCAGATGTGATGGGCTGAAGGGTTGTTTCAGTGTTGAGGTTCTCTATGACTAATGTTGAATGGTGTCTCCTGGCCATTGCTTTGTGAGCTCTTGAAGATTATGTGCTGTTCGTTTCTGGCTGTCTCAGTACATTTCCTGATCCCTGCGCTGTGCTGTGTGAATTCTGACTCTGGTTTGATGAAGGATTTGTCATTTGCAAACCATGTGAAGTATTTTCAAGATTCTCAATGTGCACCAATGTTCAGCTGCTAATATTCTCACCTCTGAGCCTGAAGACTCTTGACTGAAGTTTCACTTGAGAGACCTGAATACATGTTATGGAAAGGTGGGGTCAGAAGTAAAATACTCAGCTTCTCGAATCATTCGTTTGGAATCCTGGTGAGTCTGTGACCTAACTTGTTTACGTGCAAATTGTCTGCAGCGTTTCCGATATCACAACAGTGACATTGCTTCAAAAAATTCTTCATTGGCTGTGGAGCCCATGGGCACTTCCCGTTGTATTTCCTGACATCTGTGTTTTACTAGTTCTCCCCACACAGTAGAATAATAGAGGGTCAGCTGTACAGTTCACTTTAGACACATCACTGCCAATTTGGAATTAAAGTTCCTGTTGGTGAAATTAAGTAATTCTTTTCATTGATATTGGTGAAGGAATAATTATTAGCCAGGACACTGGAGAGAATTCTCCTGCTTTTCTTTGTCCACCTGAGAAAGGAGACAGGCTCTCAGCTAAAGGCAGAGAGCTGTATCTGAGGGCTATAACGCGAGGGAGAGTTGGGAGATGTCAGCTGACAAAGGAAAGGTGATGATAATCACAGTGCGACAGGACAAGACAGAATGTACAAAGAAAAAAGACACAGCAGTGAATAGGTTCAAAAGGGGAAGGATGGTAAAAAGGCAGCATTAATATGACTTTTACGTATGCATAGTATTTGGAACAAAATAAATGAACTAATGGTACAAATACAGGTTAACAGGCAAGATCTTATAGACACTATAGGCATGTGGTTACAGGAGATCACAGCTGGGAGGTAAATATTCAGGGCTGTGACTTTTCCAAAGGCCGGCCGGAAGGAAAGGGGTTTGGTGTAGCTTTGTTAGTACGGAAAGGAATTAGTACGATAGCAAGAAATGGTCTTGGATTGGAAGATGAAGAATCCATGTGGTGGAGGTAATAGATAAAAAGGAAGAAGGCACTGGTAGGTGTAGCCTAACAGCAGAGATTAAGCATGAAATAATGAGGGCATGTAATAAAGGCAGTGCGTTAAGCATGGTTGATTTTAATATTCATATAGTTGAGAAAATCAAATTGGCAGAGATAGCCATGAAGAGAAATTCATTGAAATGTATTCAGGGCACATTTCCAGAAAAGTATGTTGTGGATCCAATCATGGATCAGGCTGATTTGGATTTGGTGATATACACTGAGACAAGTTTATTAAGTGATCTTAAAGTAAAAGATCTGCTAGGAAGTAGTTATGAAAGCATGTTCAAATTTAACATTTAGTTTGAGAGTGAGAAACTTGGATTGGCAACAATTGTGCTAAACTTTAATCAGAGTAATAATGAAGGAATGAGGGCAGAATTAGCTGGAGTGGGCTAGGAAAGGAGTTTCATAGCAAGGACATTGGAGGATCAATGACAGACGTATAATGACTCAGAAGAAAGGTATGTGCCAGTTAGGGTATTAGAGGAAGTAATACAGAAATATTGGATGCACTGATAGGAATCTTCCAGGAATCCTTGGATTCTGGAAAAAACCTAGAGCATTGGAAATGGCCGATGTAACACCTTTATTCAAAAAGGGAAGGAAACAAAATGGGGGTAATTACCAGCCAGATAGTTCAACATCTGTCATTGACAAAGTTTTTGAATCTATTATGAAGGATGTAATAACTGAGCACTTAGAAGTATATAATCTGATCAAACTAAGCCAGCATGGCTTCATGAAGGGGGTATCATGCCTAATAAATTTAATAGAATTCTTTGAGGAGATAACAAGCAGGAGCGATGTAGGGGAAATTGTTGAAGCCAATATTTTGGGTTTTGAAAAGTGTATTAATCACAATAAATCATGAAACGCGTTCATCCGAGTTCACTGGGTAATAGGGAAGGCAAATGGAATATTGGCTTGTATTTCAAAAGGAATGGAAGGATAAAAATAGGGAGATTTTGCTAAAACTATGCAAGGCACTAGTGAGGCCACAGCTGGAATAGAGTGAGCAGTTTTGGCCTCTTATCTAAGGAGAGATGTCCTGGCATTGGAAGCAGCCCAGAGAAGGTTCTGATACCAGGCATGGAATGATTTTCTTATGAGGACAGGTTGAGTAGGTTGGGCCTGTACTCATTGAAGTTCAGAGAATGTGATGACCTTAATGAAAGATACAAGTTTATTTGAGGTCTGGACAGGGGAGGTGAGGAGAGGTTGTTTCCCCTTGTGGGACAGTCTAGGACAAGAGAGTATCATCTCAGAATAAAGGGATTGCGCATTAGAGGCAGAGGTGAGGAGGAATTTCTTCTCTGAGGGTAGGGAATTTTTTTGTCCCATTCATTCATGGGATGTGTTATTCACTGGCAGGTTAGTATTATTACCCATCCCTAATTGGACAGAAGGCTGTTGAGAATCAACCACACTGGAGTCACATGTAGGCCAGACCACGTTAGGATGGCAGCTTCCTTCCCTAAAGGACATTAGTGAACTAATGAGTTTTTCCAACAACCAACAGCAGTTTCATGGCCATCATTAGATGGTCAATCCCGGATATTTTATTGAATTCAGATTTCACCATCTGATATGTCGGGACTTGAACCTGGGACCCTGGGTAGCTGGATTTATAGCCCACTGATAATACCACTACCATCACCTCCCCAGGTGTGGACATCATTACCTCAGAGGGCTTTCAAGGTTGGACCGTAAAATATATTGAAAACCAAAATAGATTTTTAATCAGTGAATGGAAATGTCAGGAAAGTGGAAGTGAGGACCATCAGATCAGCCACGATCTCGTTGAATGGCAGAGCAGACTAGATGGATTGAATAGCGTACTCTGTTCTTGTACCTTATGATGTGGCTATTCATCTTTCTACCTCCAGTGTGGCTGTTCTGGCTAGAAACCAAAGAACTGCAGATGCTGACAATGTGGTCTGCTCTACATTGGGGAGATGAACTGCAGGCTGGGTGACCGCTTCGCAGAACACCTATGTTCCATCCACGTAAATGACCTCGAGCTTCCTGTTGACTGCCACTTTAACACACCACCCTGTTCCCTGGCCAACATCTCTGTCTCAGACTTGCTGCAGCGAAGCTCAGCGCAAGCTGGAAGAACAACATCTCATTTTCTGCTTGGGGACCCTGAATTCAATATTGAATTCGCTTTTAGGGCCGTACTGTCTTTTCCCATCTCCATACCCTACCCCACACGTCAGGACTTGTCATCACATGGGCTGTTACCACAAACAATCTATTGTTAGCCATTAACAGTGCCCATTATCAGCTATCCATTCTCCCAGGCTGACCTTTACCCACCCTTCTATCTTTCCAACTGTTTTTCCCTCTCTCTGGGCTCAATCCCCACCCCCACCACTTACAGCATAAATGCTAAGCTTTACTACAATCACTTCTGACAAAGGGTCACTGGATCTGAAACATTAACTCTGCTTTATCTCCACGAATGCTGCTAAACTGCTGAGTTTCTCCAGCAGTTTTCTGTCCTTGCATTTATATCATGTTTTTCATGACCACAGGATGTGTGAAAACATGTGTGCCAAAGGTGTTGTTAGTGTAGTTGATATTGTAATGTATAAAGTAGAAAATTCTAACTGCACAGGCTATTTCCAGTTGATGTCCTATTGTTGGATGTTCTTTGGAATTCTTTTTGACTGGCTGCTCAATCGCTGAATGAAGTCATCATGTTGGAGCTAAATAAAAACCGAAAGAACTGCGGATGTTGTAAATCAGGAGCAAAAGCAGAGGTTGCTGGAAAAGCTCAGCAGGTCTGGCAGCATCTGTGAAGAAGAAATCAGAGTTAATATTTCAGGTCCAAAGACCCTTCCTCATTTCTCAGGAAAGGTCACCGGACCCGAAATGTTAACTCTGATTTTTTTTTTCTTCTCAGATGCTGCCAGGCCTGCTGAGCTTTTCCCACAACTTTGTTTTTGTTCATCATGTTGGAGACTGTGCAACAGTCTGACAGTCATTTTGTCAGTAGCAAAATGTCAGGCTGAGCTCTCAGAATGTGCTTAATTCTGTAAATATTCTTAGGACAGCTTGTGTATGTCTGGTGTCCCTCAATGAATCTCCCAAGTAATAATGTGGAATTTTAAAATTAAGCTTTCCTTCTGAACACAGACCTTTCTAACTGTGTCGGGTCATGGAAAAGAAGTGGAGAAGGAATATTCCACAATTTGCTTATCTTGTAGAAAAGTGTCAGTTGTCCCAAACACTCGGTGCCAGCACAGCAAGCCGATCACTTTTTGGGCTAGTCAGAACGTAAGTGCTGGTGGATTTATAAAGCAGACTGCTGCTTCAATTGAGAAACATATCACCTCAGCAGTCAGTAAAGGTACACAGAGATGATAGGAACTGCAGATGCTGGAGAATCCGAGATAACAGGGTGTAGAGCTGGATGAACACAGCAGGCCAAGCAGCACCATAGGAGTGTGATATTTTGCAGTAGTCAGGTCACAGCTGTTGGGGTTTGCACCTGAAACTTCTTGTGCCACATGTTACGTTTCACTTTGAATTAGTATTTCAGAAGAGGATAGATGTAACCTGTCATTATAGGCTGCAGCACAGTGAGTATCTGCACCAGCATGACAAACTGAATTTCAGCTGCCAACTCATGTTAACCTACAAGGACATGTGCAATTGTTTGAGACTTGAATCTGAAGGGCAACATTTTGCAGAGATTGAATAGAATGCTTAGTTTTGAGGAAAGGATAAAATCTCATTGTGGCATTTGCAGTTGAAAACACGTTAAATTTTGTACTTGAAATGAATACTGATCTTTAGACTGTGCATATGTAGCCACATTAATATTTTATGAATGTCTTTTCTCCTTGCAGGTTGTACAGAATATTTTGGACAATGAACGAGACTATGCAAAGGAGCTACAGGTCTTGCTCAACACATACCTGCGGTCATTGCAGGCCAATGACAAGTTAGTATCTAAACCTGCACCTAGTCTGTTAACATTCTTATTGGGCTACCATTTTCAGATCAAAGCTCATATTGTTCACATGATAACAAGCATGGGGCTGGATGAACACAGCAGGTCAAGCAGCATCATAGGAGCAGGAAAACTTGACGTTTCGGGCCTAAACCCTTCATCAGAAATGGGGGAGGGGAAGAGGGTTCTGAAATAAATAGGGAGAGAGGGGGAGGCGGATAGAGGATGGATAGAGGAGAGGATAGATGGAGAGGAGGCAGACAAGTCGAAGAGGCGGGGATGGAGCCAGTAAAGGTGAGTGTAGCTGGGGGGGTAGGGAGGAGATAGGTCAGTCCAGGGAGGACGGACAGGTCAAGGGGGCGGGATGATGTTAGTAGATAAGAGATGGGGGTGTGGCTTGGGGTGAGAGGAAAAACCGGTTAGGGAGGTGGAGATGAGCCTGGCTGGTTTTGGGATGCGGTTGGGGGAGGGGAGATTTTGAAGCTTGTGAAATCCACATTGATGCCATTGGGCTGCAGGGTTCCCAGGCTGAATATGATTTGCTGTTCCTGCAGCCTTCGGGTGGCATCACTGTGGCATTGTAGGAGGCCAAGGATGGACATGTCATCTGAGGAATGGGAGGGGGAGTTGAAATGGTTCGCGACTGGGAGGTGCAGTTGTTTGTTGCGAGGTTCTCTGGGTTTTGTACTTGTTACTAGTCATGGGAATATCATTCTTTCTCAACCCACTCCATTCGTCTGGAGTATTTGTTGCAATAACTGAGCAGTTTCCTCAGAAACTTCCCTTTCAACTTTCTAATTTCATGCCCTTCCTTTCAGATATTTTGACTCCTATCGTATGAGTCTGTGCACTTTCCTGCAGCGGAGCTCCTTCAGAGTGCAGCCCAGTTCTGCTCCTATTTCATCAGTATGTCCTGGGCCCAGGACCTTGTGACCTGGTTAAGTCAAGGGATAAATAATCCTGAGCATATAGACAGTTTGAAAATTTCAATTCAGCGTGTACTCTAGAAATTAAAATCTGATCCTGGTAAAGTGTCATACAGCTGCGTGACTATTATTAAAAACCCAATTAGTTCACTAATGCCCCATAAGGAAGGACAATCTGTTGTTCTTGCCCAGCCTGGGTTTGGATGAGACTCAGTCCAACTGCTATGCAGTTGACTCTTAAGTGCCCTCTACTGGCTGAGCAAAAACTTGGTTACAGCAAGACTGTCCCACTGCAACCCTCTTGTAATCCTCTCCACCTATCTGCTCCTTTTATCCAGCTTCCACCCGCCTCCCCCCCCTCTCTCTTTATTTCAGAATCCCCTTCCCCTCCCCCACTTCTGAAGAAGGGTCCAGACCATAAACGTCAGCTTTTCTGCTCCTCTGATGCTGCTTGGTCTGCTGTGTTCCTGCAGCTCTATACCTTGTTGTCTCAGTATCTCCAGCATCGGCAGTTCCCATTATCTCTATAAAATGAATGCTGTTCTTTCAGGGCAGCTCAGAATGACCAGCACTGGCCTCACCAGTGACCCCCCACATCCTGACAGCACACCTTAGCTCATCTGTTTCCTTTTTATTCCTGGGATGTGAGCATCACTGGCTAGCCCAGTATTTATTGCCCGTCCCTAATTGACCTTGAAAATGGGATGAAATTTCTTTACCCAGAGAGTGGTGAGCCTGTGGAATTCAATACAATAAAAAGCAATTGAAGCCAAAACATTGCCTGATTTCAAGAGGGAGCTGGATACAGCACCTGGGGCTGAAGAAATCAAAGCAAATGGGGGAATAGGCTATAGAGTTGGATGATCAGCTGTGATGATATTGAATGATGAAGCAGACTCAGTGGGCCGAATGGCCTGTTCCTATTTTCTGTGTTTCAACAGAGTGGCATTCTGGGCCATTTCAGAGGACAGTTAAGAGTGAATATGCTACTGTGGGTCTGGAGTCACACGTTGAGCCCAGACCAGGTAAAAACCATTTCCCATTAGTTAACCAGGTGCATTTTGTTTCACAACAATCGGCAGTTGGTTAGACCATTAGGCCAACTTCTCGTTGATTCAACTACTTCTTCTGCCATGAAGTTCCCAGAACATTCGAGCGAGTGTTCAGGATCACTAGCTCAGTGGCATTGCCACTACACCCCTTACCTGTGCTTTTACAGTGAAATCGTGATGAAGCAAAACCAGATAATCCATAATTGTGTTGAGCTTGCTGGCTGTGCTGAAGGGCAGGAAATCTACTGAAGATGCCTGTGATAAAATGATGTTCCAGACTGGTACCTCCAGATTAGCTAAAGCTATGCCAGCTTGGTATGTGACCATGGTGTCTATGCCAACCCTTCAGAGCAGAGCCATGCCATACTATGTGATCGCTCTATGAAACCTTCAAATAAGGCTGAGGAGGCTGATACCCCTGCACAATGAATGGCTGCCCCTCATCTGCCTGATTCTCTGTTTGAAGCTGCAAAGGCTGATGAGGTGCTCTGGGTCTTCACACTGCAGCACGGAAATGGTGGAAAAACTGTTTGATTGCATTGACAACATGGAGCACTGTATCACTCTTATCTAAAGAAATCATGTCAAGCAGAAAAGCATTGCTGACTTTATCCAGGGCTAACTCCCAATATTTTTTGATCTTTAATACGCAAAGTCAGGCCATTGTAAGGTGTGGACAGTTTGAAAAACGAAGACATTTTTTGCATATTTACTGCATCACTCAGTTTTCATTTGTTGACAAGGAGTGTGTTTGTGGCTAAAATCGGGTCGCACAGGAGCTCCTGAGCTAGTCTGAAGGTTCCCATTGACTCCAGTTTTGTTAGGGTTGTTTGTCACACTCAACAAAATGCAGCCTTCGTGGCTAGGGCTATCACTCTAACTTTATCCGTATTTGGATCAAGGCTGTAGTGAGGTCAGGAGCTGAGTGGCCCTGGCAGAACCCAAACTGGGCGTCACTGAGCAGGTGCTGCTTGATAGCACTGTTACTGACACCTTCCATCACTTTACTGATGACCGAGAGGAGACTGATGGGACGGTAATTGGCCGGGTTGGATTTGTCCTGCTTTTTGTGTACAGGACATACTTGGGCAATTTTCCACATTGTTGGGTAGATACCAGCGTTGTAACTGTAGTGGAACAGCTTGGCCTGGGGAGTGGCAAGTTCTGGAGCACAGGTCTTCAGTACTATTGCCGGAATGTTGTCAGGGCCCGTAGCCTTTGCAGTATCCAGTGTCTCCAACCGTTTCTTGATATTACATGGAGTGAATTGAATTGGCTGAAGACTGGTATCTGTAATGCTGGGGACCACTGGAGGAGGCCGAGATGGATCATCTACTCGACACTTCTGGCTGAAGATTGCTGCGAATGCTTCAACCTCATCTTTTGCACTGATGTGCTGGGCTCTTCCATCATTGAGGATGGGGATATTTGTTCACCCTTCTCCAGTGAGATGTTTAGTTGTCCATCACCATTCACAACTGGATGTGGCAGGACTGCAGAGCTTAGTTCTGATCCATTGGTTGTGGGATCACTCAGCTCTGTCTATCACTTGCAGCTTATACTGTTTAGCGTGTGAGTAGTCCTGTTTGGTAGCTTCACCCGGGTGACACCTCATGTTTAGGTTTGCCTGGTTCTGCTCTTTGATTGAAATCCCAGGTTTATTAAAGTAAATGAAATGATTGTTTCTGCCTGACTAGTTATTCTCCTCTTCATGTTTCTTTGTTTTGTTTCCAGATTATCTGCTGCTGATATTGGGGCACTGAAAGGGAATCTGGAGGAAATCTGCTCATTTCAGCAAACCCTCTACCAGACTTTGGAGGAATGTACGAAGTAGGTCAACAGATCATTTGTAGTGTCTAGCCCTTCCAATACCATTGAATTTTTGGTGGCTTTTACTAATTTGCATCTATGTCCACTTTTTGGATTAGAGCTGATGTTCCTTTTCCTGTGTCTGGGTGTTTTGCTGTGTCTGACTGTGAGAAATTCCAAAACTAAATCGCTTTTCTCCAACAACCTGGTCATCCAATCCCTGGAGCAGGACCTGGGCAGTTTGCAGTGTGCACATGCACCCAGAGAATCCGTTAGCACTGAATTTGTACGATTGATAAAACAATGTCACTGGAGAGTTGTTTATAAAACTGTCATGTGAAACTGAGATTGAAGGACCAGCTCCTGCTGATTTACTTTCTCTTGTCCTTTGTGGCCATATGATGCACTGAGAATGGGGCTGTTGACTAATCAATGACCAGTCTGTCTTTGAGTCTCGAATAGACTCTGACGTGGTGCTGGTTTTAATAGAACATAGACCATGGGACATGGAACAGTACAGCACAGTACAGGCCCTTTGGCCCATGATGTTGTGCCGACCTATTATCCTACTAAGAACAATCTACCCTGCTTACCCCACATTTTACTATCCCCCATGTGCCAATCCAAGAGTTGTTTAAAAGTCTGTAAAGTATCTGACTACACTACCACTGCCGGCAGCACATTCCACACGCCCACCACTCTGTGTGAAGAACCTACATCTGACATCTCCCCTATACCTTCCTACAATCACCCTAAGATTATGCCCCCTCACTGTGCACGGTGGCACAGTGGTTAGCACTGCAGCCTCACAGCGCCAGGGACCCGGGTTCGATTCCACCCTTGGGTGACTGTCTGTGTGGAGTTTGCACATTCTCCCCGTGTCTGCGTGGGTTTCCTCCGGGTGCTCCGGTTTCCTCCCACAGTCTAAAGATGTGCAGGCTAAGTGGATTGGCCATGCTAAATTGCCCATAGTGTTCAGGGGTGTGTGGATTAGGTGTGTTATAGGTGGATGGGTCTGGGTGGGATGCTTTGAGGTTCGGTGTGGACTTGTTGGGCCGAAGGGCCTGTTTCCACACTGTAGGGATTCTAATTCTAAAGTCATTTCTGCCCTGGGGAAAAGTCTCTGGCTGTCCACTCTATCTATGCCTCTCATCATCTTCTAGATCTCTATCAAGTCACCTCTCATCTTGCTTTGCTCCAATGAAAAAAGCCCTAGCTCCCTCAACATTTGCTCCTAAGACCTGCCCTCCAGTCCAGGAAGCATCCTGGTAAATCTCCTCTGCACCCTCCCTGAAGCTTCCACATCCTTCCTAGAATGAGGTGACCAGAACTAAACACAATATTCCAAGTGTGGTCTAACCAGAGTATTACAAAGCTGCAGCTTAACTTTGCGACTCTTAAACTCAATTCTTCTGCCAATGAAAGCCATCACACCAAACGCCTTTTCTACAACCCTATCAACTTGGGTGGCAACTTTGATAGATCTATGGACATGGACCCCAAGATCCCTCTGTTCCTCCATACTGCCGAGAATCCTGCCATTAACCCAGTATTCTGCATTCAAATTCAACCTTCCAAAATGAATCCTTTCCCACTTTTCTGGGTTGAATTCCATCTGCCACTTCTTTGCCCAGCTCTGCATCCTGTAAATGTCCCGTTGCAACCTACAACAGCCCTCACGCTGTCCACAACTCCTCCAACCTTTCTGTCATCGGCAAACTTACTAACTCGCCCTTCCACTTCCTCATTCAAGTCATTTATAAAGATCACAAAGAGCAGAGATCCCAGAACAGATCCCTGCAGAACACCACTGGTCACTGAGCTCCAGGCTGAATACTTTCCATCTACTACCACCCTCTGTCTTCTGTAGGACAGCCAGTTTTGTATCCAGACAGCCAAATTTCTCTGAATCCCATGCCTACTTACTTTCTGAATGAGCCTACCATGTGGAACCTTGTGGAATGCCTTGCTAAAATCCATATACACCACACCCACTGCTCCGTCTTCAAGGCTGTGTTTTGTCACATCCTCAAAGAATTCAGTAAGGCTTGTGGGGCATGACCTGCCCCTCACAAAGCCATGCTGACTATTTTTAATCAAACGGTGCTTTTCCAAATAATCATAAATACTAGAGTCATAGAGGTCAGCACAGAAAGAGGTCCTTCAGCCCATCGAATCCTCATCAATCAGAAGCATCCACCTAACTATTCTAATCCCATTTTCCAGCAGTTGACCCATTGCCTTGTCTGCCTTGGCATCTCAAGTACACGCTTAAATACTTCTCACGTGTCATGAGGGCTTCTGCCTTGTCGACCCTTACAGTTGGTGAGTTCCAGATTCCCACTCCCTCTGGGGCAGAATAAAGGGCTGCCAATTTAATAGTGAGATGAGGAGGAATTTCTTCTCTCAGAAGGTTATGAGTCTTTGGAAATTGTTACCACAGAGAGCTGTCAGGGCAGAGTCCTTGTGTCTATTTAAGATTTTAGGTTCTTGATCATCTGGGGAAATTGGGTAACAGGGATAATGCAGGAAAGTGAAGAATGTCAGATCAGCCATAAACAAGATCAGAAATTGCTGGAAAAACTTAGCAGGTCTGACAGAGTTAACGTTTTGGGTCCAGTGACCTTCAGAACTTCAGTTCAGATGTGAAACGTTAACACTGATTTCCCTCCACAGATGCTGCCAGATCTGCTGAGTTTTTCCAGCAATTCCTGATTACAGATTCTGGAAGTCTGAAACAGTCCTTTGTTTAGTGTCAGATCAGCCACAATCCTGTTGAGTCAGGATCAAGCTGAAGGAGTAGCATAGCCTGCTCCTGTTCCTATTTCTTGTGGTCTTATCCCCTCTAGACCATCTGCCCGTTACCTTAATTCTACGCTCCCTAGTCATTGATCCCTTCGTGGTCCATGACCCTCAGCTTCAACATGGAAATATAGAAAAGGAGAAAATATGAGCAGGAGTAGGCCATTCAGTCCTTTTGATCGTTCTCCATCGTTCATGGCTGATCATCCAACTCCGTGCCCTGTTCCCACTTTCTCCCCCATACCCTGTGAAGCATTTAGCCCCAAGAACTATATCTAATTCTTTAAAGTCAGTGGGGAGTCTGTCCACAACTCCGATGGATGGCCCACTGCACTTTGACACTGGGAGTAGTGGATGGGGAGGCTAGTTCCAGCAGGTCCATGGGAGCTGCCAAGTTGATTCCCTTTGACTCCCAGCTATCAGTCAGCGCAGCTGAATGCTGGGGAGAGAGGAGACAATTAAACTACCACTCATTGACCACTTCACCTGACAAAGGAGCAGTGCTACAAAAGCTTGTGATTTTAAGTAAACCTGTTGGACCATAACCTGGTGTTGTGTGACTTCTGACTTCGTCCTCCCCAGTCCAACACCAGCATCTCCACGTTATGACCGCTTAAGGAACTGAATTCACCCGAAAACAGACAGGTTGCCTGAGGAGCACTGGACCTCATCAAATATTAGACAGGCCTGGGGTTGGTGGGAAGGCCCACTGATGGGGAGTGTAAAGTTGAGGCTAGGTGGGGAGGATAGCCAGAGGGCTGTGGCTCCAATGTCACCTCTTCATACTGAGCATGCTCCACTCATCAAATCAGAATGAAGCAGCGCAGAAGGAGGCCATTCAATCCATCATGCCTGTGCTGGCTCTTTGAATGAGTGGGCAATTAATCTGCACCTCTGTTGGACTCTCCATTTGAAAATATTTCTCCAGTACCCTGTTTGAAAGTTTGTAATGAATCTGTCTCCACCATGTTCCAGGTCTCAACAACATTCTCTCATCAAAGCAATGTCACCACATCCTGCATCTGCTACTCTGGCCAGTTGCCTTGAGCAGCTAGCCTTGGCTTACCAGCCCTGTAACTAACTCAGCCATGAGCATCGGCTCTGAGATTCAAATTGAACCCAGCTTAATCCGCGGCCCCCCCCCCCAAGAAAAAAATAAAGCACTGGCTGTACCGTTGAATGGCTGGTATTCAGTGACCCTGACTGAATGTTGGTCAAGGTAGAATCTAGCTGGTTTGTGAGTCAACGCTTGGTTCACTATCCCATTGGTGTTGACGGTAAAGATTTGCAAACCAGTAAAGGCTGCATCTTATGAGAGGGCTCACCATATGGTACCAATGGCCCAGGAAATTGCTAGTGTCCTGAGTGATGAAGAAGGTGCTGATAGCTATCTGTAGCCACTTTGAGCAGTTCCACAGGTTAAATTGTTGTGTGTTTCTGCTGAAACAGTTAATGACATGCTCAAAGTAGTTGACTGTGTTTTCTAAGACATAAGCTTCCGAAAACATTTATTTTTCCTTACTGTCAGGCAGATGGCAGGCTATTTCAGGAGAAAGCACAGAACAAAAACAGATGGTAGTCAAAGCCAGTTGTGAACTGTTGGTGAATGAGTAGTGAATATTGTGATGGGTGTTCAGAGTGAAGAACAGAGAATGGAAAATATTGTTATGTGTGAAAGAAAATTGATGTTTGAGAGTTTATAAAGAGGCAGTTATTGACAGGAGTACTCATTTACAGTCAGTGTCCCTGTGATTGCTGACCCTCTTGCAGTTTCTCCTTATTTATTCTATCGAATCCCTCTTGGTTGTAAACACTCCCATCAAAATATCAACTGAACGGTTGCAAGGTTATTTTGCTTCTGGAGATGAGCTGATATCAGGCATATGCTGCATCCTAAAAAGGCGCATATTTCTCATATGCAGCATCACAGTGAGGGGCCTGCTGCAGTGACTTGGATGAGGTTTTAGCACTACAGTCAACTCTTCTCCCTCAATCACAGTCACTGGGTTAAGTACTAAAGCAAAACATACTGTGGATACTGGAGTTTGGAGATGAAAACAGAAAATGTTGGAGATACTCAGCGGGTCTGGCAGCCTCTGTGGAGAGACGGAGGGGCCTTCCTCAGAGCTATGTGATAAAATGTGATATTCCATCAGCTGTTTGCACAGCTGCAGCCTGACTTGCTGGCTGTAACTTATACTTCCTGTTTTTCTAAGCGACGGTGACTTCTTGCTCTTGGGAAAAGACTGTGTGCACAGTGACTGCTGTCTTTGCTACAAAGTAGGTAGACAGCCGTTCATAAAGATTTGTTCATGCAGGTTGCTTCGATGGAACAGGTTAGCTGTGGAGAGTGACCCTTTAGCAAGATCCTGCTGCTGATGGTTTAGATAAATGTTGCGCTAAGGTCACACAAACAAAATTCCAGATGTGATGTATTCACAATGTATTTCCACAAGGGGTTGTCTCCCATTGGTTGACTGTAACTATCAGAACACTATTTATTAATGTCAGCCCGAGCAGAAATCGACGAGGAGAGATGACCAGGAAGCCTTGGAGACGACTGAGGGCACTAATTTGGATAGAAACCTGTCAGAATTATTCTCCAAAGGGTGGTCAGTAAGTGAGCTCAGGCCACCCGACAGCTTTCCAGTAACCACTTACCTTTGAGGTAATGAGAAGAAATAACAGTGTGGAGCTGGAGGAACACAGCAGGCCAGGCAGCATCAGAGGAGCAGGAAAGCTGGCGTTTCGGGTTGGGTTACATTTTTGACTTTCTGAAGAAGGGTCCTGACCCGAAACGTCAGCTTTCCTGTTCCTCCAGCTCCACACTGTGTTATCTCTGACTCCAGCATCAGAAGTTCTTACTATCTCTTAGAGGTAATAATGTTGGAAGTACAGCAACTAGATCGCATGCAGCACAATATCACAGGCAGTAGTGAGAAGAGTGAGTACTTAAAAGTTTCATGCTGTTTTAAGATAAATATTGGCCACTGGCCCAAGTGCTTTCTGCTCAGCTGAGAATTAATACCATCGGACCAGTCACCACTGCCCAACAGGGGAGAAGGGAACTCGGTTTGATGTTGCAGATGAGCGAATGTGCCTCCGATGGTGCGGCGCTCCCTTGGCGCCGGCCCTCCGACGGTTCGGCGCTGGGCATGTCAGACTGGATTATGTGCTTATTATGTAACTTGTAAATTATTTGATCCTCAGGTTACCAGATTCCCAGCAGAAAGTTGGTGGTTGCTTCCTTAATCTCATGCCTCAGATGAAGTCATTATATCTCACATACTGTGCCAACCACCCGTCCGCTGTCAGTGTGCTCACAGAACACAGGTAAGAATCTGCTTGGGTGGGGAGCATTCATGTGGGTGTGTTTGTATTTAAAGAGGAGATAATGGCTACAAATGGTACATTAAAAATTGCAATGTCTTACAGTCTTGTGGAACAGATTGTTTATTTATATTCTGCATAAACTTGTATTAACAGGTTTGAAACGATTAGGAGAGGTGCGGAGTTCTGTGTTACAAGTGTTTCAAAGGAATCCTCTTTGTGACTGAAATAATTTCATACTTATTCAAAATGAAAAGATTTTAATTGATAAAAATGGTTTAGGTGTTGCAAGTATTGTGACACAGTACTCCAGTGTGTGAACAGCTATATTTTAACTTGAAGATAACACACTGTAGCACTGGAGGAACACAGCAGGCCAGGCAGCATCAGAGGAGCAGGAAAGTTGATGTTTTGGTTGGGACCCTTCTTCAGAAAACTTGGCCCAGATGGAGAGCTAGGATTAAAATTAACTTGAATTTACTTCTACACCCATGGGAATTACTTTATACACTAATCACAAGATGTAATTTTGGATAACAATTAGACCCATTTCTCCAATCATTCATTAGTAGGAAGTTTATTTACACAAAGGAACATAAGGAAAAGGAGCAGGGGTAGGATACACATCCCCTTGGGTTCTGCTTTTCAGTCAGATCATGGCTAACCATTTGACTCAGCACCAATTTCCTGCTCTATTCCCATGTCCCTTAGTGTTTGTCACATCAGAAATCTGTCAATCTTTACTTTGAATATACTCAACGACCTAAATCTCTGACCCTCTAGGTTTGAGATTCACTACCCCCTGTGTAAAGAGTAATAAATACTTGTGGTAAAGCAACAGTTGTACAGCTGTCCGAGCATTGGAAGGTTTTGTAGTTAAGCGGCCTTGATTGAAATGCCTTGTACAGTATTTTATGACATTTGCTGAGGCAACAGAGCTCTGTTTTTGCATTTCCTTCTGCTTCATCAGATTTCCCAGAACAAACTTAGGACTAGTTTGACATGCAGTCAAATCATCCACATGATGCACAGAGTAAGATCCCAAAAATATTGCTTTTTACTTGGATTGCTCAAGACGTAAGTGGCCCAGATACTGGAAAACTCAGTCCCGTTCTCTCTTCGTGTCATAGGTGGATGAGAGGATCCCAAAACACTTGTTATTTTGAAGAAAAACCCCAAAGTTCTCTACAGTGTCCTCAGTCAGCATTTATCTGTCAGCCAGCATTTCTTACTGACCATTAATAGATTTCAGTTTGTGGGATCTTGCTTTGTCCAAATTGGCTTCTTCATTTGCCACATTACATTTGTGAGCACATTCCGAAAGTAGTTCATAGGCTTTGAAGCACTTTGGGATGCCCTGCGGTTTGTTTGATGTGAGAGAATGCAAGTGTTTCTTTGGTCTGACCTGTAATTATTGAGGGTAAGAGATCCTGTGGTCACAGCAGAGAAGTTGCCAAGGTAACCAGACAGCAATACATGTTTTCGATAAAATGGCAGGATGTGGGCTTTGCAATCAAGACCAGTATTTATTGACCAGAGGAGCAGGAAAGCTTGACGTTTCGGGCCTAGACCCTTCTTCAGAAATGGGGAGGGGAAGGGGGTTTGAAATAAATAGGGAGTGAGGGGAAGGTGGATAGAAGATGGATAGAGGAGAGGATAGGTGGAGAGGAGGCAGACAGGTCAAAGAGGTGGGGATGGAGCCAGTAAAGGTGAGTGTAGGTGGGAAGTTAGGGAGGAGATAGGTCAGTCCAGGGAGGACGGACAGGTCAAGGGGGCGGGACACTTCCTCCGACACTTCCGCCATCTGCAATCCGACCCCACCACCAAAGACATTTTTCCCTCCCCACCCTTATCTGCTTTCCGGAGGGACCACTCTCTCTGGGACTCCCTTGTCCGCTCCACACTCCCCTCCAGCCCCACCACACCTGGCACTTTTCCCTGCAACCGCAGGAAGTGCTACACCTGCCCCTATGTCTCCTCCCTCACCCCCATCCCAGGCCCCGAGAAGACTTCCCACATCAAGCAGATGTTCACCTGCACATCTGCCAATGTGATATACTGCATCTGCTGTTCCCGTTGTGGCCTCCTCTACATTGGGGAAACCAAGCAGAGGCTTGGTGACCACTTAGTTGAACAACTACGCTCGGTTCGCAACAAATGACTGAAACTCCCAGTCGCGAACCATTTTAACTCCTCCTCCCATTCCGCAGATGACATGTCCATCCTGGGCCTCCTGCAGTGCCACAATGATGCCACCCGAAGGTTGCAGGAACAGCATCTCATATTCCACTTGGGAGCACTGCAATCCAATGGTATCAATGTGGACTTCACAAGCTTCAAAATCTCCCCTCCCCCTACCGCATTCCCAAAACCAGCCCAGCTCATGCCCGCCTCCCTAACCTGACCTTCCTCCCACCTATCTGCTCCTCCCACCTCAAGCCACACCCCCATCTCCTACCTATTAACCTCATCCCGCCCCCTTGACCTGTCTGTCCTCCCTGGACTGATGTATCCCCTCCCTGACTCCCCACCTACACTCACCTTTACTGGCTCCACCCGCACCTCTTTGACCTGTCTGTCTCCTCTCCACCTATCCTCTCCTCTATCCATCTTCTATCTGCCTCCCCCTCGCTCCCTGTTTATTTCAGAACCCTCTTCCCCTCCCCCATTTCTGAAGGAGGGTCTAGGCCCAAAACGTCAGCCTTCCTGCTCCTCTGATGCTGCTTGGCCTGCTGTGTTCATCCAGCTCTACACCTTGTTATCTCAGATTCTCCAGCATCTGCAGTTCCTACTATCTCTGAAACAGTGTTTATTGACCATCCCTTACCCGAACTCTCTCAACTTCCATCACAGAAAGGAACTATTCAGCGAACCAAGTGAATGCCAGTGTCTCTGGTCCACACAAGCTTCCTGCAAACTCTCTTCGTGTTGCTGTGGCACCATAATCTTTTACCCCTGTTTGTTTACTCAGCTTCTCCTTAAAAGTACTGTACTATTTATCTCGGCTGTTCCCTGTAGGGGCAGTTTCCGCATTCTCTTTGGTCTCTGAATAAAGAGGCTTCTCCCATAGTCCTGGTTGGATTTGTTAGTTACCGTCTCATTTTGGTGGCCCCTAGTCTTGAGTTACTTCTCAAGTTACAACACCTTTTATACCTAGCCCATCAAAACCCTGTCACAATTTTAAAGACCTTGCCCACTCCGTTTTTTCTTCTCATTTCTCCGGAAGGTCACAGCCATATAATGTTTCCTGAGTGGCTGGTTACGCAGCAGTGTTGGTCTGGAGTCACACACAGACTGGAACAGGTTGGGCTGACAGGCCCCTATCCTTAAAAAATATCAACAAACCAGCCAGGTTTTTACAACAATTCGATACCTTTCATGAGAAGAGAAAACATAATCTTTCACCCCATCAAGCCTGTTTCACTAACCCATCTCAATGAGATCATGGCTAATCTGATAATCCTGAATTCCACTTCCCTGCCCTTTTCCCATATTTCTTGATTTCCCTACTAATTAAAAATCTGTCCAACTCAGCTTTGAATGTGTTTAATGAACCCAGTGTTGACAAACTTATGTGGTAAGAAAGAGAAGAAATTCCTCCTCATCTCTGACTGAAATGGGTGACCCCTTACTTATTACGATTTACATAATTCCCTGTTTAGAAGGGTGAGGTTTACAGATTCATAAGAGCTTTCAAACAAGAATTGGATCTGTATTTGAGGGAGAAATAAAAAATGCTAAATTTTATAAAGTCAGGAAACCACTTGAACTGCTGTACAAGAGTTGACTCATTGGGCTGAATGGCCTGCACCTGTTGTGCACCTTATTTTGTGTCAGTATCGACTGTTCCACTGAACCTCATGTGATCCTCTACTCTTTGTGATTGTGAGCAAACTCCGTGCCCAGAGGCAAAGGAAAACCTGCATTTAAGCAGCACCTCACGACATCTGGCAGCCAGTTTATGCACATCAGTATCCCAGAAACAACAATGTGATTATGACCAAATAATCTATTTTATTTCATGGTATTGATTGAAGGATAAACATTGGCTGCAAGACGGAGGAGAACCCCCTTTCCTCCTCATCACCAGCACCCCCCCCCCCAAGACTATTTCAATGGTGGGTGTGTGACCTGTTACATTCAGCTGAAAGATCACTAGAGAACCTGTTAAGTGAATCTGATGAGGGAGGTTAGTGATGGAGCAAACTAATTTTTCAATGAGGTTGTAGACGTGCTCACCAATCTTCTCAAACTTTAATTTTTCAATCCTACATGTTCAGCCACCTTAGTGTTCTAACAGGAGTTTAGAAAGAATACTTTGCCTGTTATTTAAATATTCCTGATGCCTTGTTTTTCATGATGGGGCATAATTGCCTTTCTAAGTGTGCTAATTTCAACTCAAGTTAATGTGAAAATTGAGACTTTAGCAGATGTCATTACTTTTTTTGGGTCAGAGATGGTCTCATTTTCAAACAAGTGGAATGAGAGAATTTTCCTTTCGGTCCCAAACAGTGTCATTAACTGTGGACCAATGGAATTGAAAATTGCAATCCCAAATCTTCAGTAAAAGCTAATCTAATTTACTGTAGTTTCTCACATGAATCTGATCTGAGACTAGGAAATGGTCAAAGTGTGAAGCATCTTGGAATTTCTGGTGAAGGGTCTAGGCCTGAAACGTCAAGCTTTCTTGCTCCTATGATGCTGCTTGGGCTGCTGTGTTCATCCAGCTCCACGCCTTGTTATCTCGGATTTTCCAGCATCTGCAGTTCCTATTATCTTGGAATGCAGGGTGATGACTTCAATAGTGAATGGGATTTTAACATCCATTTGCAATTATTTGTTGTGCACTAGAGGGCAGTGTTGGGCAATAGGACTTGACCTTGATGTTACCTGCCAAGCTTTTTAGAACATAGAACATAGAACAGCGCAGCACAGTACAGGCCCTTCGGCCCACGATGTTGTGCCGACCTATTATCCTGCTAAGATCAATTTACCCTGCATGCTCTACATTTTACTATCCTTCATTTGCCTATCCAGGAGTCGCTTAGACGTCTCTAAAGTATCTGACTCCACTACCACTACCAGCAGCGCATTCCACGCACCCACTACTCTCTGTGTGAAGAACCTACCTCTGACATCTCCCCTGTACTTTCCTCCAATCACCTTAAAATTATGTCCCGGCAAAATTATGCTTGGCATTAATTTACTTTGTTTAAAAAAAGTAAGTAAAAGTAAAAGAATACTTTTCAGTCTTCAAATCAGTTTTTCGGAATAATGACATAAAGAAATATTGAGTCGTGTTTTGTCTGAGTGGGATGAGTCGAGAATTGATGATCTGGTTATTCCAGGCTATCTGTATTCACTAAATGGTGGGCAGTGCATCAGCTGAAGACCATTCAGCCCATCATGTTGGTGCTAGCTCATTGAAAGATCTATCCATTCAGTAACATTCCTGCTCTTTCCTCGTAGCCTTACATTTATCTTATTTTCAAACATCCAGTTCTCCTTTTGAAAGCTTTTCCAGTTGCCATCTTGAGGCATATAGAATTTTTTCTGAGGGCTGTGAATCTGAGGAATTCTTCACCGCAGAGGAATGCAGGGTAGTTTGGTATATTCAAGGCTGAGGTGAACAGATTTTTAATCAGTAAGAGAATCAAGGCTTATGGGAAAAGGCAGGAAAGTAGCGTTGAGGATTATTAAATCAGCCTTTGAATGGGGCGCAGACTTGATGGGCTCAATGGCCTACTCTATATCTTATGTTCCCTGGGCCTCCTGGCACAAGTGGCAATTGACTGAAAGGGTAGTGAGTTTATGGCCATAGGTGTGAGGCTGGAAAAGCACAGCAGGTCAGACAGCATCAGAGGAGCAGGAAAGTCAACGTTTCGGGCTGAAACCCTTTGTCCTCACCTAAAGACTCTGGCTTCCAGCATCTGCAGTTCTTGTTGTCTCCTAGTGAGTTTGTGGAACTGATGACGTGCACGTGGAGAGTGGATAAAGGAACTTTACAATAAGATATTAAAAGCATTGTCAGGAAAGGGGACTCCACGTTACTGTTCAAAGATATTTTTGAATCAGTTTGTTCAGAGATGTTATAACTCACCTCTGGAGCAGGTGGGACTTAAAGCTGTATCTCCTGGCTCAGAGGTAGAGACATTGCCACTGCACCACCAGAGCCCCTCAGAAGGGTTATTATTCAAATTGCAGAACCACAGCTGTATAATGGGAGGAGCAAGTGTGACCCATTATGTTTGTCTTTGCCTCTTGTAACAATCTGCCCAATGAATTCTGTTCCCTTGCCCTTTCCCCATATCCCTGAACATTATATTTGTCAAGTATTTATCCTAGTATCCTTGTAAACTTGCTCTTGAATCGATTTCTGCTGCCTTTACCAGCAGCCTGTTCCAGATCACAATCAGCAACATGCAAAAAATTTCTCCCCCCTCCCCCTTTTGATTCTTCTGTCGATTCTCTTTGATCTGTGTTTCTCTGGTAATGAATCGACCTTCCATTGGAAGCAATTTCTCCTTGTTTACTCTGTCCAAGTATGTGTATTGAATCTCCTCATCTCTGCTCCAAGGAGAATGACTTTATTTGTCCAGCCTTCTCTTCTTACACTGAAGCCTCGCGATATGGAACCATTCACATCAATCCAAAAGATTGATCAATCCCAGCCTTGAAATTGCTAATTGACACCCAGCATTTTTTTTGTATGGGAGAGAGCACTCCAGATTCCCCACTCTGGTTTGTGTGAGCTAGTGCTTGCTGACATCCCCCAGAAACTGCCTTGCTCAAGTTTGAAGGCTGTTCCAATCTGGGCTCCCTCTCTGCATCTCCCTTCACAAATGCTCCTCGTGTTTGAAGCTCCTCAATTGGATTACTCATCGATTTGTAAGCCTGAAGAGATATAAGCCTAGGCTGTGCAGTCTATCCTCATCGTTTAAAATTTTTAATATGTCACTCTTTAGCCCTAGTACACCAATGTGGTGAGTCCTCATTCTTATTCTCCAAATAGCCTCCTTGTGGTACAAGAGGCCTGACCTGAACACCGTACACACGTAGTCGTTAGTAACCGTTTTGTAAACTGTTCAAACTGTTCTCGCTATTGGTAAAACGCTTTAAAATTTTATTGTGTGTGTTCTGGCAGTGAGGAGTTGGATAAATTTATGGAAAGACAAGGAGCGAGCAGCCCCGGCATTCTGATCTTAACGACGAGCCTCAGCAAACCGTTTTTAAGACTAGACAAGTATCCGGCATTACTCCAGGAACTGGAACGACACATGGAGGTATAAGCAGCAGGATCTGAGTGGTGTGGTCTCTGGCCAGGAAGTCTTGTCTGCACCTGTGGTCATGTTTCCGTGGGAAAATGTAGACGCCTAGATAAACACAGAGCACCACAACTAACTGTGAGGCCATCAGATTCTGAAAACATTTCACATGGAGCCTGGTGAAGGATGTTGATGAATAATCTTTACACACAATGTTAATCTCCCTATCTTTTCAGGGACCCAGTGTGCCTGTTGTGTTTTTCCAGCATTTTCTGTTTAGATTTCAGTGTTCTAACATTTACTTTTTCGTCTTAAAGACATGGGGGGGGTTTGTGAGCATTGCATTTATTCTCCATGTCTCCTGAGGGATGTGGCAGGGCGCCTTTTCAATTTTGATGCAACTGAGTATCCTGCCAGGGTTTCTGAGTATAGCTAAGAGTCCGTCATATTGGTGTGGGTCTAGAAGTACACATTCGCCCCAGACAGAGTTTCTCTTTCTCCCTCAGGACATCAGGGAAGATTGTGCTCACGCAAGAAGGCAGTGTCCTGACAGCCCATTGTATCAATATTAAGGATTGTTCATTCCAAACCAATATACAGGTTGTCATGTAGCCTTTTTCATTTGTCGGATTTACTAGATGTTACACAAGTCTCTATTTTTGTAAAACCAGAGCGGATGAGCTGATATGTATTGATGACTGATATGGGGAGAGAGTGGTAATAGTCGGCATTTCCTTTGATTATTATGTGGCATCCTGACCTCAGTGAGAAGTGGGTTCCTACTGGCACAGTATGCGTCATCACTGAAGTGCAGAAATTGTGTTCTGACAGCCCACCGCATTTACTGTCAGCTCCCAGCACTGTTTGCCACCCCATTCTACCCAACTGTTGCCCATCTCCACTTCTCTTTCTCTGAGGTCTAGGAACATTTGCTGCCTCACCTTTACCTCCACTCTGTGTTGAAAGTCTTCCAGTTGACCCAGATTTCCAATTTGATGCTCAGATGGAACCAGCTAACCCGTCAGAGTGAAGTATTGAATCTCATTGTGACATCCCCATAGTGCTCCCATCGAGCCATATCCCTGGCTGATACTCCATCGATCCGGAGTGTGAACATTAGACTGTGGGGATCCTATGCCCCAATGTTGGAACCTATCACAGTTTCCCCACTTCTTGTCAACTTGCTGAAACTCACCAGAGGTATTTCCCTTTATAACCTGACCGTCCAGGTGAAAATTGTCTTTCCCTGTACAGTGAACTCTGGGTCTGCTTTGTTTACCTGTATTAGGTTGGATGAGTGCTGAGCTCTTTGCTGATGAAACAGATTCTCTGCATTGTGCACAATCTTATCTTGCAATTCTCTGCAATAATCTGTGACCACATGCTGTTTGAAAAAGTGGTGCAGGGCACACTGTCAGTGCAGCGTGAGAGCCTGAGCTAATGGCCAGCCCAGTCACCCACTCAAATAAACCAGGACAATGTGTTTACAGAAGTGGTGCTGCTGTTTGACTTGCTTCACGGTTTAATGTCAGTCCTACGCTGACGGTCCTAAATTGAGGGTGATCGCTTTGTGCCATTGAGGCTAGGCTAATGGTTTCTACCGCTGTTAGTATTAATTCATTAACCTTGTACAATTTGCACCCTTGACATACACAAGAGTTTGAAGACAACGATGACTGAGAGTGGGTTATAATGACTCATTTTAAATGTTAGAGCAATGGGGTCAAATTGGTGTATTGTATTTAGACTTCCTCCCTGACAAGTCTCTTTGCAACACTTCTTGTTGGTTCTTCTTGGAGAACCAGAAGGCAAAGCCCAGAGACCACAAAGTCTTAACTTTTGACATAATACCCCACTTGACAGAAATGTAGAATGAGTGGTACAGTCCCAAAGTTACTCCAAGCTCTTGCTGTTACAGTGGCCCGTGTCCTACACCAATCATTCCATTGTGCCAAGGATCTCCGGTTACAGTTAATGCCAGCAAGACTACGCTAATGAATCCTCCTCGGGTGACGACACACTGGATACTCCAGAACTCCACAGGCTCCTGTTTCCGAGCTCATTCAACAGTTTAGTCCGTTGTGGTGAAACCATTGTCCCCATACAGAGCTTCACTTTTGCTTCCCGTCGTTTCTGCAGAACAGGAAAGAAATGTCCCAAAAGAAGGCTGCAATTCTTCCGCTCATTCTTCACCAAGACAAGCTGGGAAAGCTGTCTCTCCGGCTCAAGGGGGTTTGATGTTCCCTCCCCATGATATCCAGACCCACATGGGAATCTGTCTGAATTGTGTTTATCAGGAATACAAATTACACATTACTGTCCGAAATTGTGTTTGACGTGGAGCTAAAGTGTGATCATCTTGTTAAGCACAATATTGCAGACAAAGGTCATGTCAGTTCAAACCACTTGTATAAATCTACTGTCTTTATGAGGAATCCCCATTCAATATGCTCGAGCACTTTATCTCGGCTGACACTCCAGCACTGAAGGAGTGTAGCACTGTCTGAGGGTCAGTGCCAAGGGAGCGCCGCACTGTCGGCGCGTCAGTGCTGAGGACACAGTGTATTTCAAATATGTAACTCCAAACCCACATTGTGGTTTACTCTTAAACTGGTCTGGCAAGCCCATCCTTTGTATTTAGGAAGCTCATCAGCCCTTTGTCCGGAGCAGTTCAGGTAGATAGAGAGTTCAGGCCTCGGCAGCAACACCCACCTTCAGCCACTGAATTCCAAAAGGTTGACTGCACTTCAAAATTAAGTACGTTATGGTGGAGTACCTTGGGATATCCAGTAGTTGTTGATGTTGTTGTCAAAATGCAATGTTCTTTCTTCACAGATTTTTAAAATACTTTGTGTGAATTTTACATTTTGTTTTTTAGGAATCCCATCCTGATTATCCGGACATTTTAAAAGGAATGACAGCATTCAAAAATTTAGTGGTAGGTTGCAATATGTTTTTTGGGCTTGGCCTGTCAATCCTACAGATATGTTCAGCCTCATTACTGAGCCTCCACGGAGATCTTCCATGATATATTCTTTGCTGGCTTAATACTAGTTTGCAGGTGCAATTTTGGAATAGGATGGACTTGGTTGCAGGTACCAACATCCTTTGGAACTTGGATAACCAATCTGTTCCATCCTTGATCAGTGCCTTTCTTGTTCTTTATCAGCCATGATTTAGTCACTGGTACGCAGTTAGTTGGAAAATGTTTGGTTCAAATTGCAATCCAGGGACTTGATCACAGAATCAGAGCTGACGCTCCTATTGCAGTATCGTGGGAATGCTGTACTGCCAGAGGCGCAGTCTGTCAGATTGCATGTTAAGACAAGGCTCCAACGTATATGATCCCATTAGCAGGATCTTGAGGAAGTGCTGGGGAGTTTGTGTTGATGTTAAATAATTATCCTTCAGCCAAGATCTTGAAACAGATGATCTATTTTAATTCTTGTTTTTGGGTCGTACTCGCACATTATACAGTGGATCCACTTCATTGGCTGTGGACCCCTTTGCGAAGTTTAGAAGTTACACAATGATCATTCTGAAGTGTAATCCATTGTCTTCCAAGTGATTTCCTTTGTTGATGACTGTTGACATCGACAGGTACTTTGTGTGGTAATTCCCCAATCGTCTTCTTCCTGAGCCCCTAACATTGATAGTCTTTCCGCGCAGTAAATAGCTGAAACATTTGTGTAATTTCAGTGAAGCTTGCTGTACGTATGACATGAATTTTACTTCCCTTTATTATGATGTGACTGCGCACTTGAATGATTAAGTGTGAAATTTCCAGGGCCATGTGGGGCACTATCTCTGTTCTGCATTAGTCACCAAATTTCTCTGGCCATCAGTAGAGAACAAGAAGCTGAGGTTGACTCCTTTCCTCTCCAGTATGTTGTGCCTTCATTTTAATAATTCCATCATGTTTACTCGATAAAGATCAAGCTGAGGAACATTATTATATTTAGCACCCATAATCACACAAACTTACAGCATGCAAAGAAACCACTTGAACCATCGTACCTGTACTCGCTCTGCACCCAGTTTTTGCCCCACGACACTAGGTTTTTCCCCAAAGCGTCAATCCATCATCTTCGACCATATGTCAGTTGTCTTTTGGAAGTTGTCTCTGGTATTTGCTTCCACTACCCTTCCAGAATATAACCCACTGTTTAAAGAACATTCTCCTAATTTCTCGTGCAGCTGTTTTGCTGGTTATGTTGACCATAAGACCTCTGGTTTTAAAGCAGTTATTAAAGGAAAGCCATCTATCACAACCCACAAGTTTGAATGTCACTAAACAGCTTTTTAACCTTCAGATAAAAGCAAAATACTGCACATGCTGGAATAAACACAGAAAAGTAGAAGCTAGGAGCAGGAGTAGGCCATTTGAGTCCTCAAGCCTGCTGCACCATTCAATATGATCATGGCTGATCATCGAGCTCAGTACCCTAATCCTGCCTACACCCCCCCAATTTACCCATTTCCCCTGATCTCTTCAGCCATAAGAGCTCTACCTATCTCCTTTTTGAAAACACGTAATGTTTTAGCTCCAACCACTTTCTCTAGAAGTGAATTCCACAGACTCACCATTCTTTCGGTGAAGAAGTTTCTCCTCGTGTCAGTTCTATAAGGTTGACCCGTTAAACAATGATCCCTGGTTTTCCAACTCAGTGTCTCCTCGTATGACAGCCCTACTATCCCAGGAATCAGCCTGGGAAACCTTCACTGCACTCCCTCCATCGCCAGAGCATCCTTCCTCCGATAACGAGATCAAAACTGCATTCAATACTCCAGATATGGTCTCACCAGCGCCCTGTACATTTGCAGCAGGACATCCCTGCTCCTGTACTCAAATTCTCTTGCATTGAAGGCCAACATACCATTTGCCTTCTGCACTGCTTGCTACCCCTGCATGCTTACCTTCAACGACTGGTGCACAAGGACACGAAGGTCTCATTGAATACTCCCCTCTCTCAATTTGCAGCCATCCATATAATAATCTGCTTTCTGACTTTTGCTACCAAATAGATTAGCACTCATTTCTCCACGCGATTCTTCATTTGTCCACTCAGTCAGCCTGTCCAAATCACACTGTAATATCTCTGCATCCTCCTGACAGCTCACCCTCCCACCCAGCATTGTGTCATCTGCAAATGTTGAGATATTAGATTGAGTTCCCTTGTCTAAACCATTGTCATATCTTGTGAATAGCTGGGGTTCCGGTTCCGATTCCGATCCCTGTGGTACCCCACTAGGGTGCCTGCCATTCTGAGAAAGACCCAGTTTTCCTACTCTTTCCTGTTTGTTAACCAATTTTCTATCCAGCTCAATACACTATCCCCAATCCCATATGCTTAAAACTTGCACATGAATCTCTTCTGTGGGACTTTGTTGAAAATCTTCAGAAAGCCCAAATAAACCACATCCACTGGTTCTCCTGATCATGTCTGTTATTACATCCTCGAAGAATTCCAGTGGGTTTGTCAAGCCTGATTTCCCTTTTGTAAATCCATGCTGTCTGTGTCTGATTCTCCCACTGTTTTCTCAGTGCTCTGCTATAGAATCCTTCATAACGGCTCTAACATTTTCTCCATTACTGACATCAGACTCACTGGTCTATCATTCCCTTATTCTCTCTACATCCCGTTTGAAATAGCAGCGTTTCATTAGCTACCCTCCAATCTGTAGGAACTGTTCCAGAGCCTGTTAAACCTTGGAAGATGACCCAAAATGCACCCACCGTTTCTGCTTCCTTTAATTACTCTGGGATGTAGATGAGCAGGCTTGGGGATTTCTTACCCTTCAATCTCATTAATTTCCCCAATTCCATATCTCTACTAATACAGATTTGCTTCAGTTCCCTCCCTCACTAAAACTGTGTTCCCCATCATTTGTGGTAGGTTATTCATGTCCAGCTTTGTGAAGACAGAGGTGAAGTATGAATTTATGAAATTGAATAAAAACATAGAGAATGCTGGAGTAACTGAGCAGGTCTGGCAGAAACAGAGTTAACATTTTGAGTCTGGTATGAGTCTTCAGAACTAAAAGGGGTTGGAAAATGATTTTTAAAAAAATATTGATAGTGTCAGATGAGGAGTAAGAGGGCGAATTGTGTAGAGTGCACAAGACCCACTCGCATTGAAACAGGACTCTGGTAGCCAGCATATGCTGTATCAGTCTCACACAATTAACAGTCAACCGACCAACAGTGATACTTTGTAAGAAAAGTTCTAAACTTAGACCACTCTTTACGTTAAGTCTAAATTAATTCTTTAAAGACCTGCCTGTAATTTTTAGACTGTGCCCACTATTTCCTGACTCCCCACATGGCAAATATAGTTTATCTCCATCTACTGTATCTGTTCCTCTTAATAGCTTGCAAACACCAGTCCAATAATTTTTTATAAATTCCTGGTCTAACTTCTCAGCACCCTCTCCAGGGCCTTCCTAAATTATGATCCCCAGGATTGTATGCCGTTCCCAAGCTAAGGCCAAACCCGAGACTTGAAAATGTTTATTTTAATTTTTTATCTTTGTGATCAGTGCCTCTGTTTGTTTATAAAACGGGGTATTTTGTATGCTTTCTTACCTGATTTGTCAATTTGCAATGTCATCTTCCAAAAATAGCTGCTTGAATCTGCATTTCCCAACTTCCCAGCCTATTTACTGCTAATGTCCAAGCAGGATTTCACTTTCTTCTCTAATGTGTTGTTTATTTGATAATTCTGACAGTTTGACTCTTTCCTTAACTCCCAACCCAAGTACTATGAAAATTTCATGACTCCAGCGTGCCCATTGGGTATCTGGTCTGTCCATCTGCCAACCCTTTCTGAGGGTTGGGCTGTGAACTTGCATTGGATTGGTCTGCACTAGTGGGTAAAATGGAGCAGTGTATTTGCGATTGCCTTCTGCACGATGTCTGACCAGGAGATTCTTCCACTCATCCTGCCTACCGTCTGGCAAGTTAGAAGGATCTTCAGGCTGATCAAGCTGTTTGGCCATGATAAGCCATCCGTTCCATGACCCCTATGTTCCAGAGTAGGGACACAACCCCTGTGCTGCAAGATCTCATGTATTATCTGTATTGATCAGAACCTGTTTTAATATCCTGTGTTTTAATATCCTGTGTTTTACTGAGGAAGGAATGGCATGCATTGGTTGTGCTTCAGTGGGCAGCTTCTGGCCTTGAAGTCAAAAGGATGTGTTACACCCATGCTCCAAGGACACGTGTACATGCAAAAGCTGCTACTCCAGTGGCATGCTGAGGGAGTGCTGGCATCTTTTCAATGAGGCATAAAACCAAGGTCAAGCCTGCCCCTCAAGATGTTCAAACAAAAAACCCACAGCCACAATTTGAAGAGGAGCAGAGGAATTCTCCCTGTTGCCTTAGTTAATGTTTATTCTTCGGCCATACAGATAATTCTCACTCCCTGATATCTCACGGTGGTTTTAGGTAGTTTGCTGTGCAGCATTTAGCCACCACATTACTGTAGTATTTACATTTCAAAGTAAGCAGTTGGCTATGAAGCATTTTGGGATGTCCTTTGCCCAGGATCACTGTCTGTTTCCCACTAACCTCCTTCCAAGCTCAGAGTCTCACAGGGTGGGCATTACAAGCACAGAGTGATTTTTACGTTTCATATAAAAACTGTAGCATCATTACACTATTCCAACTTTGGCAATTAAAGTTCATGACATTATTATCAAAGTCCGTTGATTTCTTGACCCTCACCAGTAACTAGCTAACAAACTAATTTGGGCTTATTGTGAAATTATAACTGTTTCCTTGTAATGAGAAAAAGGCATATTGTTAATGTTCAGCCATGGACGACTTGTTTTTGATGGAGCGAAGGGATTGTTTGTTCCAGTGGTCTTCTCTTTGACTTCTAACTCACACTGAGTCCCATTTCTCTGTTACCCCATGTACTCGTTGACCTGCACTGCATTTACCGCAATCTCTCAAAGCCTCAATTTTAAAGCTTGACCCTTGTTTTTGAATCTGTAGATGGCCTCTCATGTTCCTATCTCAGCAATCTCCACCTTCCTCCCCTCTGTCAAAATAGCATTTCGAAATCTCTCTTCTCCTCCTTGTGTGCATCCCTCGTTTCAATCAATCACTCCATGATTGGTGACTGGGTCTTTCGTTGCCAAGGACCTAAAATGTGGAGCAGCCTCTTCCCCTAAAACAACCTGCCCCTCTCTGTCTCTTTTAAAACACTCCCTAAATCCTGTTTTTTGCCTTAGCTTTCCTAATATCTCCTGTTGTTTGGTGTCAGCTTTCTTGACCTGATTGCGTTGCTATGGAGCTGCTTTTGGTTGGTTTACTGTGTTAAAGGCATTATATAAATGCAAGATGTTTATCATGCATATAAGTGTCTGAATATCCTGTTGAATCCCTGATCCTGTTTACTGCTTGAGAAACAGCAGCCAGTGCCACTTGTTACTGTAACAGTGCTCTCTTTCTCACCAGTCTCAGTGTCAGGAACTGCGAAAGAGGAAGCAACTCGAGCTACAGATATTGTCTGAGCAAATTCAGGGCTGGGAGGGTGAAGACATCAAGACCCTTGGAAACGTCATTTACATGTCCCAGGTCATGGTGCAGTGTGGAGCAAGTGAGGTAAGGAGTATAACAGTGTTGGCTTTGCGTAGAGTATAAGGACAGATATACTTCTGTGTATGGTTTATACTTCAGCTTTGTTATCACTAGATTTGAAGCTTTGAATTAGAAAATAGAGTTACCAGTTCTAGTTGTGAGCTGGTACAATGTTTTACTGTGTTTGGTTATAGTTCTATAATCAAAATTAATGGATTGGTTTCCAATTTTAAATAAAAATAAAGTACCATAGATGTTGGAAATCTGAAATAAAAACAGAAAAGGCTAGAGAAACTCAGCAGGTCTGGCAGTGTTAATGTTTCAAATCCAAAATGACACTTTATACTGAACTCAATGTTAACTTTGATTCTCTCTCCACAGATACTATGAGACTTGCTTAGTTCCTCCATACTTTGTTTTTATTTCCGTTTTGCGTGTTGTGTACAGTTCTGGATCTTTGCAGTGGGGAAGGAGAGTCAAGAACTACCTGGATCTGAGGGGGAGTGAAAGGAGTGGCAGTACTAAGCTGCTAAATGGGATTAGGAATCAGAGTGCTGAGCAGTGGTAAGGAACAGCAGTGTGTGTGCTGGAACATGGAAAAGGTTGAAACAGAAGTTGTGACTGGCAATGATGAGTTGGTTTGAAAGGAATGCTAGACTATTGAGAATGTTTGTACTCGTGACTGATATAAAGAGAATGTGGTTTAGACCAGAAACAGTAGAAACCCCAGGACACATAGCTGGTTGTTTCGGATCAAGCTTGCAAAATTGAAAAAGGTAGAAAATGTTTCATGGCCGTGTGTGCAAAGTTGAGGAAGACTTAAGGTAACACTAGATTTAAAAAAAAACTGTCGAGAGTGACTCAACTGAGAAAGGCTAAAGATGACTGAAGTGGCTCATTTAGAATTGACAGCAATGGCGGGGGGGAGGCTCTTGGCTGCACTGTCAGTGCTGACCTGCTAAATGAGGACTTCTTGGAAATAGTAATTTTGGGGCAGGCAGTTATGACCTGGCATAGAATCATTGAATTCCTACAGTAGGCCATTCGGCCCATTGAGTTCACACTGACCCATCCATTCCCCCCCAACCGAGAAACTCAGCATGTCTGGCAGCATCTGTGGAAAGAAAGCAGAGTTCTGAAGAGGGGCCACTGGAGCCGAAACGTTAGGTCTGATTTCTGTCCACAGATTCTGCCAGACCTGCTGAGCTTTTCTGTTAATTCTGATAATTCTGTTTGTGCTTCTCATTTACAGTATCTGCAGTCCTTTTTATACTGTAAGTTTTAAGTGCATGATTTATGACAGGCAGGGCTAGGACTGTGTAACTGACGTCAAGAACTACAGTACATGAAAGTTGGCTTCATGGAGGGAGATGACTGGCGCTTATTCCTTTTACAGCCTGAGAAATCAAGATACTTGCATAGGAAGAGAAGGTCAGGTATATTGAGTGAATTTCCCAGGGATTTTCCTGAATTTGGCCCCAGTTTGTCACGTGTTTCTTTGCTCTTTTGGGATTCTGCCACTTTTTGCTGTTGCCCCAGATGGGGTGAGGAAAAGGGCAACAGTGGATCACTTTTTAAAATCCTTTTTCAAATGTTTCATAGGCATTTGGGTTAAAGTGGCCGCATTTCAAATTATCTGAAAAAACACCAAGTTGATATTTGGCCGCATCATTTACATTACTTGAATCAAAGCTATGGAAAATTCCCCTCTTTAATTACAAACGCTGACTTTGCTCTGAATAAATTTACGGCCTTTATTTGTAAAAGGAAGTTTGGGGTACTTCCCCTCAGATATTGATTAAATCTTTATTTTGGGTCTTTGAACACAATCAAAATCCAGCATGAGGGTTGTTATATCTTCCAGCTAAGTTTTCCGTTTGAAGCAAAGCTGCTTACATGAACCATCATTTCTTTATAAAATTAAAATTGTAACCTAATCTGCATTTGCCTTTCTCTAAAGGAGGGGGCAGAGTCAAGCTTTTCTGCCTTACACCCTCTGATAGGGTGGCTTCCCTCAGCAGTCTCTGCGAGACTGGAAACTGTGTGTGGGTTGAGTCCTCAGCAACTATCTGCATCCCACCGCTCAACAGAAAGTTGTGTTTGTGCAGTGCTGGGCAGTTTAAAACATCCCCCAGATTTATTGTAAAATTATTCATAAAGGAAAATATACATGATTAGCCGAGTTGTGGTGCCTCCAGGTCTTTGGTAATTCTCAAAGTGATGGAGATACCTGTGTACTGCACTTCTGCAAATGTCTGGGTCCTTTTGTCCATGGGGTGTGGGTGTTGTTGGTGAGGACAGGAGCTGAAGAGAAGGTGGTGGAGACCTCTTCTTAAACCACTGCAGTCCTTTGTTGTAGGGGAGACCCCCCAATGCTGTTGGGGAGGGAGTTCCAGGATTTTGACCCAGTGACATTTGAAGGAATGCTGATTATATTTCCAAGTCAGAATAGTGAGTGACTTGGAGGGGAGCTTATAAATGATGGTAAAAACATAAGAAATGAAAGCAGGGGTAGACTATTTGGCTCTTTGATCCTGCTGCACCATTCAGTACTATCTTGACTAACCCTTGGCTTTACCCCCCCCACCCCTTTCCCTGTATCCCTGTTTTCCTCGATTCCCTGAGAGGCTAATAACCTGTCTGGCCCAGCCTGAAATATATTGGAGCATCTACAGCCTCTGGGGAAAGATTTCCAACAATTCACGATTCTTTGAGTGAAATCATTTCTCCTCATCCCAGTCCTAAATGATTGGCTCCTTATTCTGAAACTGTACCCCCAGTGTTTCAGATTCCCCAGCCAGGGGAAAACTGCCTATTCATTTTTATGCTGTTAGGTCCCTTCAGGAGCTTTGAAAGTTTGAATGAGATCATCTTTCATTCTTCCAACCTCCCTAAAATATTGACTCAATTTATTCTGACCATTGGGCAACCCCCTTTCGTTACATGTACCAAATTTAGCAAACCTTTGCTGTAGCATCCAGTGCAAGTCATTATGTTTGAGCTGGAGATTGATCGATTTCTGATGGCGAGAGCTGTACAGGGGTGGGGTCTGTAAAAATATTGCATCAGCCACAATAGTACTCAATGGCAAGACAGGTTCGATGAGCGAAATGGCCTGTTCCCGTTCCTGTACCTTTCCTTAAATATGCAGAATAACATTGTGCACGGTATTCCAGATGTTTCCAGGTGTCAGCTGTCAGTGTTCCTGTAGGCAGTGAAGCGTCATACTTTTTGGAACATTGAAGCTTGAGAATATGGACACTGGTAAAATTTCCCAGTGTTAGAAACTTGCATTTATTGGGCAAGATTTTGAGCAAAGTGAACTTGCAGTCTTGCAGCACCAGTTGGTAGAGACCAAATGGCAGTATTACAGCTGAGGATTCATGAACCCTTTGTTATTTGAGTTTTATATTTTATCGGTTTTGCTTTTGTGTTTTGAACTGAGAGTGGAAGATGACCTGTCGACTGTGAGCAGCAGCTTATTTTAAAACAAATGGAACATTCAAACTGATTATTGTTTATGAGACCAGGCCTGGAAGATAGTTGCAGGTTGATTCTTGTTAAAAGAAAGAACTATCTGTAGAAGCTGTGGTTCCGGAGATGTGTGATACTCAAACAGGTGACAGATGTTTGAATGGTAACAGGTGCCTCAACGGGAGCGAACAAGTTGAACAAAGAGAATGTAAAAACAAAATAGAAAGAGAAACCAGAATTTGAACTGGTTTTGAACTGTGCGCTTTAAGTCAGAAGGCTTGTGGTGGTCAAAGCTACAGGACGGAGTTTTGATTGCTCTGTGGTTATCCTCTCATTATCAACTTAGTGAAAGCTTGTAGAATAGAATCTCAGTTATAAGTATGAAGTGAATATTCCTTGAAACCTATTGGAAACTATTTGCAGGCATGATGTCTTCAGAAACCCAGCAAGATACAATCCCATGGATTATGGAGTCTACTTGAGTGAACTGGCCCATTTCACCTCATTTACTTCTTATTTTGATTTACCCCTGAACTGTGTCTGTTTGCCTGTCTGACCCTGTGAGAGACTCTAGTCAGACCGCGTTTGGAATATTGTGAGCAATCATGGGCCTCCTATCTAAGGATGGATGTGCTGGAATTGGAGGAGGTCCAGAGGAGGTTTACAGGAATGGTCCCGGTAATGAAGGGCTTGTCATATGAAGTTGAGGATCCAGGGTCTGTACTCCATGGAGTTTATAAGGATGAAGGGAGATCTGATTGAGGCTTACAGATTAGTCATAGAATCATACAGCAGGGAAACAGACCCTTCAGCCCACCCATCCATGCCAACGAGATTTCCCAAAATGAACTAGCCCCATTTGCCTGTGTTTGGCTCATATCCCTCTAAACCATTCCTATCCATGTATCTGTCTAAATATCTTTTAACTGTTGTAGTTGTACCTACCTCTACCACTTCCTCTGGCAGCTTGTTCCATACACGCACCACCCTCTGTGAAAAACTTGGCCCTTCGGTCCCTTTCAAATCTTTCCCCTCTCACCTTAAACTTATACCCTCTGGCTTTGGAATCCCTGACCCAAGGGAAAAGACCTTGGTTGTTCACCTTATAGTTGCCTCCCATTATTTTATGAGGAGGCGATGGCCTAGTGGTATTATTACTGGACTGTTAAACCAGAGACCCAGATAATGTTCTGGGGACCCAGATTGAATCCCACCAGAGCAGACGGTGGAATTTGAATTCAATAAATAGCTGGAACTAAGAGTCTAATGATCACCATGAGCCCATTGTCGATTGTCGGAAAAACTCATCTGGTTCACTAATGTCCTTTAGGGAAGGAAACTGCCACCCTTACCTGGCCTGATGAGGACTCGTCTACTGAGGTAGTATGGGCTGAGGTTTAGAAACAGGAAAGAGGAGGTCACCCTGTTGGGAGTTTTCTGCAGGCCTCCGAAAAGTTCCAGAGATGCAGAGGAAAGGATTGCAAAGATGATTCTGGATAGGAGTGAAAGTAACAGGGTCGTTGTTATGGGGGACTTTAACTTTCCAAATATTGACTGGAAACGCTATAGTTGGAGTACTTTAGATGGGTCAGTTTTTGTCCAATGTGTGCAGGAGGGTTTCCTGACACAGTATGTAGATAGGCCAACAAGAGGCGAGGCAACATTGGATTTGGTACTGGGTAATGAGTCAGGCTGGCTTTTAGAATTTGAGGTAGGTGAGCACTTCGGTGATAGTGACCACAATTCGGTCACGTTTACTTTAGAGATGGAAAGGGATAGGTATTTACCGCAGGGCAAGAGTTATAGCTGGGGGAAAGGCAATTAAGAGGCAATTAGGCAAGATTTAGGATGCATAGGATGGGGAAGGAAACTGCAGGGGCTGGGCGCAATTGAAATGTGGAGCTTGTTCAAGGAACAGCTGCTACGTGTCCTTGATAAATATGTACCTGTCAGGCAGGGAGGAAGTGGTCGAGCGAGAGAACCGTGGTTTAGTAAAGAAGTTGAATCTCTTGTCAAGAGGAAGGAGGAGGCTTATGTAAAGATATGACGTGAAAGCTCAGTTAGGGCGCTTGAGAGTTACAAGTTAGCTAGGAAGGACCTAAAGAGAGAGCTAAGAAGAGCCAGGAGGGGACATGAGAAGTCTTTGGCAGGTAGGATCAAAGAAAACCCTAAAGCTTTCTATAGGTATGTCAGGAACAAAAGAATGACTAGAGTATGATTAGGGCCAGTCAAGGACAGTAGTGGGAAGTTGTGCATGGAGTCCGAAGAGATAGGAGAGGCACTAAATGAATATTTTTCGTCAGTATTCACACATGAAAAAGACAATGTTGTTGAGGAGAATGCTGAGATACAGGCTATTAGACTAGACGGGATTGAGGTTCACAAGGAGGAGGTGTTAGCAATGCTGGAACGTGTGAAAATAGATAAGTCCCCTGGGCCAGATGGGATTTATCCTAGGATTCTCTGGGAAGCTAGGGAGGAGATTGCAGAGCCTTTGGCTTTGATCTTTGTCATCATTGTCTACAGGAATAGTTCCAGAAGATTGGAAGATAGCAAAGGTTGTCCCCTTGTTCAAGAAGGGGAGTAGAGACAACCCTGGTAATTATAGACCAGTGAGCCTTACTTCGGTTGTGGGTAAAGTGTTGGAAAGGATTATAAGAGATAGGATTTATAATCATCTAGAAAGGAATAATTTGATTAGGGATAGTCAAAACGGTTTTGTGAAGGGTAGGTCGTGCCTCACAAACCTTATTGAGTTCTTTGAGAAGGTGACCAAACTGGTGGATGAGGGTAAAGCAGTTGATGTGATGTATATGGATTTCAGTAAAGCGTTTGATAAGGTTCCCCATGGTAAGTTTTGCAGAAAATTCGGAGGCATGGGATTGAGGGTGATTTAGTGGTTTGGATCAGAAATTGGCTAGCTGTAAGAAGACAGAGGGTGGTGGTTGATGGGAAATGTTCATCCTGGAGTTCAGTTACTAGTGGTGTACCGCGAGGATCTGTTTTGGGGCCACTGCTGTTTGTCATTTTTATAAATGACCTGGATGAGGGCGTAGAAGGATGGGTTAGTAAATTTGTGAATGACACTAAAGTCGGTGGAGTTGTGGATAGTGCGGAAGGATGTTGCAGGTTACAGAGGGACATAGATAAGCTGCAGAGCTGGGCTGAGGTGGCAAATGGAGTTTAATGCGGAAAAGTGTGAAGTGATTCACTTTGGAAGGAGTAACAGGAATAGAGTACAGGGCTAATGGTAAGATTTTTGGTAGTGTGGATGAGCAGAGAGATCTCGGTGTCCATGTGCATAGATCCCTGAAAGTTGCCACCCAGGTTGATGGAGTTGTTTGGAAGGCATACGGTGTTAGGTTTTATTGATGGAGGGATTGAGTTTCGGAGCCGTGAGGTCATGTTGCAGCTGTACAAAACTCGGGTGCGGCCGCACTTGGAGTAGTGCGTACAGTTCTGGTCGCCGCATTCTAGGAAGGATGTGGAAGCATTGGAAAGGGTGCAGAGGAGATTTACCAGGATGTTGCCTGGTATGGAGGGAAGGTCTAATGAGGAAAGGCTGAGGGACTTGAGGCTGTTTTCGTTAGAGAGAAGGAGGTTAAGAGGTGACTTAATAGAGACATACAAGATGATCAGAGGATTAGATAGGGTGGACAGTGAGAGCCTTTTTCCTTGGATGGTGATGGCTAGCACGAGGGGCCATAGCTTTAAATTGAGGGGTGCTAGATATAGGACAGATGTCAGAGGTAGGTTCTTTACTCAGAGTAGTAAGGGCGTGGAATGCCCTGCCTGCAACAGTAGTAGACTCACCAACTTTAAGGGCATTTAAATTGTCAATGGATAAACATATAGATGATAATGGAATAGTGTAGGTTAGATGGGCTTCAGATTGGTTTCGCAGGTTGGCGCAACATTGAGGGCCGAAGGGCCTGTACTGCGTTGTTATGTTCTATGTTCTAGATGTGACTCCAGACCCACAGCAATGTGGTAGACTCATAACTGCCCTCTGGCAGGGATGGGCAATAAATGCTGCCTAGCCAGCGACGTCCTCATCCTGTAAATGAATTAAAGAGAAAGATCACCCCCAACCTCGTAGGCTCTAGGGATAAAAGTCCCAGTCTATCCAGCCTGTCTCTATAAATCAAACTCTCCAATCTCGGCAACATCCTTGTAAATCTTTCTTGCACCCTTTCCAGTTAACTAACATTCTTCCTGTTTCAAGGTGTTCAGAATTGTATGCAGTGCTCCAAATATGGCCATACCAATGTCTTGTGCAGCTGTAACATGATATCCCAACTCTAATACTCAGTGCTTTGACCAATGAAGGCAAGCATGCCAAATGCCACCTTCACCATTCTGTCTACCTGTTTACGCCACTTTGAAGGATCTACGTACCTGCGTCTCTAGGTTTCTCTGTTCGACAGTTCTCTGCAGAGCCCTGCCATTAACAGTGTAAGTCCTGCCCTGGTTTGGCTTACCACAATGCAACATCTCACATTTATCTGAATCAAACTCCATCTGCGACTCCTCAGCCCATTGACCCAGTTGATATTAAGATCCTGTTGTATTTTTAGATAACCTTCTTCACTGCCCACTATACCACCAGTTTTGGCATCATCTGCAAACTTACTGCCTCCTGTGTTCTCATCCAAATTGTTTATATAAATGACGAACAACAGTGGACCCAGCACCAGTACTTGCAGCATGCCTCTGGTCACAGGCCTCCAGTCCGAACAATAACCTTCTACCATCAGGCCAATTTTGTGTCCAGTTGGCAAGCTTTCCCTGGATCCCATGTGATCTAACTGTACTAACCAGTCCACCATGCAGAGCCTTGTTGAAGGTCTTACTAAGGTAGATGTAGACAACATCTACTACTTTGCCTTCATCTGTCTTCTTGATTACCTCTTCAAAAATCTCAAATTTGAGAGACATTATTTCCCACACACAAAGCCATGCTGACTATGCATAATCTGCCTTTGTCTTTCCAAATGCATGTAGATCCTGTCTCTCAGAATCCCTTCCAACAACTGACCCAGCACTGACGTCAGACTCGCATCAAGGCTCCTCCTTGTATCCTTTCTTAAATAATGCCCAACGTCCAGTCTTCCACCCCCTCACTCGTAGCCGTTGATGATACAAATATCTCTGCTCAGGGCCTCGCAATTTCCTCCCTAGCTTCCCACAATATCCTAGGGTACACTTGATCAGGTCCTGGGGATTTATCTTCCTTTATGCCTGTTAAGACCTTCTGCAATGTGGACTCTTTTCAAGACATCACTGTTTATTTGCCTGAATTCCCTAACTTACATGTTTCTCCACAGTAAATACTGACGCAAAATATTCGTTTAGGATTTCACCCATCTCCTGTGGTTCCACACCTAGACGGCTTTGTTGATCTTTAAGGGGTCCTATTCTCTCCCTAGTTACTGTTGTATATACTTAAGATACTTACAGAATCTTTTTGGATTTTTCTTTATCCTACCTGCTAAAGCTATCTCCTGTCCCCTTTTTGCCCTCCTGATTTCCCTCTTAAGTGTACTCCTACACACTCTATACTCCACGAGTGATTCACTTGATCCCAGCTGTCAGAGGCCTGGATAGAGTGGGCATGGAGAAGATGTTTCCTTTAGTAGGAGAGACTAGGACCTGAAGGCACAGCCTCAGAGTGAAAGGACAGTCCTTTAGAACTGAGATGAGGAAGGATTCCTTCAACTAGAGGGTGGTGACTCTGTGGAACTCATTGACACAGAGGGCTGTGCAGGTCAAGTTATTGAGTATATTTAAGACAGAGATAGATAGGTTCTTGATTAGTAAGGGGATCAGAGTTACAGCAAAAAGGCAGGAGAATGGGGGTTGAGAAACATGTAGACATGAGCAAATGATGGAATAGACTCGATAGGCTGAGTAGTCTAATTCTGCTCCAGAATTATGGTCTTACTCTTTTATTTAAACTATAAATTTGGTGTCTGATTAGGAGCCAATCTTTTGGGTCATTGAGTGTTTTAGTATTGCTGAGTTGCAAATACAGGAATAGCGATCTGATGTGATTTGGATGTCTGTGTCATACAAGGCTGAACATCATGAAGCTCTTGGAACCACTAAGCCACCAGCTCAGGTCCCAGGGTCTGTCATCAGGAGACCAGGCACTGTCAGACTGAGAACCTGATGGGGTTTCCGAAAGTCATGAGAGACTGTGTGCTGAAAGTGTGTGTTTAGATTGTTAACCTTGTGCTGTCCATTTTGAACGTGTTTTCTACAACATGCCAGCTACCATTGAGTTACTGGTTTCAGTTTTCAGCAAAACATTCTTTTAAACCCTCTAATACAAGACCACCTGCACCCCCTCTATCCTGGAAAAGAAACTTCAGTCGTCTCCCTGTAAGGTGGCTCACTTCGAGCAGCGTCACTCATGGAGTCTCATCAGTTGTTTCAAGGGATTACTGTGTTTTAACAAAACCGTGACCTTAACGTCATACTGTAATTGGAATTTCTTTTGTCACCTTGGTGCAGAGCTGTCTGCTAGATTGTGTCTGATGAGGGGCACTGGGAAAATGAAGCAATATCTGCTGATGGGGGATGCCTAGGGGCAAGGGGACACAAGATCAGAGCTGGGTCATTCAGGAAAGTCAGGAATTTGTCCCAGATGCCAGGGCTGGCCTGTGTGTAGAATTCTCCCCATCAAAAAGTACCAGACACTGAAGCTCAGCAATGTCACACCTGAGAGACACCGAGTGGAGGAGTGTGAATGGACGTCAGGTGGAGATCAGCCATGCCCTCAGTAAATGGCAGCACAGGCTTGAGGGGCTGAATGGCCTGCTCCTTGTTCCTGCGTGCAGTTCCATAGCTACTCCGGTTGAAGAAAATGATGCAAACTGTTCTTTCTGTCTGGATCAGAGAGGAGGATCGGTTGCTGCACATTGGTGAAACGGACCAAATAATGAATGTTCTTGTTTATACCCACCTGAGGATTTGTGTTTTAGTTTGGATTGTGAGTGAATTGTAGATAATAACTGGTGCCTTCAGCTTTTGATCTGTACAGTCAAAAACCCCCGAGTCCTCCACTCGAAATGTCCTCGGAAATACTTGTTAAAGAAAAAGTTCTCGAGAAATGTTATGACTCTCAGTGTCTTCTCCTCTGCTTTCATGGTTGTGCAATAAAAGCCTTTTAATTTGCAATGTTGAAACCCAGGTTAAATAACGAGAACTTTGTTACACTGTCAAACGAATGGTTATTGTTGTGAATTCAATCTTAGGAAAAGGATGAAAGGTACTTCATGTTGTTCCCAACGGTGCTGCTCATGCTGTCTGCTAGCCCACGGATGAGTGGCTTCATTTATCAGGTGAGAAAAACCAAATTTGTGGTCTTGTGAAATCACTAAGTAGATTTTCATTCTACCACCTTGCTGTTTTTCAGTCACATTGACGTACTGTCTGAATTAGCGTTCAGAAAATGCAAAGTTGTCTCCTGTGCTGATGTTGTAACATTATTTTCTGCTGCAGGGAAAGTTGCCATTGACAGGAATGACAATAACAAAGTTAGAGGGAACGGAAAACTTCCACAATGCCTTTGAAATTACAGGTTTGTACTTTATAAACTGACATAGTCACACAAGGCACACACAGTAATGGAATATGTTCGTGGGTTTATTATTGGTGGAAATGAGGGTTCAACGAGGTCAAAAAGACGGGAGGGCTGCCTTTTAAGTGCTGGAGCATCTTTTATGCCGACTTTGTTCCTCTGATGTTGGTTGTGGGATTAATATTGCCCAGGACAGCGGGAGAATGTGACTGCTGTGCTTTGAGTTCTGCAAAACAATCTTTCACGCTTGACTGAGAACAGACATCCTTCTGTCTAATGTCGCACCTAAAGACAGCACCTCCGACAATGCGGCGCTACCTCGACCCTGGCGCTCTCTTAGCCCTGGTGCCCCCTCGGCCCTGACCCTCCAGCAGCGCGGTGCCCCCTCGGCCCTGACCCTCCGGCAGTGCTGCGCTACCTCAACCCTGGTACCCCCTCGGCCCTGACCCTCCGGCAGCGCGGCGCCCCCTCAATTTTGGGTTCAGTTAGCTCAGTTGGGTGGCATGATCACTCAGTGGTTAGGACCGCTACATCTCAGCGACAGGGACCTGGATTTGATTCCACCCTTGGATGATTGTCTGTGTGGAGTTTGCACATTCTCCCCGTGTCTGCGTGGGATTCCTCCACCTGCTCCGGTTTTTCCCCTCAGTCCAAAGATGTGCAGGTTAGAGTGTATTGGCTATGCTAAATTGTCCATAGTATCTAGGGATGTGCAGCCTAGGTGGGTTACCAATGGGAAATGCAGCGTTACAGGGTTAAGGTGAGTTGTCTGGGTGGGATGTTCTTCAGAGGGTTGGTGTGGACTTGATGGGTTAAATGCCGTGCTCCTACAGTGTAGGGATTCTGTAATCTCCTGTGGTCTGTGATGAGCTGGCTGGATGGCTGGTTTACAATGCAGAATGACAACAACAGTGTGGGTTCAGTTCCTGCACTGGCTGAGGTCACCATGAAGGACTGTCCTGTTCACATCTACCCCTCGCCTCACATGCGGTGACCTTCAGGTTAAAATGCCACAAGTTGCCGCTCTCTGTTAGCGGGTGTGAAGCCTTTTACTGTGGTTAGACTACGATGACTTCCTCAGTGCTGACTGTCCAATAATATGTGCTCCCTCAATGCTGCAATGAATGACTGGATATTGAAATGTTTGGCATGTTAATCTGTCTTGCATTGAGCACGAATAACCCACTGAGCCGAGGCTCATTTGGATGATATTACCATGTGCCTGCCATTGCAGACAGGTTCAGTTTGAGAGCAATGACAATGAAAACAGTATGTTATTGAAAATAATTAAAATGTATCAAACATTTGCAGGTAACATGATCGAACGGATTCAGGTGTCCTGTAATAACAGTCAGGAACTACATGACTGGGTAGAAAATCTACTGATGTTAACCAAAGGCACAGTCCCTGGGAATACAAACACAAAACCAGTGTCTGCCACGTCACAGCCAGTAAGGAGCTGTTAGTTACTTGGTTACTTTTTTCAACAATGCATGGACTAAAAAAAACTGCCCTTGTTAACTGGCTACAAAGGTAGTGGCAAAAACAGAAGTTGCTGAAAAAACTCAGCAAGTCTGGCAGCATCTGTGGACAGAAAGCAAAGTTAATGTTTCGGGCCTGGTGAAGTTCTGAAGAAGGGTCAGTGGACCAGAAACGTTAATCTTGATTTCTCTCCGCACATGCTGTCAGACCTGCTGAGATTGACCAGCAATTTCTGTTTTTGTTTCTGATTTACAGCATCTGCAGTTCTTTTGGTTCTTTTTTCAGAAAGCTAATGAACTAGTTGTGATAAGATGTAGAGCTTTGCGGTTTTCATATTGCAGATTAAACATTCCTCTGGATTGATATGTCAGTGACTAGGGTCCACAATTTCAAGATTGTTAGCGAGAGAGTTAAGAGTGAGATGAGGAACTTCTTTACTCCAGAGTTTTTGGAATTTGTAATGCGCTGCTTGGGAGAGTGGTGGAGGCAGATTCCCCACGACAGCAGGATATATATTTGGAAGGGATGAATTTAGAGGGCTACAGAGAAAGGGCTGGGGAATGGGACTAGCTGGGTAGCTCATTCGGGAGCCAGTACAGACACAATGGGTCAAATGGCCTTATTCTGTACTGTAAAATTGTATGGTCCTAAGACAGCTGTACTGTTCTCGTTACTTATCAATTAGCACATACTTGATTAACCATTTATAAAGATCCTTTTAGTATGTTGCATGTGGAAAATTGAAGTTGTGACTATGGATGGATGTTCTCCTGCTTATTGGAGCTGAGCAGATTTTGATTTTACTTCGTGCTAGAGGTACTAATCTGTCTTTCGACCTGGATTGACATCCACAATTTTCACAGCTTGAAAAGCTACCTATTGGAGAAAACTGTATCAGAGATAAAAAGTACTGCAGATGCTGGAGAATCCGAGATAACAAGCATGGGGCTAGATGAACACAGCAGGTCAAGCAGCATCATTGGAGCAGGAAAACCTGACGTTT
>JAHRHZ010000015.1:705243-753632 GCA_024137785.1 Ginglymostoma cirratum
GTGTTCATCCAGCCCCACACCTTGTTATCTTTGTGAGGTCTTTCTGGGTTTAAATTCTCAAGCAAGCTCCCCTACATCGTAACTGTGATGACACTTCAAATGTGCTTCATGGCATGTTTTCTTCATTGGAAAGGTCAGAACATGAGAAAGCCACAATAAAATTGCAAGTTCTGTCAAGAATCACAGAGGTCTCATTTTCCCTTTTCTCTTGGTAAAATGTCAGATTTTGTCGAATTAGTAATTCTGCAGAAACAGGTTCTTTGTCTGGCTCCGTGTGATTCTCAGTCTTTGTGCCATGAACATTGCTGCTAGTGATCTCACCTACAGACTGAATTTTAATCCTGTTTCAAACTGGATGACTAAGGAAATTAGTTAAACATTAGATTTTTGAGCGTTAAAAGCTGTTCCTGTAAGAGTAGGTTCTTGCTAATTTTAAATGTTAAATTGATTGGTTGTGTCCATGACGGTAAACACAGACCATCTTTTATCTAACTGAAATCTTTACTGTTTGGTTTGAACAGCTCTTGGTGTTGTGTGACCTTTGTGAGGCAAAGTTTATTTCAGATTAATATCAGCCAAAACTGGATTTTGGTAAAGTCAAGATTTGTTTGTTTCTCATCCTTAGTTTTCTTGAATTTTACCAAATTGCAAACGAAAATGTATTTTTGAACAAAAACAGAAGTTGCTGGAAAAGCTCAGCAGGCCTGGCAGTATCTGTGAAGAAAAAAAATCAGGGTTGATGCTTCAGGTGTGTTTAACCTTCCTCCAGCCAGGAGTGCCCTTTCTCCACAGATGCTGCCAGACCTACTGAGCTTTTCCAGCAACTTCTTTTTTTGGCTGCAAATAATGATATTTAACAGAAATGTAAAGAATGACAGGGAGGTAATCACTTGCTATCACAGAAAAACTGAACAGGACAGATCTCCCTGATATAGCAAACCATTGCATCAATCACAGAAACATGTGCTCAGCTTATCCTCTGGTTCCTTGAGACATTGCCACCTTACTTCATAGAAACTGAACTGTACTTAGCTTATTGGCTGCAAGAGAGGATCAGGGGCTAGGAATATTGCGGAGAGTAACTCACCTCCTGACTCCCCACTTGCCTGGATGGGTGCAGCCCCAACAACACTCAAAGAAGCTTGACACCATCCAGGACAAGGCAGTCGCTTGATTGGCACCACATCCACAAACATACTGACGCTCAGTAGCAGCAGTGTGTGCTATCCACAAGATGCACTGCAGAAATTCACCAAGACTCCAACAGCACCTTCTAAACCCAGGACCACTTCCATCTCGAACGACAAGGGCAGCAGATACACGGGAGCACTACTGTCTGCAAGTTCCCCTGAAAGCCACTCACCATCCTTACTTGGAAATATATCGCTGAAGTTCAAGGCAGCTCACCCCCACCTTCTCAAGGACAATTAGAGTACAGAGAATAAATGCCAGCTAGCAATGCCCACATCCCATAAATGAATTTTTAAAAAAAAATTGTCTCCTTATCTGTGGAATGGTATACCGATCTTGAAGGGAATGTGATCAGGATTAGCTGGACTGGTTTATGGGGGAAGGAATTGTCTATGTTGGGAAAGGTTATGAGAAAAGGCCTTAATTCCTTACAGTATAGAAGAATGGGAAGCAATTCTTAAAGCAGTAAATAGAACAAAAAAGTGTGAATGCTGGAAATCTGAAGCAAAAACAGAAATTGCTGGAGAAACTCACCAGCTCTGTCAGCATCTGTGAAGAGAGAAACAGAATTAACGTTTGAGTCTAGGCACCCTTCAGAATTGTACAGAATTCTTAAAAGCACTTCATTAGGTAGATGCCGAGAAAGTATTCCTTGGGACTGGAGTATCTTGATCTAGGGGTCAGCACCTCAGAATAAAAGATAGGCCGTTTACAACTGAGACAAACTTCACCTGGATTCTTGTGAATATTTGGATCTGCAAGGCCAGAGAGCTGAAGGCACTTAGCCTTCAGATATATTCAAGCCTGGATTAGACCGATTTGCTTTCGTAAGGTTGTTAACATGTAGTTGTGGGATGATATGCCTTAGTTAAAAGATCAGCTGTGATATTCTTGAATGGCAGAGCAAGCTCGAAGGGCTGAATGATCTCTTCCACCCCCTATCTGTCAAGTTCTAATACAATTTCTAAATAAGTAAACTAGAAATTTGAGTGGGTTATAATCTGTGAGCAGCGAGTGTAAATACGTGGCGGTGTGAGTGAAATTGCAAACACTCTTGTTCCTGTTTTCTGTTTCTATGTTTCTATGTCCACAAAGCTGGTGGTATATGGATTAGAGAGTTGAACTAATAGATTCTAAAATATTTTGCTCCTTTCTTAATTCATTTAAAGCCTTTGTCAGATGTTTGAGATTGAGATCAGAGATTGAAAGTATTGATTCACATTTCTAAGAATTGTATCAGTGATCCGTGGTTCTGATTGAAATCAGAACAATGGGTACTGCTATACACAAACGTGAAAATAATTAAATTCAATGGAGATGTAAACGAACATAAATTAATTTTCAGTTGTACTTTTTCCCACATAGCAGTTTGCAATAAAGATGTTTTCATTAATCTTATTCTTAAAATCTCTGAACTGATTTCCAAAGGTAATTAAGGAATTGTATTTAACATAAAGGCTTTGTGTAATGTCGGAAAGCAACAAATCTTTGCTACAGCTGTGGAGAGATAAAGTAAGTTAGTGTTTTGAGTTTGATATAACTCTTCCTGCGAACTGAAAGGGGCCAGAAAATGATGGGGTTTTTTAATGCTGTTGGCAGCGAAATGAATGGAATAGATCGTGAAGGTGCTGTGAGCAAAAGATGAAGGGCATGCTCGTGGTAGCAGAGGAGTTATAAATGTGCAGAATAGATGTTAAAGGTAGAGAAAAGGCCAGCTCTACTGACGGCAAACACCCATAAACAAGACACTCTATAAGATGGGGGCAAAGGAAGGTTTTGAAATTGAAATGGAGGACAGTGTTCATCCCTTGGAGTTGTTGAACTTCATGTGAATTTTTGAGGCTGTCAAGTACTTAAGAGGAAAGTGAGGTGCTTTTCCTCCAGCTTGCATTGTGCTTCATTGGATAATTGTAGCAAGCCCAGGACAGGAATTTGAGATCAAGGGTGGTTTATTGAAATAGCGAGCAGCTGGGAGGTCACTGTCATTCCTACAGACAGGGCAGAGGGATTCTGTGAAGTGGTCATCCAGCCTGTGTATGATCTTGCCAATGTAAAGGAGACGGCATTGTGAGCAGTGAATAGAGTAAAAGTCACTACAGTCTTACCAGACCATGGAGCTCCCCTCTCATTAGAGAGCGACAACTGGTGGTGGTTTAACCTGAGGGTCACCATGCCTCAGGCAAGGGGAAGAGATTGAGAAGAAGAGTTTTTCGTGGTAATCTCAGCCAGTGTAGGAATTGAACTCAAGCTGTTGGCGTCAGTGCATTGCAAACTGACTGACCAGCCAACTGAACTAATCAACCCCAACAAATACCGTAGATCAGATTTGAAAGAAGTACACAGAAATTGCTGCCTCACCTGGAAGGTGTGTTTGGAGCCTTGGGCAGAGCGGAGGAAAGAGGTGAATGGGCAAGTTTCACATTTTCTTCGATTGCATTGTGGAATGAGGAAGTGGTTAGGGGGTTAACTAACGTCCTTTATGGAAGGAAATCTGCCACCCTTGCCTGGTCTGGCCTTCATGTGACTACAGACCCATAGTAATGTAGTTGATATTAACTGCCCTCAGTTAATTAGGGATGGGCAATGAATGCTGACCTAGTCAGCGATGCCTTCATCCCATTATTGAATTTAAAAAATGGATGGAGGAGTGAACTGTGGTGTCGTGGACGGAGCAGTCCCTGTGAAATACTGGCTGTGGTGGGGGGAGGGGGAAATTAGTGGTATCCTGCTGAAGGTGGTGGCAATGGAGCAAGACAATCGTTTGAATGTGGAGACTATTGGAATGGAGAGTAAAGACAAGGGGAATCCTATTGCTGTTCTGGAAAGGAGAGGAAAAGGTAAGGGCAGAAATGTGGGAGATGGGTCACACATGGCTGAGGGGCCAATCCACTGTGCTGGAGGCAGGTTAGGGTTAGGAGGTCATGTCGGAAGCATCGAGTGGCATCATCTGAACAGATGTCACAGAAACGGAAAGACTGGAAGAATGGAATGGAATCCTTAAGAGAAGTAGAGTGTGAGGAAGTGTAGTCAAGGTAACTATGGGAGTTGGTGAGTTTGCATTGGATATTGGTAGACACTCAGTCTTCAGAAATGGAAACAGTGAAGTCAAGAAAGGGAACATCACAAATAGGAGCAGGAGCAGGAGTAGGCCATGCACCGCATCGTGCCTGCCCAGACATTCTTTAAGATCATAGCTGATCTGTCCCAGGCCTCAATTCCTCTATTTCAATCCTCCATCGAGCTTCTCTTTAAATACTCTTGGTGATTTAGCCTCCATGACTCTCTGGGGTAGAGAATTCCAGACAGTCACTACCTCTGAGAGAAAGATTACCTTTGCATCTCAGTCTTAAATGAGTGTCCCCTTATTCTGTAACCGTGCCCCCTAGTTCGAGATTCCCCATTAATGGAAACATCTTCTCAACATCTCCCCTGCCAAGCCCCTTCAGAATCTTGTATTTGGAAGGAAGAGACAGAGATGGACCAGTAGGAGGTGAGAGGAGGTTGAAAATTGGAAGCAAAACTGATGATTTTTTCCCCAATTCCAGTTGAGAGCAGGAGTTGGCATTGATGGCATTATCACTGTGTCGGAGAAAGAGTTGTGGGTGGGGCTCAGAGTAGAAATGGAACAAGCAGTATTCCACAGCTCCCACAAAGAGAATCTCTCCAACATTCTGCTCTTCTTTCAACTCTGCAGCATCTGCAGTACTTTTGTTTTATCAGTTTTGTGTGGACTTGGCAGCACTGAGTGTGTTGTGCAGCATGTCATTGGGCAATAATTTGAAAGAAAAACATGTTTACATCATAAAATGGTGCCATTTGATACAGTGAACTCAGCTTGCATCCCCTAACCAGGGTTTTATAGAGCTGCAGCATAACCTTGCGGCTTTTAAACTCAATTCCCCTGCCAATGAAAGCCAACACACCATATGCTTTCTTAACAACCTTACCAGCCTGGGTGGCAACTTTGAGGGATCTATGGACGTGGACCCAAAATCCCTCTGTTCCTCCACACTGCCGAGAATCCTGCTGTTAACCCAGTATCCTGCATTCAAATTTCACCTTCCAAAATGAATCACTTCACACTTTTCTGGGTTGAATTCCATCTACCACTTCTTTGTCTGGCTCTGCATCCTGTCAATGTCTTGTTTCAACCTACAACAGCCGTTCATGCTGTCCACAACTCCTCCAACCTTTCTGTCATCGGCAAACTTACTAACCCACCCTTCCACTTCCTCATCCAAGTCATTTATAAACATCACAAAGAGCAGAGATCCCAGGACAGATCCCTGGGGAACACCACTGGTCACTGAGCTCCAGGCTGAATACTTTCTACCTACTACCACCCTCTGTCTTCTATTGGACAGCCAATTCTGTATCCAGACAGCCAAATTTCCCTGGATCCCATGCCTCCTTACTTTCTGAATGAGCCTACCATGTGGAACCTTATCGAATGACTTACTAAAATCCATACACACTGCATCCAGTGCTCCACCTTCATGGATGTGTTTTGTCACATCCTCAAAGAATTCACTAAGGCTTGTGGGGCATGACCGGCCCCCACAAAGCCATGCTGACTATTTTTAATGAAACTGTGCTTTTCCAAATGATCATAAATACTATTTCTTGAGATTAATAAAGAGAATCTTGGAGAAGGAGTCATTGCTTAAAAAGAAGGAGTAACCTATTTAAGACAGATGAAGAAAAAGCCTTTCTCTCATAGGGATGAGTCTTTGCAATTCCATATATTTTTAAAAGGCCAAAGTAAATAGAGTTTTGATCACCAAAGGGATGAAAGATCATCAGAGGCATGCGGGAATGCAGAGTTGGAGGTTAAAATCAAATTCAGCTCAAACACAATTTAAAAATTTGCCGATGACTCCACTGTAGTGGGTCAGATAAAGGGGTGACCAGGTAGTTTGTACCTTTGTACAGGTGCTTATTGATTGAGAAATATTAGTAGGACCAGCAGTTACTCCCTGCTCCTTTTCACAATCGTACCACGAATATTTTTGATTCAGCTGAGATGCTCCTTACCCAGGTACAGCTACCCCTCTGTACTCCTCACTGGAAAGTCACCTCAATTTTTGTGCTTGTGTCGTGGAGTGGGACTTGAACACACAACCGCCCGACTCTGAGACAAGCATTTTACCCGTTGAACTATGTCTGGCAACTGTAGGAGCTACGAAAGGTAACACAGTCTGATAACTTGGTAAAGACAAATGCTGATTTTGACATTTTTAAACTTGTTTGGTTTGCAACAATCTGCACCTGTATGTGGAAATCAGAAACATCTGTTATCAGTGTAATTTTTAAAATGTGTCATTTTTAACTACTAACTGATCTTTGTTCCACACGCACAGATTTGAAACCACACTCTTTGACAGGTCAACTCTGAGGTCTCAATCTGAGAAACTAACAGATATTTTTTCATCTTTGGTTCCCACAGGTACAGCAGCCTTGGAAGAAGATGCACAGATACTCAAAGTCATAGAGGCTTATTGCACAAGTGCAAACCTACAGCAGACTCATAGCTCAGGCAAGTGAAATTACAATGAGATTTTGATCATTTAAAGTTCTATTCTAAGGTGTTAGGTTTTGGAGTCAGTGTTTCAAGGCAAATATGACTTCTTCAAAACTCAGCTCCTGACTCCTTTTGCAGCCTTTGTCCAAATATGGGTGAATTCCAGAGGTGAGGTGAGAGTGACAGCTCTTGTCATCAAGGCCACATTTGACTCAGTGTGGCATCACGGAGCCCTAGGAAAACTGGAATCAGTGGGTATCGAGGACAAACTCTCTTCTGGTTGGAGTCATGGCTAGCATGTAGGTAGATGGTTCTGATTGTTGGAGGCAGTGACAATAGAAAAGCAACATATGATTCAAATAGAGACTGATTGCAAAATATGACTGTGCAAATGGATCAGGGTGTCCTGATACACAAGACATAAGATGTTAGTACGCAGGTACAGCAAGTGATCACCAGTGCTCCAATTCCCTTTCTGTTTATTGCATGGGGTACGGAAGCTTTGGACTGTGAAAGGAAACTGGAGCACCTGGAGGAAACCCATGCAGACACGGGGAGAATGTGCAAACTCCACACAGACAGTCGTCCAGGGGTGCAATTGAACCCGGGTCCCTGGTGCTGTGAGGCTACAGTGCTAACCACTGAGCCACCGTGCCACCCTAAAGTTTTGGTGTCCTTGCATAGAAACACGGGAGCAGGAAGGGGCCATTCGGCCCTTTGAGCCTGCTCTGCCTTCTTCACAATCGTGGATGATCGTCCAACTCGATAGCCTAATCCTGCTTTCTCCCCATAACTTTTTGATCCCATTCACCCCCAAGCGCTGTATCTAGTCACCTCTTGCATACGTTCAATGTTTTGGCATCAACTTCTTCCTACAGCTACAAAGGTTGGGCATGTATCTATTAGAGTGTAGAAGAATGAAAGTGGATCTTACTAAACATGTACATTTGTGAGGATGCTGAACAGGGCAGATGCTGGAAGGATGTTTCCCAAGGTGGGTGAGACGCGAGGTAGTGGGAACAGTTTTAAAATAAGGGCTGGGTGGGCCAAAGGGAATGCAGGCGCAGTACCCCAAACCTGGCTGTCCAAACTCTGGACATTTTTCTTTCCATTTGCTGCTCAACACTTAGCTGATTCGTTCAAATATGCAGCTGCTTATTGGTCATCATTGAGATCCCGTAGGTTGTTTCTTTTGTCTGTGCTACATCTTAGCATTGATAACTCGGACTCGATCCAATGCAGTGCTTTAACACCTACCTACCCTCAGCATGCACTATCCTCCAGCACATATTGCTGTTCCACCAGTAACTAATGGTACGCTTTCCTTTATTGGTCAGTGCATTGAGTATAGGATTTGGGAGGTCAATAAGTGACTGTACAGAACATTGGTTAGGCCACTCCTGGAATACTGCTTGCAATTTTGGTCTCCCTCATACAGGAAGGATGTAGTGAAACTAGAAAGTGTTCACAAAAGATTTATGAGGATGTTGCCAGAATTGGAATGTTTGAGCTATAGGGAGAGGCTGAATAGGCTGGGGCTATACTCCCTGGAACTTTGGAGGCTGAGGGGTGACCTTACAGAAGTTTATAAAGTAATGAGGGGCATGGATAGGGTAAATAGACAAGGTCTTTTTCCTGGGGTGATGGAGTCCAAAACTAGCGGGCATAGGTTTAAAGTATAAAAGGGACCCGAGGGGCAACTTTTTCAAGCAGTGGGTGGTATGTGTATGGCTGGCAGAGGAAGTGCTGGAGGCTGGTACAATTACAACATCTAATAAGTATCTGGATGGATACATGAATAGGAAGGGTTTGGGGGAAATGGACCAAATGCTGGAAAATTGGATTAGATTTATATAGGATATCTGGTCAGGATGGCCGGGTTGGACTGAAGGGTCTGTTTCCATGATGCATGTCTCTGAAATAAGGGAGGGAGACTTGAAACTGAAGCAGTGATTTTGGACAGATGATGAAAGAGACAAAAATTTAAAAATACATTCATTTATTCATTAACCAAGGTAGGTGTTGCTGGGTGATCTGGCATTTAGTGTCCCTCCCTAGTTGCCCTTGAGAAGGTGGTGGTGAGCTGCCTTCTTGAACCGCCGGAGGATGACCCACAATGCCCTCTAGTGCGAATTCCAGGACTTTGACCCAGTATCAATGAAGGATTTTCAAGTCAGGATGGTGAGTGGTTTGGGGGGGTAACTTGTAGATGGTGGTGTTCCTATGTATCTGTTGCCCTTGTCCTTCTAGATGGAAATGGTCGTGGGTTTGGAAGGTGCTGTCTGAAGATCTTTGGTGAATTTCTGCAGTGCATCTTGTAGACAGTACACACTGCTGCTACTGAGCGTCAGTTGTGGTGGGAATAGATGCTTGAGGATGTGACGCCAATAAAGCGAATACTTTGTCCTGAATGGTGTCAAGCTTCTTGAGTGTTGTTGGGGCTGTACTCATCCAGGCAAGTGGGGAGTTGTGCCTGACTTGTGCCTTGTACCTGGTGGACAAGCTTTGGGGACTCAGGAGGTGAGTTACTTGCCACAGAATTTTTCTAGCCTCTGACCTGCTCTTGTGTTAATGTGGTGAGTCTAGTTGAGTTTATGGTCAATGGTAATCCCCCAGGATGTTGATAGTGGGGGATTCAGTGATGGTAACACCATTGAATGTTGAGGGTTGATGATTAGATTCCCTTGTTGGAGATGCTCATTGCTGGGTACCTGTCTGAATGTTACTTGTGACTTGTCAGTCTTAGGCTTGATGTTGTGCAGGTATTGTTACATTTGGCCACGGACTGAGTCATAGCGGATTTTTTTTGTGCAAGGAAAGAGACCCTTCACCCTGTGTCCATGCTAGTCACTCATCTGTTCTCATCCCATTTTCCAGCACTTCGCCTGTAGCCTCATATACTATGCCTCGATCAAAGAGGTAGATTTTTAAGGAGCATCTCTAAGAAGAGAATCAGGGAGATACAGGGAGGAAATTCCCTGAGATGAAGCTAAAGCCAGGATGAGCAATGGGGAAACAATTGCAGTCAATAATGTGTGAGAAGCCAGAATTGGAGAAATGTAGACCTGGAGGAGTTTTCAGAGATAGGGAGGGGTGAAGCTGTGGAGGGACTTGAAAACGAGGTTGGGGAGTTGCTAAACTAGGAACCAGCACAGGTCATGAAGTATGGAGTGACAGAGGAATGGTCTTGGTGTGAATCAGAACATGGAGATGGATTTAGGATGAGCTATAGTTTATGGAGAGTGGAGAAAGAGGCCAGCTGAGGGAACATTGGAATAGCTGAGGCTAGAGCTAACAAAGGTGTGGCTGTGGCTTACAGCAGCAGATCCCGGGTTGGCTGTTGTCATTCTGTTGGCCAGTTCCATCTCGACAATCATAAGTACATTGCACAGGGGAGTGTGGCTAATCACATTGCTACCATGAAGAGTTGACACAGACACAGTGCGTTGAAATGTCTCCTATCATAATCGAAGTTTGTCAATCTTTTGATTGCAGCCCTTTTCTGCACCAATTTTCCTCTCTGTCCTTCCACCTACTCTCCCAGAATACATACATTGATTCTGTTATTATACCACTGCCTTGGTGTTTGGTACCATTCTCATTCTCATTCTCCAAGTGACCAGTAAGATGCTGGACTGTGGAAAGCATCAGAACTGACTCAGATAGTAGGAACTGCAGATGCTGGAGAATCTGAGATAACAAGGTGTAGAGCTGGGTGAACACAGCAGGCCAAGCAGCATCATAGGAGCAGGAAGGCTGACGTTTCGGGCCTAGACCCTTCATCAGAAATCAGAACTGACTGATGTTATATTTTGTGCCTGTCCAGTATCTGTACTTGCTGGAAGGGAAGGCTGAACAGTGGCCAGAACCTGGATTCCTGGCTGATTGCTGAACCCTCTCGCTAACCTGGGAGCTTGAAGCCATTGCTCTAGCCTGTACAACTAAACCTGTTAAAGACAGCAAGCCCGCCTGCTCCGTGTCTGACTAAAACGGGTCAACTCCAGCAATTGTTAACCTTCTGTCCTGTACTTCACAGTTTGTCGGAAAGAGTCAGCACCGCAGGTACTGCTCCCGGAAGAAGAGAAAATAATTGTGGAAGAAACAAAGAGCAATGGGCAAACTGTCATAGAGGAGAAGTAAGAGACCTTTATGTTCGTAATCACCATTCATTTCTATGCGTTTCCCATTAACTGTAGTTGTGTTAAAGTGTGTGAACTGTAACCACAGAGTGGGTCAAGAGAGTGACAGGGAATTAGTCTTTATCTTTTCACAACGTTGTTCGAGCTTGCAGGGAGCAGGGTCCTGTATGACTGATTTTAACTCCAGGAGGTAGAGAAGGCGTGACAGAAAGATTTGAGCATTCTAAAATTTGACAATGTCAGCTCAGGTTTTGATTTTAAAGCTGGCAGAACAAGACTGATGTCTGTAGAAAGGGCAAGCGCTTAAATGTATTATCTTTAATACAGCAAAAACATTTCCAAGCTGTTGAACAGGTATGATTATCAAACCAAGTTTGACCAACAGTGGGTCAGATAAATGGGAGCAGAGAGAAGCAGAGAGGTTTTGGGGAGGAAATACAAAGATGAGGAGGTAAGTTGCAGATGAACAAGAGACCGTAATGTTTAGAGGGGTGCAGAAATCACGGGGTGATGTAATTGGAGGAGGTTAAGGGGGCACAAGGTTGAGGACATGAAGGGATTTGAGAACAAATATAGGAAAGTGGAATACTGTTCTTCATGTTTCAGCTTTTTGTTTACAGATTGTTCAGTGCCAATGTTAACATTCATTCAGCAGAATAGAGAGAGACAGACCTGCTAGTACAAGGTTTTAAACGTGGGAATGTGTGTATGAAAGGAAGTGCAGAAAAGGTAAATGGAATTCTGCATTTGTAACTTACAAGGTTTGCAGTGGGAGATATTAGAAAACAAGATGTATTAGTTATGGGTCAAATCCATTCTGATAAAAAGCTAATTGGCTGTACCAACTTTAAGGAGTGTGTGACTCAAGGAAGGGTTCAGAACAAAATATATTTGGAAAAACTGGTATGCTATATGTGCATGTTCAGGGAAAATACAGGGGTAACATTGAATTAGAATGTAAAAGAGGCTCTGAAGAGTTGAAAGTAGGATTACAATGATGAGGAAGCATCAGAAAGGATTGGTCAATGTAAAAAGAAAACAAAGTGGGGAGTTCTATAGGTTATGAAGAAATGAAAGAGATCACCTCGTATTTTGGGAGTGAAAGGCACTTGGAATCTCACAGCATTGCTGTTGGACAGAGGACACCCACAGGGAGTTGAGGTTGTGTCCTGTAGAAACCTTGTGATTACTGGCTGTGGTCAAGGTGCAGAGAGTGAGCTGTATTTTTATGCCTCAGTGATTTACACAGCTCTGTTCACTGTCTGTACTCATAACAGCTGAAAACCTGTGGCTTTGACAGCTGTTTTTCTGAATAACCCAATAACTGTTGATATTATTTGCCAGGAGTCTTGTCGACACAGTTTATGCATTGAAAGATGAAGTTCAGGAGCTGAAACAGGTCAGAATCACCAATAGAACACGACACATTTTTGCTCTGCACTTTGAAATTTGGCGGGCAGAATTCAGAGAACCAGTATCATTGTGACAAACTGTTACCTCCTTGTTCTTCTCCAGGAAAATAAACGGATGAAACAAAGTCTGGAGGAGGAACAGAAATCTAGGAAAGAGTTGGAGAAAATGATCCGGAAGGTTCTGAAACAGTTGAATGAATCTGCGTGGGACGAGGGTAACCACTAGAAGCAGCTAGCCAGCAGCTAGTTCTCTACACAGCTTCAAGCAGTTGGCAGCCCTGACCGTACTGCTACAAGGAATTCTTTGAAATTCTTAGTCACACTGGGGTCATTTTTGGTTTTTTTTTTTTGGCCTGTGATTCCTCCAGAGGAGCAGGCAATTGAGGGACAGCAAACCTGACACCTGTTTTGGAAGGACTAGAGCAGGGCATAAGGAAACATGCAGGCTCTGGGGAGAGAGCACAGCAGCAGCAGCAGCAGTGAAAACTGAGAAATGGTACAGCCTCCCAGCACACGGCCGCCTCGTGCTGTCTCAGAGCTATTCCCAACTCGGGCAAGGAAAGGTGCCTGCAAGTAACTAGTTCATTATCAATAAATGGATGATTTTGTGTCCTCCAGCCAGCACTATAGTATTTGACTGCTGCACCAGCACAGGATGCTCACTCGTGGGCACAGCTGAAAATCACAGACTCCTTTTTAAGTTTCCTTTGTTTTTGTATCGGGCTGTGACCAAATCATAGCCTCCCTTGTACTGGACCTTAAGCCGCGTATTTGTATTTTCTGGGTATAACTATGGTTTTTTGAAATGGCCCAGCCTCTCTCGCTGATTTATTTATGTTTTGCTGTGTTAAACTACTCCTCCCACCCCTCCGGGCACTTGCCCCCATCCCCAACCCCAAACCCAAACATTGTCACCGTGCAGAGTCCTTGTGGCGGACACAGCCTCGATTATGGCACTGCATCTAATGCATGTAAAACTTCTGCCTGTGCCTTTGACAGATACCCTTTTGGAGTACAGCGTGTGTACATATTCAGCTCACCTTTATAAACTGGCTCTAGCATGAGCTTTCCTGTATATTACAGGATTGTGTTTAATAATGTATAAAAGGATACAGGCAGCTTATCTCCCCTGCTGTTGTGGAACAAAGCAGGTGTTACTAGTCAGCGTTGATGGAGTCTGTTAGTCATGAGATGTCCACAGTGACAGACTCTACAGTAGGAGTTAATAAAGCATGCACAAACTTAGTTTCTCATGAGTTAAGTGATGCCTAGGAATGAATGCAGGATAACAGGCATCTGATTGTGGGCTGTGTGCACAGTGTAACAGAGCACATGTTGGAGTATTTACGGCGTGACTGAAACCAGACTCAAAACCTGAACAAAGAGGGAGTGGGATTTAGGAGGAAGTCACTTCAGATCAGACTGAGACCCATTGGTCAGATCAGCTTCTCTCCAACGTTGAACAGGGAGTGTGGCTCCTCACTACAAACATCCCGTAAGTCCCTCTTTATGTCCAACTGGCAAACGTCCCCAAATTTCCTCTGTAGACTTTTATTTTGGAATTCAGATGAAATATTTTGGGAACTGTCATAGCTGTGTTCTCCTGGAGGTGCCTGTATGTGTTTGGAAGCCCTTACGCCCAGCACACATCCATCAAGTAGGAAATCTTTTTGTAAATGCAATTTTTTTTTTAATAAAGCCTGAATATCGAGCCTTCCTTCGGCTGTACCTTGTAAATAAATAGCTCCTCTATTTTGGCAAGATCTTTCAACACTCCATGATTTATGAAATACTTCTGTTGACTGGAATTTTTTTGCTGTTGGCTTCAATACAATTAAATTGATTTTCTGAATGGGTTGGGAGTGCTTCCTGTTGGTATTGTATGTTTTAACAATTAGTATTGATCTATCAGTGCAAAACTTTAATGTTGCTAAAAAGAGGCATAAAATTACAGAAAAAGGGAAATTACTGGAGAAACTCAGCATCTGTGGAGCGAGAAACAGAGTTATTAATGTTTTAAATCCGATATGATTCTCCTTTGGAATTGAAATAGGCTGGAAAATGGTGCTTTTTCAGCTGTAGACCAAGGGGGAAGGGGATCAATTAGAATAGATTGTGAGGATGTCCAGAGCAAAAGACAGAGGGGGTACTAATGGCAGTAAAGGAGAGATCAAGATGTAAAATGGGTGCCAATGATTATGTAAAGAGGAGAAAATGGCCTGTTTCCCCTGGGAGGCCTTGAACAGAGATGGGAGAGGGGCTGAATGGGGAGGTGCCATGAGGAAGGGGAGTTGATGAGATAACAAGGTGTAGAGCTGAATGAACACGGCAGGCCAAGCAGCATTAGAGGAGCAGGAAAGCTGATGTTTCGGGCCTTGACCCTCCTTCAGAAATGGGGGAGGGGATGGGGATTCTGAAATAAATAGGGAGGGGGAGAGGCGGATAGAAGATGGATAAAGGAGAAGATAGGTAGAGAGGAGACAGACAGGTCAAAGAGGCAGGGATGGAGCCATTAAAGGTGAGGCTAGGTGGGGAGTCAGGGAGGGGATAGGTCAGTCCAGGGAGGATGGACAGGTCAAGGGTGTGGGATGAGGCTTGTAGGTAGGAGATGGGGTGGGGCTTGAGGTGGGAGGAGGGAATAGGTGGGAGGAAGGACAGGTTAGGGAGGCGGGGACAAGCTGGGCTGGTTTTGGGATGCGGTAGGGGGAGGGGAGATTTTGAAGCTTGTGAAGTCCACATTGATGCCATTGGGCTGCAGGGTTCCCAGGCTGAATATGATTTGCTGTTCCTGCAGCCTTCGGGTGGCATCGTTGTGGCACTGCAGGAGGCCCAGGATGGACATATCATCTGCGGAATGGGAGAGGGAGTTAAAATGGTTCACGACTGGGAGGTGCAGTTGTTTAGTGCGAATCGAGCGTAGGTGTTCTGCAAAGCGGTCCCCAAGCCTCCACTTGGTTTCCCCGATGTAGAGGAGGCCACAACGGGTACAGCGGATGTAGTATACCACATTGGCAGATGTGCAGGTGAACATCTGCCTGATGTGGAAAGTCTTCTTGGGGCCTGGGATTGGGGTGAGGGAGGAGGTGTGGGGGCAGGTGTAGCACTTCCTGCGGTTGCAGGGAAAAGTGCCGGGTGTGGTGGGGCTAGAGGGGGGTGTGGAGCGGACAAGGGAGTCATGGAGTTGATGAGTGACTGTTAGGATTGACGGAGAAGTGGACCAGGGTGTTACAAGTAGTTGTTAATTGATTAAATTCAAACCAGGCAGGTCATGCTTGATTGGTCAGGACATTGCCATCGAGATGCAGCAGGGATTGGCTCTCTCCACAGCCCTGCACTCAGTGAAATGTGGGGACATAGTTCTTTCTGCTTGCAAAGCGCTGTGTGTGAATAAGTGTGTAGCTTTTAGTATTTCAAAGAGACCGCACTGCAAACCTGATGGGACATTGTAAGTTGGTTTCTGATGTAATTCTTAGTGTAATCAAGATTATTTGATAAACATTGTCTAATAGCAGAATCAAATCTAACATTTTACTTATGTTCTGAGTTTTCAAGCTTTTGCTGGTTTTGTGTCTGCTGCGCCCCCATGGCAACATCCTAACCAATCAGAGCTGACCTGCCTTAATTTCAGGGTTAATTTTCAAGCTAAGTTACTTCTTTAATCTAGTAACTAAAAGCTGCTCTGTTTGGGTGTAGTTTTAGTCACATTTCTGAAACAGGAGTCAGCTGAGTGAATTTCAGATGAAGCTGGTTAACTGAACAACTGTTTTGATCCAGTTCGGCATTGTTTTGGAAGCTGTATAAGGGGGTTAGTTCTTCGTGCTGCTTGGTTTAATGAAAGTGTTTTGGAGTCAGATGAAGCTGAAATACTGAGTGTGGTACTCAGTCTCACTCTGGGCAGTTCAGAAAGTGGCATGGTCCCAGTGGAAACAGCCAAGTGGTAAGTGATACCTGCAGAGCATTTTCTGACAGTTTTTAAAGCATAATGTATTAGCTTAAATAAAGGTAGGGACTTTCGATTCCTGTAGAAGTGTTTGAAATGAAGGAAGGTCCTGAGCTAAGTCAAATTCTCTTAAAAGGGAGTAACTTAATCCAGAGAGAATTCATGACAGGCAACCTCAGACCCTGTGGTGTGCCCCTCTTGCTCAGTGGGGCAAGTGAGGAACATGTACATGTGCAGGAAGTGTGCCCAGCTACTGACTCACTGCTTTTCAGAGCTGGAGCTGTGGGTGCGCTCACTGTGGAGCATCTGCGATGTTGAGAATGTTATGGACAACACATTTGGTGAGGTGGTCACGGCTGCTGAGGCCTACAAAGGCAGAGAGGGAATGGGTGACCATCAGACATGTCAAAGGTCAAGGAAGGAAGTTCAGGAATCCCCTGCAGTTGTCCCCCTCTAAGACATATACTACTTTAGATGCTGTGGGGAAAGGGGGTGAAGGAGATGACCTCTTGGGGAAAAGCAGCACCAGCTAAATTCCTGGCCCCACAGATGGTTCTGCTGTACAACAGGGGCGGAAAATGAGTGGCAGAGCTACAGTGATGGGGGATTCAATAGTGAGGGGTACAGACAGGTGCTTCTCTGGCTGCAGATGTGAATCCAGGATGGTATGTTGCCTCTCTGGTGCCAGGAGTCAGGGCATTCTGGAGCGGGAGGGTGAGCAGCTGGTGGTTGTGGTACACACACATACCAATAGCTTAGTTAAACATAAGGATGAGAAGCTGAAAACTGAATACGGTAAGTTAGGGGATAAAATGCAGGATCTCAAATGTAGTAATCTCAGGATTACTCCTAGTGCCACACGCCAGTGAGAGCAGGAATGAGACGATTGATCAGATGTATGCATAGCTGAGGAAATGGTGTACCAGGGAGGGTAGCATTTCTGGGGAAGGTGGGTTCTATACAAGCCTATAGGGTTGTACCTAGGCAGAACAGGGGCAAATACCCTTGCAGATGACAAGGTGTAGAGCTGGAGAAACACAGCAGGCCAAGTAGCATCAGAGGAGCAGGAAAGCTGCCATTTCAGGCCTGGACCCTTCTTCAGAAATGGGGGAGGGGAAGGGGGCGGTGGATTTCAGAATCCCCTTCCCCTCCCCCATTTCTGAAGAAGGGTCCAGACCCAAAACATCAGCCTTCCTGCTCCTCTGATGTTGCTTGGCCTGTTGTGTTCATCCAGCTCTACACCTTGTTATCTCAGATTCTCCAGCAGCTGCAGTTCCTATTATTTCCAAATACCCTCGCAGGAGCTTTTGCTGGTTTCGTTGACAAGGTTTTAAATTAGTCTGGCTGGGGGATGGGAACCAAAGTGTAGGCTTAGGTGGGTCTGATTTAGATCAGGAAATTAGAAGAAGAACATTTTAGTGATGTAGTCAGCAACTCAAAGGCAAAAGAAATGAGGATTGAAAAGCGTCCAGATAAGGAAATTGATGAGGTTGAGCTATTTATACTTCAATGCAAGGAGTATTACAAACCAGGTAGATGAACACAGGACACAGATTGACACATTGTACTGCAATGTCACTGCTATAAAGGAGGCGTAGCACGTAGAACAGTACAGCACGATAAAGCCCTTCAGCCCACGATGTTGTGCCGATCTATTATCCGACTAAGATCAATCTACCCTGCATACTCTGCATTTTACTATCCTCCATGTGCCTATCCAAGAGCCGCTTAAAAGTCTCTAAAGTATCTGACTCAACTGCCACTGCCAGCAGCACATTCCACACGCCCACCACTCTCTGTGTGAAGAACCTACCTCTGACATCTCCCCTGTACCTCCCTCCAATCACCCTAAGATTATGCCCCCACGTAATAGTCATTTCCGCCCCGGGAAAAAGTCTCTGACTATCCACTCTATCTATGCCTCTCATTATCTTGTACACCTCTATCAAGTCACCTCTCGTCCTTCTTTGCTCCAATGAAAAAAGCCCTAGCTCCCTCAACCTTTCTTCATAAGACTTGCCCTCCAGTCCAGGCAGCATCCTGGTAAATCTCCTCTGCACCTTCTCTAAAGATTCCACATCCTTCCTATAATGAGGTGACCAAAACTGAACACAATATTCTAAGTGTGGTCTAACCAGGGCTTTAAAACTGCAACAGAACCTCGCGGCTCTTAAACTCATTTCCCCTGCCAATGAAAGCCAACACACCATACGCCTTTACAACCCTATCAACTTGGGTGGTGACTTTGAGGGATCTATGGGCATGGACCTCATGATCCCTCTGTTCCTCCACACTGTCGAGAATCCTGCCGTTAACCCAGTATTCTGCATTCAAATTCCACCTTCCAAAATGAATCACTTCACACTTTTCTGGGTTGAATTCCATCTGCCACTTCCTTGCCCAGTTCTGCATCCTGTCAATGTCCTGTTGCAACCTACAACAGCCCTTCACGCTGTCCAGAACTCCAAACTGGCAGCTCAATGTCCTTGGATATAGAGTTTTCAGGCAGGGTAGAGTGGGTGACAAAAAAAGATTGGTGGGTTGCGGTATTGGTTAAAAAATCAGTTACAGTTGTGAGAAGGGATGCTATACTAAACAAGTTAACAACAGGCTTTGTGCATTGAGCTTCAGAATAAAATAAAACAGTCACACAACTAGAAGTGTACTACAGACCCCCAGATAAAGAGAGGGAGATGGAAGAACACGTATATGAATCTCTGCCTGTAGGAATAAAAGGGCAATAATCATAGGACACTTTATCCCAATATCAACTGGATTTCAAACAATATAAAGGGCATTGAGGGTGAAAAATTCATGTACTGTGCCCAAGAGAATTTTTTTATACAATGTATGACAAGAGAAGATGCAATTCTTGATTTAGTTTTGGGAAATGAAGATGGGTAAGTGGGTGAAGTGACAATGGGCAACCGTATCGTAGAACATAACATAACCCATCAGTCCTCGATGGTTTCACAGGTTGGCGCAACAATCTGAAGCCCATCTAGCCTACACTATTCCATTATCATCCATATGTTTATCCAATGACCATTTAAATGCTCTTAAGGTTGGCGAGTCTACTACTGTTGCAGGCAGTGCATTCCATGCCTTTACTATTCTCTGAGTAAAGAACTTACGTCTGACATCTGTCCTATCTCTATCACCCTGCAATTTAAAGCTTTGTCCCCTTATGCTAGCCATCACTACCTGAGGAAAAAGGGTCTCACTGTCCACCCTATCTAATCCTCTGATCATCTTGTATGTCTCTATTAAGTCACCTCTTAACTGCCTTCTCTCTAACGAAAACAGCCTCAAGTCCCTCAGCCTTTCTTCATAAGACCTTCCCTCCATACCAGGCAACATCCTGGTAAATCTCCTCTGCACCCTTTCCAATTCTTCCACATCCTTCCTATAATGCGGCGACCAGAACTGTACGCAATACTCCAAGTGCGGCTGCACCAGAGTTTTGTATCGGGGATAGTGACCACAATTTGGTTACACTTAGCGTTGCTGTGGAAAAGGACAGAGATAAATCAAGAATAAACACTTTTAACTGAAGGAAAGCAAATTTTCCAAACACGAGAAGTGATTTGGTTGAAGTGGGACTGGACAGGGCTGCTAAAGGATAAATCTGAGATAAACCAGTAGGAGCACCAAGAAATGAGATCCTTGGTGCACAGAGCAGACATGTTTCCTCTGAAAATAAGAAAGACACTGCCATGGTTGTCTAGAAAAATACAGGGGAAGATTAAACAGAAAAAGAAAGCTTATGATAGGCGCAAAAAAAGGCAACACTAACTAACCCAGAGAAGTGTAGAAAGTACAGAAATCAAGTTTAAAACAAAAATAAGGAAATCAAATAAAGGGCATGAAAAGATATTAGCAAGGAATATAAAGGAAAGCCGAAAGATGTTTTACCAGTATATTAAGAGCAAAGGGATAATTACAGAAAGAGTAGGAGCTATCAGAGATGAAGACGAGAACTTGCATGAAAATATGGAGGATATGGGAAGAATTTTAAAGGTTTTTTTTTCTGTCTGTACTCGCAAAGGAAAGAGATGATGATGTAGATATAGTAATTCAAGAGTAGCAGTGTGAAATGTTGCACAAAATAATCCTAACGAGAGAGGTGGTCTCAGAGGAGTTGAAATCCTTGAAAGTGGATAAGTCACCAGAGCCAGATGGATGGTTCCCTAGGTTATTGGAGGTGGTCAGGGAGGAAATAGCAGATGATCTGAGGATTATTTTCCATTTTCTCTAGATACAGGTAAAGTGCCAGAAGACTGGATGAATGCCAATGTGGTTCCGTTGTTTAAAAGGGGTAGAAAAAGGTTCTTTACTCAGAGAGTGGTAGGGGTGTGGAATGCATTGCCGGAGAGGGTAGTGGAGTCGGCCACATTAGGGGCATTTAAGCACCTATTAGATAGGCATATGGATGATAGTATAAGGTAGGAGTGGAGGCTAGATAGACCTTAGGATTAGGGTAAAAGTTCGGCGCAACATCATGTGCCGAAGGGCCTGTACTGTGCTGTACTGTTCTATATTCTATGTTCTAAAAGAAATGCCAAACAATTAAAGACCAATGAGTCTTAGTCGTGGCCAAATTGTTAGAATCAATCCTGAGAGAGCTGATAAACTGTCACTTAGAAAGGCATGGATTAGTCAGGAATGGTCAGCATGGCGTTGTTAAGGAGAGGTCATACTTTATTACAGGGGGTTCTGCTATAATGTGATGGATGTGTTTCTGTGAAAGAATGCATTATAGAAAATCACCCTATAGAAGTAATTGGGCCTATAGGAAAAGGGGGCTTACGGGCAGACCAACAAAATAAAATCACTCAAAAGTGTAACACAAAGGGTAACACAGTTGGAACAGTTGCTTAATTCGCATGTAATAATGAAATAACCAGTAAATTTATTACCTTATCTTGAAAAAATGTCAAGATGACTTGATGGGAGAGGTGGTTTTGAGGTTGCTGTGTTGTTAATGCAGGGGCTGAAAGTTGTCGTCATCATCACCTTCATCTTCTGGACAGTTAACCCAGAGACCCAGATAATGTTCTGGGGACGTGGGTTTGAATCCCGCCAGGGCAGATGGTAGAATTTGAATTCAATAAAATATCTGGAATTAAAAATCTAATGATGACCATGAATCCATTGTCGGTTGTCGGGAAAAACCCATCTGGTTCACTAATGTCCTTTAGGGAAGGAAACTGCTGTCCTTACCTGGTCTGGCCTACACGTGACTCCAGACCCACAGCAATGTAGTTGACTCTTAACTGCCCTCTGGGCAATTAGGGATGGGCAATAAATGCTGCCTAGTCAGTGACACCCTCATCCCATTAATGAATAAAGGAAAAAACAAGGTGCAATTGTGGTTGCAGGGCGAAAAGTAGTTAATCCAGGAGTGGATGGCTGTGGGTCATTGTCTTCTGGCTGTTTCTTGGGGATTGGCTTAAAAGAGACATCCAGATTTTCCTGCTTTGCCCTTTTTGTTCTTTCATGAAGAAGCTGTTCACAGGGTGCCAAATAAAATCTTATTTCACAAACTGTCACTCTGCTGCGTTCTCCATTGGAAACATTGACCTCTAATCGTTGCAACTGCTTCTCGATTTCCCTCAGGATAGAAGACAAAACAGAAGTGGAAAGCTCTTATGGTGTTGTATCCTGGACTTCATGTTCTTCATCTCCAGCTTCCATTTCCCCCCCAGCAACATGTTGTTGTAGATCAGCTGTAGAGATATCTTCACAGTGGGACTCAAGCAGCTCTTCAACTTTCTCACTCTCCACTTCTTCACGTCCAACTTGCTTTGCAAGATCAACACAATATTCTTTGATTCTTGGGAACTCGTCTGACAGATGAAAGCTTTTCAAATCTTGAAAAAAATCTGGGAGAAGCTTTGCCAAACTGCATGAAGCTGTCCTTACTGATATCGCCCCAGGCCTCCACTATAATGTCAAATGAATTCTTAATGTTAAAGCTCTTCCAGAATTGAAGAACACTGTCCCTAAGCCCCTCAGTGGCTGCAATCAGCTTCTTAAATGTGTGCCTTAAATAATGAGCTTTAAAAGCTGCTGTTGCACACTGGTGCATGGTTTGAAGAAGAAGGGTTGTCTTTGTGGGTAGAAATAGCACTTGGATGTTTTCAGAAAGCTCTGATCTGAGGATGGCTTGGCGCATTATAAAGGGTGAGGAGAATTTTGAATTCCACATTTTCTTTTCCTGCAATGCTTTGTAAAAGCATCTTCGAAAAAATTTGCCCAGTCATCCAACCTCTTTTGCTTGACCTAAAGTAGAAGCCTAGAGTAGACTTAAGGTAGCCTTTCAAGGCTCGCAGGTTGGCAAAGTGGTACACTACCACAGGCTTAAGCTTTAAGTCTCCATTGGCATTGGCACCCAGCAGCACAGTCATACGATCCTTTGTCACCTTAAAGCCTGGAGTGTGTGCTTCATCCATAGAAGTGTAGGTTCTTGATGGCATTCACTTCCCGTACAAACCTATCTCATCCAAATTGAAAATTTGATCTATGTTGTTGCCTCCTTCGTCAATTTTTTTTACTATGGGAGGAAATGTCATCGCATGCTCATCATCGCACTGGCAGCTTTGCCACATAACTTTACGTTATGAAAAGCATAGCAGTTCTTTAAAACCAGCCACTGCTAGCACTAAAGGCAGGCACATCTATAGGGTTTTCAGCTTATTTTGTTCGATCTTCATAAATTGATAAGGCTTTTTCTATTATGATGGGAAGGATTGGCCCAGATCACTGTTGGTTTGCTCTTCTATCCACACACTTAGAAGTTGCTCCATCACCTCAACTTCCTTTGGCCGTGACCACTCAGATTTGCTAGCACTCAGACTTGTTCCAGCTTGCTTTAAGCTTTTCTGCATTGTCTCTAATGGTGCGTAAGGTAGACTCCTTCATTCCTGTTGTACGTGCAATATCACATGTTCTGTCATTATGCGCAAAACGCTTTACAATGTCTAGCTTCTCTTCCAGTGTTGTAGCCTTTCTTTACATACACCACCCGCAAGTGTATCACCATGATGCTGCTTGTTATCATTCTTGCCACTTCGTGCTCATATTTTGTGGGTAACATGACAGAATTGTACAGTATCTGTCACAGAAAGCGCGAGGGTCCTTGATGCCAGCAAGGGGGCACTTTTGGCATATGCTGAAGACAAAGCCCACAAACCGATCATGTGATGTCAACGTTGGAAGCACGTTATAACCAACACAAAGTTCGCGTTTTACAAGTACTGTTCCCCTATTCGTAAATTGGGTTATAGCCAGTTTATGTTGCTGGAACACGTATTAAAGCAGAACCCTCCGTAATATTCTTGATCCTCCTTGTCACCTTGTCAAAGAATTCAATGAGAGTAGTGTAGTGGATGTTGTCTCCATGGATTCTAGTAAGGCACTTGACAAGGTCCCACATGGCAGACTGGTCAAAAAAGTGAAAACCCATAGGAACCAGGATAATGTGTCAAATTAGATAGAAAATTGACTTAGTAACAGGAAGCAAAGGATAATAGTCAATGACTGCTCTTGCCAATGGAAAGCTGTTTCAAATGCTGTTCCGCAGGGCTTTGGGGTGGGACCCCTGCAGTTTGTTTCATTCATTAATGATTTGGACTTGAACATGGGGAGCGCAATTGGGAAATTTGTAGATGACAACATGGCCATGGAGTGGACAGCTAGAGGGTAGCTGTAAGCTCCAAAATGACACAGATAGGTTGGTGACATGAGCGGGAAACTGGCTGTTGGAGTTAAGCTCTGATAAGTGTGAGGTAATGCATGTAGCAAGGTCAAACAGTAAAAGGGAATACACAATAAATGGAAGTATCCTGAGAGGAGGAGATGAAGATCCTGGTGTGCAAGTGCACAGATCCCTAAAGGTAGCAGCAGAAGTAGATAGGGTTGTAAAGACGTACGGAATACTCGCCTTTACTGGCAGAGGTATAGAATACAAAAGTAGGAATAACGTGAAACTGTATAAGACACTGGTGAGGCCACAACTGGGGTACTGTATGCAGTTCTGGTCACAGCATTACACTGTCTCCAGAGCAATTACATCCTTCCTATAGAGAAGATTTACTAGAATGTTGTCAGGGCTGGAGAATTGCAGCGACCTGGGGCTGTTTTTCTTGGAAAGGAGAAGGCTGAGGGGTGACATGATTGAGGAGTACAAAATTGTGAGGGGTAAAGATAGAGCTGACAGGAGGAACATGTTCTCTTTGCAGACACTTCAAAAACCAGGGGTCATGGATTCAAGCTAAGTGGCAGAAGGATTAGAGAGGATGTGAGGAAAACTGGTTTTGTGCACAGAGGGTGGTGGGTGTCTGGAATTCACAGCCTGAGTTGGTGGTAGAGACAGAGACCATGAAATACTTGGATCTGCACCTCAAGTGCTGTAAGCTACAGGGCTATGGGCTATGTACGGAATGATGGAATTAGGTATGTTTGTGTTTGCACAGACGAGATGGATTGGATGATCCGCATGCTGTATCATTTCTGTGGTATTGACTTTAATTAGTTCCTGCTTCATCTTCATGCCAACCATAGCCCAGCCACTCAGCATCCTCTTCTCCCCCACTGGGGAAGTGTGGGTTTTCTTTGATGAAGGGTAAGGTGAAAAGCTTCATATCTTTTTAATAATCTCTGATCGGACGGTGTGTTTCCACAGACTCTGGGTGAGCTGTGTACATCAGGAGGCAGAATGGGTCGTGAATTCTCAAGAAGATGAGCCTATCTCCCACTGTAGACAACTCAACATTTACAACCAGTGCAGTTCATTAAAGTTGTTCTATTTTTAAAAATGATTTTTTTCAAACAATTATTGCATTCTGATTTAAGTGCTCTGAAGTTACAGAATCATAGAAAGATGCAGCACAGGAGGAGAATGTTCAACCCATCAAACTCCTGCTAGCTCTGACAGAACTCACTTGAGGAACAGCATCTTTTCTTTCAGCTCAGCATTCCCCAAGCTCATGGACTTAGCATGGTGTGTTTAACAACTTTCAGCCATAAACTCTCCTCAGTCTTGTGGTGTGTCTCTATTTCTTCCTTGTGTGTTTGCTGGACTGGTCTTGATTATGTTTCCCTGTACACACCTTCATGCTGAAACTGTGATGGTTTAATGTAACGATTCAGGTCTCATTTGGATGCAACCTTTTCCACTATGTCCATCACCACTCTGTTTGGTTGCTATATTTGAAAATCCTCACACGGCCTCCACTCAATTGCAGATTTTCTCCTTTATTCCCACCCCCACACACACCCCCACACGCTTAAAATCTCCCACTCCTTGATTTCTCTGCAGTTATGGGAAGAAGCCATCCTGCTGAGGCATGAATTAAGTTTCTCTCCACAGCTTGAGCCTGACCACCTGAGCTTTTCCAGCTTTCCTTATTTTGATAGAATTATTTAACTAGTTTCACTTTTGTTTCTATCAATATTCCACATGCCTATTGTTTCTATGCTCTCACGCACAGCCCTGCAAATCTTTCCCCTTCAAGCAGCACATTCTGGATTACTCTGACTTATTGTGGAAAGCAGGTACCTTTTCATTGCTTAGCCAATTATTTTAAAACCTCTGGTTTTTCACCCTTCTGCAGGTGGAAATAGTTCTCCTCAATTACTATCAAAATCCTTCGTGATTTTGAACACTTTGTCCCTCCAGGTAACTACTCATTTATCCCTGTTATGATTCTGACAAATTTCCTTGTCTGTGTGTGTCTCTTTCTGTCTCTCCAATCTTTCTGCACCTACTCTGTCCCCTTAAGAGTTTTTTTTCCAGATTTTATGAAATTACCTCATATTCTTCCAGAGAATACAGGCCCAATCTCCTTTACCTCCCATTATGGGACAGTCACACCATCCCAGGAATCAGCCTACTAAATTTCCATTGCATTCTTTCAGTAGTAAGTTTCTGTTTCCTTCGGCAAGGAGACTGGAACCTCTCTCGTCCCTCCAGATCTTGTCTCACCATCTTCAATACAACTGAAGCAAAATGTAATCGCTCCTGGACTTCAGTCCCTTTGCTTCCTCCTTGAGCCTGTTTGCATCCTCCTCACAGCTCACACTCCTACATTTTGTAAAATGCACAAACTTGGAAATAGTACAACTGCCCATCCCAAGCAAATCATTAAGGCCTAACTTTTCACAACCTGGAGCAAGTACTGATCTTTGTGAAAGCTCACTGGTGACATGCTGCCAACCTGAGAATGACCCATTTATTCCTGCTTTGCCTGCCTGTTAGTCAATACTCAAACTGTGCTAGGACATTATTCCAATTCCACACACTTTAATTTTGTTCACTAACCTGCGCATGAGAATTTATCCAAAAATCCAAATACATCACCTCCCTTATCAATAGTGCCAGTAATATCCAAAAAAACCCTGTAAGTTTTGTCAAACATCTTTTTGCCTTTAAGTCCATGTTAACTGGTCAATAGGCTAATTATTTTCCTTTATAATGCATTCCAGTATTTTCCTTCCTACTGACATCAGGCTGACAGGCCAGTAGTTCCCCATTTCACTCCCATTGCTTTCTGGAGCAATGGGGTTACATTTAGCATCTTATCTGAAGGTGCTATTACAGATTAAATTAAAGGATGAAGTGTAACCTCCATCTTTTCAGCACGTGAGGGTGAAAGTCACCAGGTCCTGGGGATTTGTCAACTTAAATTTATTTACCAATGCCGATTTTTAACTAATAAAATTTTATTTCAGATCCACATTCTCGCTGGGCCCTTGAAGCCAAATTACTTCTGGGAGACATCTTGTATCTTGATCTGTGAAAACAGACACAATGTAGTCATTTAGAGTTTCTGCCGTTGTCCTATTTCCTATCAAACTCTCCTGCTTCTGCCTGTAGTTGGCTCACATTTGCCTGTGATTTTGTTTCTCCCTTTTACATACCTGTTGGAGCTTTACAGACTATTTTAATGTTAATATTTGCTGTTTTACAGTCATCTTCTATTCTCTCAAATTATTTGTCCTCCTTTGTTGAATTAGTCATAGAGCTGTATAGCACAAAAACAGATCCTTCGGTCCAACTTGTCTACGCTGACCAGATATCCTATATAAATCTAGTCCCATTTGCCAGCATTTGGCCCATATACCTCTAAACCCCTCCTATTCATGTACCCACCTAGATGCCTTTTAAATGTTGTAATTATACCAGCCTCCATCACTTCCTCTGGCAGCTCGTTCCATACACGCACCACCCTGTGTGAAAAAGTTGCCCGTTAGGTCCCTTTTAAATCTCTCCCCTCTCACCTTAAACCTCTAGTTTTTGACTCCCCACCCTGGGAAAAAGACTTTGTCTATTCACCCTATCCATGCCCCTCAAGATTTTATAAACCTCTATAAGGTCACCCCTCAGCCTCCAATACTCCAGGGAAAATAAGTCCCATCCTATTCAGTCTCTCCCTGTAGCTCAAACCCTCCAACCCTGGCAACATCCTTGTAAGTCTTTTCTGAATCCTTTCAAGTTTAACAACATCCTTCCCATAGCAGGGAGACCAGAATTGCAAGCAGCATTCAAAAAGTGGCCAAACCAATGTCGTATACAGCCGCAACATGTCTTCTCTTCTAAAATGGTCCCGATTCTCAACCACGCAGCATTTTCTAATGACCTTAAACCTCCTACTTTGATTTAGTATTATCTTATACTTGCCTTGTTAGCCTGCTCCTTTGCCTTTCCTGCTGTGTGTTTTTGCTGTAAAGACGTTTTTTTAAACCAATAATTAATTCTTGAAATATCAGTCATTTCCCATCTACAGTCAAGCCCAATGCATTTTTTGAATCTACCACAAACAACTTCCTCCTCAGACCTTCATAACTACTCTTGTTTCAATTTTAAAATCCTAGTTCTAGGTTGAAGTACATCTTTTTCAAACGTAATGTAAACTTCTCTCATACTATGTTCACTTGTCCTGAAAGGTCAGTTTTACCAACAGGATGTTCTTGTTCCATAATGCTCAATCTAAGATAACTTATCCTGTAGAGATAACACAGTGTGGAGCTGGAGGAACACAGCAGGCCAGGCAGCATCAGAGGAGCAGGAAAGCTAACGTTTCAGGTCAGGACCCTTGTTCAGAAAAAAAAAATGATCTTTTAACTTATCCTGTAGTTGGTTTTTCAGTAAATTGCACCCGGAATTCCTCCTCCATGCATTGATGCTCATTAGATTAACTTGGCCGTTACATAAATTAAAGTCACCCTTGATTATTGCATTCCGTTGTTACATGCATCTCTCATTTCCTACAATACACTCTGTCCTGTATTGCACTATGCCTTGTATTGACACTACTGTTCTGTCTATAAACCACTCCTACCCATGTTTGCTGCTCCTTACTAAACATAGAACAGAACCACACAGGAGCAGGCTCTTCAGCCCACACTCTGCATTTTGCTGTTTCAACATTCTTCTAAGCAAAGATCCTGTCTCACTCCTACACCAATCCTATCCTTTACTATCTGCAGCACTCAGCTCCATTTCCTCCCCCTGCTATGTTTCCCTTTTCCTGTGCTTCCTTCCTATATGCAGAATACATTTTAACAGTCCGGTCCTGGTTTGGTCATCATGCGGCTACATGTCCGTCATGGCAATTACATCATGCCCTTTAATTTCTGGTGTCACCCATTCCTCTGTCGTGTGGCAAATGTTGCGTACATCTGCAGTGCATGTGATTCTGCCTTGTGAACACAATTCTTTAATGATATCCTGGTTGATTCTGGGACTTGTTTCTGCTGCGTTCCGCTTTCGTTTACAGCTGTTCTATTTCCCATAAGCAATTCTGTTTTTGTTCTTTATGAATTCCGTCTTGAGTTCCCATTTCCCCTAACAAGCCAGTCTAATCCCTCCCCAGTAGCACTGGCCAGTCTCCCATGAGGATGTTAGCCCCAATCCCACCAAGTTACCAACAATGGTACATTCGGTTTGTGCTGCTTCTCTTGCTCAGGACTTCCTCTCCAATACAAATTTTCTTTTCTCACTTCATGCTCTCACTTTCTTGCTCACAACCTGCTGCAGGCTTTCACATCGTCATCTGGCCAGTCTCTCAATTTCAGTCTTGCATATGCATAAACAACTTATGTAGTTCATCAAGTATCCTCACGCCATCTCTCTCACACTTGTGTTAGTGTCCTTTGTGTGCATTCAAACACATTGGCACACAGGCTCAGCTTCCAATCCCTCACTGTCATATGAATATGTGAAATAGAGGCAGCAATTCAGCCCCTTGAGCCTGCTCTGTCATTCCATAAAATCGTGGCTAATTGGATGGTATTTGAAATTTCATATTCCCAACTTCCTGTTGTTTACAACTTAGCTGGGTAAGTGCACTGGTAATTGTATCCCACTGCTCCAGAAGTCAGCACAGAATGTGTCAAATGTGACTAAGATGATCCATTTCCCCGACAGACTGCTATTCAGGGAAAAGGAAATTCACACCATCATTAACAGGAAAATAACTATATTGTAAAACGTAACTTTAACCAAAAAAAAAGGATTTCTAATCTACAACAAAGAAACTTATAAACTATACCTCCTCAAAAACCCAAACACACACACTCAGTCATGATTATGACAGACATAACTATAACATTGATTAACATTGATACGGTGGGTGGAGACTGAAATAGATAGGGTGAGCAACATTCAGTGAATCAACAGTCTGTATTTCAAGAGTGGGTTAAATTGTGTCTCAGTCTGCTGATTTTTCATACTGATGACACTGAAAAACAATCATTACCCTAGAGACAACAATGTGATGGTTTAATCTTTTCTTGTTAAAATTCTTTTAAGTTTTTTTTGTTTTTCTATCTTTAGCCCATGCACGTGCATGCATACACACACATACACACACAATGAGAGAGAAGGAGGGAGGGGGATTAATGCTTTCTGTTTGCAGGCTCTGGGTGTTTCTCTCCCTGGTACCTAGATATTTTTAGCCTTATAGCTCTGCTGTTCAACAGTCAGATGGCTATTGTCAGCAGAATTTCTTTACTCAAAATACTTGATGTTTCTCAAGCTCAAACTCTCCCTCTCTCTTTCTCAAAATAACTGTTGCAAATTTTTTCAGCTGTGGCGTACAGCAATTGATATTCAAGCTGCAAGTCTCTCCTGGTATTCCAGTTACTACAGTATCAGTTTATAGTCCTGAATAGTGGTGATCTTTTATTTCCTGAGAACCTTTGATTCACATTCCTAATGAAATCCTAACTTACCTAAAGGCTCTTCCCAATTGGAAAACTCTAGATTGTGGCCGAGCGTTTCACTTCCTGGTTAACTCTTGATGTGTTGCTCTCGTGTCACCTGCTACAATGTACAAACAAAACATGCAACTCACTAAACTGCAGAATAAAGCAGTCAGCTGGTGGCTCAGTGTGAAAGCATCTCGCCTCTGAAGAAATTCAAGTACCACCCCCAGTGACTTTGGTTCATATTCCTGGCCAATGCATGTCCTTCAGTAAGTGAGGGAGTACAACAGAGGGTCAGCTCTGAAGGAACCCAAAACATTAAAGGATCAGCCCTGAGAGGACGCATAAAGTCGGACGGTCAGTGCCGAGGGAGTGCCGCACTATCAGAGGGTCTGTAGTGAGACAGAAAATGTAGCTTTAATAAGCAAGAGGGTTGCAGAGCAGTGATTTGTGTGTCAATACCCAGAGGAAGGGACACAATGTACAAACATAGGTAAACAGCAGCAAGAGAGATCCAAGAGAAAACAAACTGGCCAAAATCCAAAGTTAATGGCTCTTTCCTTCAATGTATGTAGTTCTTTCTACTTTATTCATTGAGACATGGTGTTGCTGGCTGGGCCAGTATTTATTGCCCGTCCCTAGTTGTCCTTTGAGAAGGTGGTGGTGAGCTGCTTTCCGAAACCACTGCAGTGGATTGACTCACAATGCCCTTAGGGAGGAAATTCCAGACTTTTGAACCAACGACAGAAGGAATGCTGATATAATTGATACAAAATCAATGAAGTAATGCCACTAAACAGATTAACAGGAATAATCTTATAGACATTATAAACTCATGGTTACAGGAAGTCAAAGCTGGGAGATAAATATTCAGGGCTGTGAGACTTTTCCAAAGGACAGGCAGGAAGGGAAGGGGGGCATGAGGTAGCTATGTCAGAACAGAATGGAATTAGTGTGATAGCAAGAAATGGTCTCAGATGGAAAGATGTAGAATCCATGTGGTGGAGGTAATAAATGAAAAGGAGAAGATGACACTGGTAGGAGCGGCCTATAGACTCTTTAACAGTAGTTATACTGTACAACAGAGAATACATATGAGATTACGAGGGCATGTAATAACAGCAGTGCATTAATAATGGATGACTTTACTCTTGATATGGATTGGAATAGTCAGATCGACAGACGACCATGAGGAAGAATTCATAGCGTATACGGGACAGTTTCCTAGAACAATATTTTGTGATCCAACCAGGGATCAGGTTATTTTAGATCTGGTGATGTATAATGAAGCAGCTTTTGTAAATGACATCAGAAATAAAAGATCCGCAAGGAAATAGTGACCATAATGATAAAATCTAACCTTCAGTTTGAGAGTGAGAAACTTGGGTTGAAAACAACTGCACTAAACTTAAATAAGGGTAATTACAACAGAATGAGTGCAGGGTTAGCTGGAGTGCTCTGTGAAAGGACTTTAGCAGCAAAGATGTTTGAGGAACAATGACAGACTTTTAAGAAAACAGTTTACGTCTCACAAGAAAAATATATTCCAGTGAAGAAGGAGGATTCTAGGAAAGGGATAAGCCAGCTAAGGTGAATGGGGAAGTTAAGGATAGCATCAGATTGAAAAAAAAATACAGCATGACAAAGATTAGTGGTAAACCAGAAAATTGTGAATTATTTTTTAAACAACCAGCAAAATATAACTAAGAAATAATAAAGCAGGAGAAAATAAACTCTGAGGGTCAGCTTACAAGTAATGTCAAGATGGACAGCAAGAGATTTCTTCAAATATATAAAAAAGAAGAGAGAAGCCTTCAGAACATAGACTTCCTAGATAATGAGGTTGGGGAAATAATAATGCAGAATCAGGAAATGGCAGATGAATTGAAAACACACATTGCATCAGTCTTCACAGTAAAAGACAAAAACAGCATTCCAAAATTACTAAGTATTCAAGGGGCAAAAGGAGGAGAGGAAATAACTACAATAACTACCAGTAGAGAAAAATACTAAGACAACAAATGGGGCTAAAGACTGATAAATCCCCAGGGCGTGATGGGATACATCCTCAGAAGTAACTACAGAGATAGTGAATGCATTGGCAGTAATCTTCCAAGATTCTTTAGATTCTGAAGAATTCCTGAAGTATTGGAAAACTGCTAATGTGACACCTTTATTTAGAAAGGCAAGAAGACAAAAACAGCTAACGAGGTTCACTTGGCTGATACCAGGTATGGAACCATTATCTTAGGTCTGTATTTCTGGTGTTTAGAGAGACAAGAGGTGACATTATTGAAACATTCAAGATTCATAAGTGGCCTGACAGAGGAGATGTGAATAAGTTGTTTCTCCTTGTGGGAGAGTCCTGGGCTAGAGGGTATCATTTCAGAATAATGGGCTTCCCATTTGAGACAGAGATGGGGAGGAATTTCTTGAGGGGAGTGAATCAGTGGAATTCTTTACCACAGTTGGCTGTCAAGGTTAGGTCATTAAGTATATTCAAGGTTGAGACAGATTTTTAATCAGTAAAGGAATCAAAAGTTCTGAGCAACCAGAAGTCATTGTGCATGTTGGCACAAATGACATGGGTAGAAATAGGGCTGAGGTTCTGTGGAGTGATTATAGAGAGCTAGGAAGAAAGTTAAAAACCAGGACCTTGATGGTGGTAATCTCTGGATTACTTCCAGTGCCACGCGGCTAGTGAGGGAAAGAACAGGAGGATAGGGCAGATGAATATGTGGCTAAAGAATTGGTGCAGGGGGCAGGGATTCGGATTCCTGGATCACTGGGGGTAAGGTGACCTGTTCAAGAGGAACAGGTTGCACCTGAATTGGAGGGGGACCAATATCCTGGTGGGCAGATTTGCTAGTGCTGCAAGCAAGGGTTTAAACTTGATTGGCAGGAGAGTGGGATCCTCAACAGCAGGAAGGCAAGTGTGAGGCTGGAAGGAGATACAGTAATCAGAAACAGCAAGTTGAAGAGACAGGTCAGGCTGGAACAAGACAGGGAGTGAGGAATGCCTGTTGGATTAAATTGCATCCATTTCAATGCAAGAGGGCTGACAGGGAAGGCCAATGAACTGAGGGCATGGAAAGGTACGTGGGACTGGGATATTATATCCATTAGAGAAACATGGCTAGGGGAGGGACAGGACTGGCAGCTAAATGTGGCAGGGTACAGGTGCTTTAGGTAGGACAGAGGTGGAGGCAGTGATCATAATATAGAACATAGAACATAGAACAGTACAGCACAGTACAGGCTCTTCAGCCCACAATGTTGTGCCGGCCTATTATCCTACTCTAAGATCAAACTACAGTACATACCCTACATTTTACTATCCTCCATGAGCCTATCCAAGAGTCGCTTAAAACTCTCTAAAGTATCTGACTCCACTGCCACTGCCAGCAGCACATTCCACGCACCCACCGCTCTCTGTGTGAAGAACCTACCTCTGACATCTCCCCTATACCTTCCTCCGATCACCTTAAAATTAAGCCCCCTCGTCCTAGTCATTTCCACCCTGGGAAAAAGTCTCTGACTATCCACTCTATCTATGCCTCTCATCATCTTGTACACCTCTATCAAGTCACGTCTCGTTCTTCTTTGCTCCAATGAAAAAAGCCCTAGCTCCCTCAACTTTTCCTCATAAGACCTGCCCTCCAGTCCAGGCAGCATCCTGGTAAATCTCCTCTGCACCCTCTCTAAAGCTTCCACATCCTTCCTATAGTGAGGTGACCAGAACTGAACACAATATTCCAAGTGTGGTCTAACGAGGGTTTTATAGAGCTGCAGCTTAACCTCACGGCTCTTAAACTCAATTCCCCTGCTAATGAAAGCCAACACACCATAAGCCTTCTTTATAACCCTATCAACTTGGGTAGCAGCTTTGAAGGACCTTTGGACATGGACCCCCTCTGTTCCTCCACGCTGCCAAGAATCCTGCCATTAACCCTGTATTCTGCATTCAAATTCAACCTTCCAAAATGAATCACTTCACACTTTTCTGGGTTGAATTCCATCTGCCACTTCTTCGCCCAGCTCTGCATCCTGTCAATGTCCCATTGCAACCTACAACAGCCGTTCATGCTGTCCACAACTCCACCAATTTTTGTGCCATCAGCAAACTTACTAACTCGCCCTTCCACTTCCTCATCCAAGTCATTTATAAAGATCACAAAGAGCAGAGGTTCCAGAACAGATCCCTGCGGAACACCACTGGTCACCGAGCTCCAGGCTGAAGACTTTCCATCTACTACCACCCCTGTTTAAAAAGGGAGTAAGGGAAAAAACTGAAAATTACGGACCAATTAGCCTAAACTCAGTCATGGGTAAGATTTTGAGTCAATTGTAAAGGATGAGATTTCTGAATATTTGGGAGTGTAGAGTAAAATAGGGCAAAGTCAGCATGGTTTCATCAAGGGGAGGACATGCCTAACAAATCTGTTAGAATTTTTTAAGGAAGTAATGAGCAAGGAGAGCCAATGGATATTATCTACCTGGATGTCAAAAAGGCCTTTGACAAGGTGCCGCACAGGAGGCTGATGAGTAAGATAAGGGCCCCTGGCGTTAGAGGCAAGGTGCTAGCATGGATAGAAGATTGGCTGTCTGGCAGAAAGCAGAGAGTAGGGATAAAGGGGTCTTTCTCAGGATGGCAGCCAGGATGGCACAAGTGGTGTTTCGCAAGGGTCAGTGTTGGGACCGCAACTTTTCACTTTATACATTAATGATTAAGATGAAGGAACTGTGGGCATTCTGGCTAAGTTTGCAGACAATACAAAGATAGGTGGAGGGACAGGTCATTATGAGGAGGTGGGGAGGCTTTAGAAGGATTTGGACAGGTTGGGAGAGTGGACAGAGAAGTGGCAGATGGAGTACAACGTGGGAAAGTGTGAGGTCATGCACTTTGGTACGAAAAATAAAAGCATAGACTATTTTCTAAATGGGGAGAAAATTCAGAAGTCTGAAGTGCAAGACTTGGGAATTCTAGTCCAGGATTCTCTCAAGGTAAGCTTGCAGGTTGAGTCAGTAGTTAGGAAGACAATTGCAAATTTTGCATTTATTTTGGGAGGACTTGAATACAAAAGCTGGGATGTACTACTGAGGCTTTATAAGGCTCTGGTCAGGCCACATTTGGAATACTGTGAATAGTTTTGGGCCCCATATCTCAGGAAGGATGTACTGGCCCTGGAGCGGGTTCAGAGGAGGTTCATGAGAATGGTCCCAGGATTGAAAAGCTTAACGTATGAGGAACATTTGAGGACTCTGGGTCTGTACTCGATGGAGTTTAGAAGGATGGGGGGGATCTAATTGAAACTTACAGAATACTGAATGGCCTGGACAGAGTGGATGTTGGGAAGATGCTTCCATTGGTAGGAGAGACTAGGAGCCAAAGGCAGAGCCTTAGAGTAAAGGGAAGACCCTTTAGAACGGAGATAAGGAGAAACTTCTTCAGCCAGAGAGTGGTGAATCTATGGAGTTCACTGCCACAGGAGGCTGTGGAGGCCAGGTCATTGAGTACATTTAAGATGGAGATAGATAGGTTCTTCATTGTCAAAGGATCAAGGGTTATGGGGAGAAAGTGGGAGAATGGGGTTGAGAAACTTATCAGCCTTGATTGAATGGGGGAGCAGACTCGATGGGCTGAATGGCCTAACTTTTGCTCCTATGTCTTATGGTCTAATAGAGACTGGGGAGACTTGCAAGAACAATAATGTTGTCATAGTAGGGGGTTTTAATTTTCCTAACATAGACTGGGACTGCTATAGTGTTAAGGGCTTGGATGGGGTGGAATTTGTTAAATGTGTTCAGGAAAGTTTCCTCAAGCAGTGAAGTTCCATTGAGGATTGTGAAGCAGCAGAACTCTGTAGATCCTCCAAATATTGTCCCTTCTCAGTTGATTTTCAGGGAGCTATATGTAGGTACAGAGGCAGCAGGTCAACTCCTCCCAGGACTATGTTTACTCCAATGTATTGTAAATGCTGTCTGTGCTGCTGGGGGTCTGCAGCAGTTTTGAAGAGCAGTTGTTGTGGAGGGGCCCTGGTTTTCCTGAATGCAGTCAGCTCCAGAGTAGAGCTTGTGTACAATCAAGTGTCTGGGCCAATGAGTTGCTGGAAAATCAGCGACATGGGCTAAGTGACTGAAACTAAATTAAGTGAAGCAAAAGATTTTAGATACTAAAAGCGACTGTCGGAAACTTAGGTTGTACTTTTCCTTTGGGGCTGTTTTTGGTATTTTGTAACTTTAGCTTCAGATCCTCCAGGCCACACCTTTGCCCTTTAGTTGGAAGCTGTGTATATGCGACAGGCCCCAATCCACAGCCTGACATGGTGCCTCTGAGTTCTCCATCTCTTTCCTGTCTGACTACCTGAGGCTATACCAATCTCTGCACAAACATGACCCTATTTGACCCTGAGGTGACCTCAGATCACACATTGATGCAAACACAGGGTTTATTTTGACCTCTGTAAAATCATCCAAGTTCACTCCATCGCAGGTGCTGAATCATTCACCTGTGCCTTTTCTCACCCCCAGCTTTGACTACTCAAATGTACATGTGGCTACACTCCCACATTCTCCCCCACTGTAAACTCTCATAGCATCTAAATCTCCATTGTCTGTGTCTTAGGTCACAACAAGTCTCCTGTCATCCATTCTCTCACTGTGTTGGTTCCTATTGTAGCAATGTCTCAAAATTAAAACTTTCATCGTTCTCTTCAAACCCCTCCAGGACCTCATCTCTCCCTACCTCTGTATTCTCCTCAAGCCCAAACAACTCTTTGGGATCTTGGCACTCCTCTCATCCTGGTCTGTTGGAGATCCCTGATTTTAATCACATGACTACTAGTGCCTTCCATTTAAAAGCTCTGAATTACTCTCCACAAACCTCTCTGCCGCTCTTTCCTACTTTAGGAAACTCTTTTAAAAACATAACTCTTTGACCAGACGTTATGGTCACTCTGGCCAATATTGTCTCATGTCACTCAGGATGAACTTTTATTTGATCAAAGAAGTGCCTTTGGGTATTTTATTATGTTAGAGGTGCTTGGTAAATGCAAGTCACTGCTGTGGGCACAATTAGGGGACGCACCTTAACTTGTCGACCCAGATTCAGGCTGCTGATTTGAGGTTGTATGATGCGAATCAGTAAGATCAGATGGTTTTTTTTATAGTTCAAATGTGCTCAATAGAATAGGAAGAGTTTGTATCTGAAGAGGAGGTGCTGATTAATAATCGATAATTTACCTGGTAGCAATTGTAGTTTTACGCATAAGGATATATGAATGTTTTGATTTACTTCCATAACATAATGTGTAAGAGGAAAGTTGGCAGCGACACCCCTCACATTTAGAGACAAAGTGTAGGAATGCATGTGTCCTTTTAATGGAAGGGTCCTTGTACTGAATCCGTTGATTCACCGATATCTTGAGAAGCTTCAAGCAACTTGTCACGGATAATGCGACAGTCGGTGCATTACCTTGTTTCAGTCTCAGTACGCACGGTTAATTTATAAAATGCTTCTCATAAGTAATCAGCCACATTGAGATTTCATTAGATCATTTCTGAAGCTAGGTGGGAGTTCTGTATAACTGTAGTCACTCAATGTGTGAAAGGTGGTTTCATGTTAACACTTCTCTTGAAAAAACACCGGAAATGCAGAATTTGGGGAAATTAGATGAATATCTGACCTAGCTGCATGGAAATACCAAATAACAAGGGTGGAATTTGCTAAACATTTTGCTGTTTGAATGAAGCAGGTTCCTGTAGTCTGAGCTGTGAAGCTGTTCCTGGGACATGTGACATGGCTGTTTGATGTGGTCCTTGTTCAGGACACAGATTGACTCAAATAATAGGATGAAATTCTCAGTATGGCCAGTCATTTCACAGAAATCTAAACTTGAAGACCAAGCCAGGTAATGAGAATTCATGAACTCTGATCATCATTTCTGGGTAACTTGTAGTTTCACTTGATACCATGTAAATAGCTACTTTTCCAGTCTTAGTTTTCTGTTTATAACCATCAAACATTCATCACTATCCTGCTATAATCAATACCGGTCACAAACACCCCCTGTGTCTAAGCGCTGTAAGCACACAGACCAGCCCAATGTTGGTAAACTGCAGCACGCTGTACAATTATTTTAGATCATAACAAGGTTTTCAGCCGCAGAATGTTTCAACGCAATGGAAAGGTTTCAATTTAATCTCGTCTGGGTGTTTGAGCAATGACCTAGTATTCACCATCAAAGCTGAAACTAGGAGAAAGACAGAGGAAATAGCAATTATTTCTTCAATTCGCTCAGTCACTGCACAGAAGCCATTGGTTCCTCTATGTCAGGGCCTTCCCAGTCATGGATCCCACAATTCGGAATAACTGTCCCAGTGCCCCTTGAGAAGGTGGTGCTCAATGTGAGTATTAAGCACTGTGGTCGCTCATTAAGAGTATTAAGCTTTGTCATTCTGAGTATTACACTCCTGTCCCTGCTCAATGTAAGCATTAAATACTGTCCCCTGACACTGTGAATATTAAGCACCGTCACAGTCATTGTGCTTATCAAGCATTTGCATTGCACACAGTGTGTACTAAAAGCTGTCATATAGTCATAGCGTTATACGGCATGGAAACAGACTCTTCAGTCCAACTCATCCATGCTGACCAGATATCCTCGATAAATCTAGTCCCATTTTGCCAACATTTGGCCCATATCCCTCTAAATGCTTTCCATTCATGTACCCACCCAGATCCCTTTAAATGTTGTTATTGTACCAGCCTCCACTACATCTCCTGGCAGCTCATTCCATACACGCACCACCCACTATGTGAAAAAGTTGCCCCTCAGCTCCCTTTTAAATCTTTTCCCTTTCTCCTTAAACATATGCCCTTTAGTTTTGGACTCCCCAACCCTGGGGAAAATACCCTATCCATACCCCTCATGATTTTATAAACCTCTATAAGGTCACCCCTCAGCCTCCGATACTCAATGGAAGATAACCCCAGCCTATTGAGCCTCTCCCTATAGCTCAAACCCTCCAACCCTGGCAACACCCTGGTAAATCTTGTTTCAACCTTTTCAAATTACATAACATCTTTTCTATAGCAGGGAGACCAGAATTGAATGCAATATTCCAAAAGTGGCTGAACCAATGTCCCTGTACAACCGCAACATGACCCCTCCCCTCCACCCTCCACTCCTATACGCAATGCACTGACCAATAAATGCAAGCGTACCAAACGCTTTCTTCACTGCCCTGTCTACCTGTGATTTCACATTCACGGAACTATGAACCTGCACTCCAAGGTCTCTTTGATCAACAATACTCCCCAGGACCTTACCATTACGCATATAAGTCCTGCCCTGATTTGCCTTTCCAAAATGCAGCTCCTCACATTTATCTAAATTAAGAACAAAAATAAAGTTGCTGGAAAAGCTCAGCAGGTTTGGCAGCATCTGTGGAGGAGAAAACAGAGTTAATGTTTCGGGTCTGGTGACCCTTCCTCAGAACTGTTCTGAGGAAGGATCACTGGACCCGAAATGTTAAATCTGTTTTTCCCTCCACAGATGCTGCCAGACCTGCTGAGCTTTTCCAGCAACTTTGTTTTTGCTCCTGATTTATAGCAACTGCAGTTCTTTTGGTTTTTATCTAAATTAAACTCCATCTGCCACTCTTCGGTCCATTGGCCCATCTGATTAAGATCCCATTATACTTTGAGGTAACCTTCTTCACTGCCCACTACAACTCAAACTTTGGTGTCATCTGCAAACTTACTAACCATACCTGCCATGTTCATATCCAAATCATTTATAAAAATGACGAAAAGCAACGGACCCAGCACTGATCCACTGTGACATACCGCTAGTCACAGGCCTCCAGTCTAAAAAGCAACCCTCCACCACCACCCTCTGTCTCCTACTTTCAAGCCAATTTTGTATCTAAATTGCAAGTTCTCCTGGGTATGTTGCCTCCCAGGTGCACGGGTCAGGGATGTCTCAGATTGGCTGCAGAACATTCTGAAGGGGGAGGGCGAACAGCCAGTTGTCGTGGTACAATAAGGCACCAATGATATAGGTAGAAAATGGGATGAGGTTCTACAAGCAGAATTTAGGGAGTTAGGCGCCAAGTTAAAAAGTAGGACCTCAAAGGTAGTAATCTCAGGATTGCTACCAGTGCCACGTGCTAGTCAGAGTAGAAATGAAAGAATAGGCAGGATAAATGCGTGGCTTGAGAGATGGTGCAGGAGGGAGGGGTTCAGATTTTTGGACATTGAGACCAGGTCTGGGGGAGGTGGGACTATTACAAATTGGACGGTCTACACCTGGGCAGGACTGGAACCAATGTCCTAGGGGCTGCTTTCGCTAACGCTGTTGGGGAGGGTTTAAACTAATGTGGCAGAGGGATGGGGACCAAATATTGGACAGGTTATTGGACAGAAAGGAGGTAGTAACTAAAGCCTGGAAGGATCTAGATAATGAAGTCAGTGTGACTAAGGGGAAGAGTAGGCAGAGAGCAGATGATGAACGCAAAGGGACAGGTGGTCTCAGGTGCATTTGTTTTAATGCGAGAAGTGTAGTAGGTAAGGCAGATGAACTTAGGGCTAGGATCGGTACCTGGGAGTATAATGTTATTGCCACTACTGAGACTTGGTTGAGGGAAGGGCGTGATTGGCAACTAGATGACCCAGGATATCGATGCTTCAGGTGAGATAGAGAGGGAGGTAAAAGGGGTGGAGGAGTTGCATTATTGGTCAAAGACGATATCACAGCTGTACTGAAGGAGGGCACTATGGAGGACTCGAGCAGTGAGGCAATATGAGTAGAACTCAGAAATAGGAAGGGTGCAGTAACAATGTTGGGGCTGTACTACAGGCCTCCCAACAGCAAGCATGAGATAGAGGTACAAATGTGTAAACAGATTATGGAAAGGTGTAGGAGCAACAGGGTGGTGGTGATGGGAGATTTTAATTTTCCCAACATTGACGGGGATCCACTTAGTGTTAGGGGTCAAGATGGAGCAGAATTCGTAAGGAGCATCCAGGAGGGTTTTCTAGAGCAATATGTATGTAGTCCAACTCGGAAAGGGGCCATACTGGACCTGGCCCGGCCAGGTGGTTGAAATTACAGTAGGGGACTACCTTGGAAATAGTGACCACAATTCTGTAAGTTTTACAACACTCATGGACAAAGATGAGAGTGGTCCTAAAGGAAGAGTTCTAAACTGGGGGAAGGCCAACTATACCAAAATTCGGCAGGATCTGGGGAATACAGATTGGGAGAAACTGTTTGAAGGTAAATCCACATTTGATATGTGGGAGGCTTTTAAAGAGAGGTTGATTAGCGTGCAGGAGAGACATGTTCCTGTGAAAATGAGGGATAGAAATGGCAAGATTAGGGAACCATGGATGACAGGTGAAATTGTGAGACTAGCTAAGAGGAAAAAGGAAGCATACATAAGGTCTAGGCGACTGAAGACAGACAAAGCTTTGGAAGAATATCGGGAATGTCGGGCGAATCTGAAACGAGGAATTAAGAGGGCTAAAAGGGGACATGAGATATCTTTAGCAAACATGGTTAAGGAAAATCCCAAAGCCTTTTATTCATCTATATAGAGCAAGAGGGTAACTAGAGAAAGGATTGGCCCACTTAAGGACAAAGAAGGAAAGTTATGCGTTGAGTCAGAGAAGATGGGTGACATTCTTACCGAGTACTTTGCATCGGTATTCACCAAGGAGAGGGACATGACGGATGTTGAGGTTAGGGATAGATGTTTGATTACTCTAGGTCAAGTCGGCATAAGGAGGGATGAAGTGTTGGGTATCCTAAAAGGCATTAAGGTGGACAAGTCCTCAGGTCCTGATGGGATCTATTGCAGGTAATTGAGGGAAGCGAGAGAGGAAATAGCCGGGGCCTTAACAGATATCTTTGCAGCATCCTTAAACACGGGTGAGGTCCCGGAGGACTGGAGAATTGCTAATGTTGTCCCCTTGTTTAAGAAGGGTAGCAGGGATAATCCAGGTAATTATCGACCGGTGAGCCTGACATCAGTGGTAGGGAAGCTGCTAGAGAAGATACTGAGGGATAGGATCTATTCCCATTTGGAAGAAAATGATGGATAAAAAGCTGGCTAGGCAATAGGAGACAGAGAGTAGTAGTGGAAGGGGGTTTCTCAAATTGGAGACCTGTGACCAGTGGTGTTCCACAGGGATCTGTGCTGGGACCACTGTTGTTTGTGATATACGTAAATGATTTGGAGGAAGGTATAGGTGGTCTGATTAGCAAGTTTGCAGATGACACGAAGATTGGTGGAGTAGCAGATAGTGAAGGGGACTGTCAGAGATTACAGCAGAATATAGATAGATTGGAGAGTTGGGCAGATAAATGGCAGATGGAGTTCAATCCGGGCAAATGCGAGGTGATGCATTTTGGAAGATCTAATTCAAGAGCAAACTATACAGCAAATGGAAAAGTCCTGGGGAAAATTGATGTACAGAGAGATCTGGGTGTTCAGGTCCATTGTTCCCTGAAGGTGGCAACGCAGGTCAATAGAGTGGTCAAGAAGGCATATGGCATGCTTTCCTTCATCGGACGGGGTATTGAGTACAAGAGTTGGCAGGTCATGTTACAGTTGTATAAGACTTTGGTTTGACCACATTTGGAATACTGCGTACAGTTCTGGTCGCCACATTACCAAAAGGATGTGGATGCTTTGGAGAGGGTGCAGAGGAGGTTCACCAGGATGTTGCCTGGTATGGAGGGCGCTAGCTATAAAGAGAGGTTGAGTAGATTAGGATTATTTACATTAGAAAGACGGAGATGGAGGTCTACAAAATCATGAGAGGTATAGACAGGGTGGATAGCAAGAAGCTTTTTCCCCCAGAGTGGGGGACTCAATTACTAGGGGTCATGAGTTCAAAGTGAGAGGAGGAAAGTTTAAGGGAGATATGCATGGAAAGTTCTTTACGCAGAGGGTGGTGGGTGCCTGGAACACGTTGCCAGCGGAGGTGGTAGACGCAGACACGTTAGTGTCTTTTAAGATGTATCTGGACAGGTACATGGATGGACAGGGAGCAAAGGGATACAGACCCTTGGATAATAGATGACAGGTTTAGACAGAGGATCGCGATCGGCGCAGGCTTGGAGGGCCGTAGGGCCTTTTCCTGTGCTGTAATTTTCTTTGTTCTTTGTTGTTTGTTCTTCAAAAGACTCAACTTAGTGAGACATGATTTCCCACGCACAAAGCCACGTTGACTGTCCTTAGTCAGTCGTTGCTGTTCCAAATTGATGTAAATTCTGTCCCTTGGAATCCCCTCCGATCACCACTGACGTCAGGCTCGCTAGTCTATAGTTCCTCAGCTTTTCCTTACCATCTTTCTTAAATAATAGCACCACATTAGCCACCCTCCTGTCTTCCAGCACCTCACCTGTGACTGCCAATGATACAAATACCTTAGCAAGGGTCGAGCGATCGATTCCCTAGCTTCCTACAGAGTTCTGTCATTGCTTGTTAAGCATCCTGACTACTGTGATCGTGAGTAATAAACACAGTCATTGTACATTGTCAGTATTAAATACTGTCTTTGCTCATTGTGAGTATCGGACACTGTCATTGTTCATTATGAGTATTGGACATTGTTACTCTCCATTGTGAGTATTAAATGCAGTCATTGCTGATTGACAATTTTAAGTGTGAAACACAGTACACTGAGGATTAAATGCTGTCATTTGTCATGAGTATGAATTGAGGTTGCTCATTGAGAGTATTAGACACTATCCTTACTGATTCAAACTATTAAGATGGTCATTGCTCATTATGAGTACTGAATGCTATCATTGCTCATGGTGAGGATTAAAAGCTGGGGTAGCCCAGTAGCTCAGTGGTTAGTACTGCTGCCTTCTAGTGCCAGGGACTTGGGTTCAATTCCACCCTTGGGCTGTGTGGAGTTTGCACATTCTCCCTACGTCTGCTGGTTGCAGGTTAGGTAGATGTGCTAAATTGCCCATAGTGTCTGGCTATGGTGGTCACAGGAATAGGGGCTGGGTGTTGGTGGGATGCTCTTCAGAGGGTCAGTGCAGACTGCAAGGAACCAATGGCTTGCTTCTTCACTGTAGGGATTCTAAGTTCTGTCATTGGCCATGAGCATTAAACACTGTTGCTGCTCATTGAAAGTATTAAACACTATCCACAGAGAATATTAAACATTGTCATTGCTCATTGAGAGTTTTACACTCCATCATTTCTCAGTGTATTAGTGGTATCATTGCATATTGAAGGGATTAAACACTGCCATTTCTCAGGGTGTGTACTAAATGCTGTTGTTACTCATTGAGAGTTTGGATATTAAATGCCATTATTGCTCATTTTGAATATGAAACATGCTCATTTTGAGTAATAAATGATGCCACTGCTCAGAGTGAGTTAGTAATGTCATGACACATTTTGGGTATTAAACACAGTAATGCTGAGTATTAATGGCTGTTAATACTCACTTTGAGTATTAAATGAACATCATTGAGCATATTAAAGTGTTGTTGCTCATTGTAAATTTTAAGCACTGTAACTGCTAATGGTGAGTTTTAAACTCTGTCATTGATCATTGAGATCTTTGAATGCTGTCTATCTTCATTGAGACTGCTAAACTTCTTCACTCCTTCTTGTGAGTGTTAAGCAGTCATTGCTTCTTGAGTTGTAAATGCTGTCATTGCTGATGGTATTAAATGCTGTCATTACTCAGTATGAGTATTAGCAGAGTCATTACTCAGTGCAAGTATTAAACATGGTCATTGGTTGAGAGTATCAAATGCTGCATGTGCTCACGGTGAATATTAAACACTGTCTTTGCTCATTCGGAGCATTTAACGCTGTCATTACTTAGTCCAAATCTTAGAGACATTCATTGCTTGTATTGAGGATTAAGCACTATCCTTGCTCATTGTGAATGTTAAATTCTGAATTTGCTCACTGTGAGTATTAAACACAGTCACAGCTCATTGTGAGTACTAAACACTGCCATTGATCATTGAAAGTGTTAAACACAGTCATCGATCAGTGTGAGTATTAAACGAATAGTTTCCGAAAGTCAGAGCCAGTGTTAAATGTAGTGATGAGGAACCAAAGCGCACAGTATTTAGGAGGTGAATGTGAATGTTCCAAGAACCTCCTCCAGGCGATACACAAAGAGAAAGTTTCATCGGGACCCGAGTGATAAGTGAAAGTTTTTCAAATGAACTGTGAAATGGACCATTGTTATTAGCCCCAGGATTTTTTTTTGCTGGTGGATATTTACTGAGGGTCTGCAAGTCCATTAGAGACTCATTAAACTTTCATTAGAGAGGAGAATGAGCACCAATTGTGTTTGTAGATAAAAGGGAGAGGTTAAGAGATACAAAATGAACAAGTGACAAGCAGATCCAGAGATCTCCTTGAAATCTGCAGCCCAGAGATCTCTCTGATCCAGTAGATATTACGTATTAAAAGCATCAAGGAATATGGGGATAATAAAGGAAATGGTTTTGTGGTAGGAGACCAACCATGATCTAATAAATAGCTCGAATGGCCGCCTCCTCTTCTTACTTCTCACTTTTTTTGAAGATAAAGCTTGATGGTGTTTTGATGGTGGAACAGATCATAAAAGCAGAGGCAAATCCTTTATAAGAAGATCAGGATTTGAGTTGGATGAGACACCACTGACGCTCAGTAGCAGCAATGTGCACTATCTACAAGATGCACTGCAGAAATTCACCAAAGATCCTCAGACAGCACCTTCCAAACCCACAACCACCTCCATCTAGAAGGACAAAGGCAGCAGATATATGGGATCACCACCACCTACAAGTTCCTCTCCAAGTCACTCACCATCCTGACTTGGAAATATATCGCCGTTCCTTCACTTTCACTGGGTCAAAATCCTGGAATTCCCTCCCTAAGGGCATTGTGGTTCTACCTACAGCACATGGTCTACAGTGGTTCAAGAAGGTAGCTCACCCCCACCTTCTCAAAGGGCAACTAAGGACAGGCAATAAATGATGGGCCCAGCCAGTGATACCCATGCCTCATGGACAAAATTCTCTCTATATCTCTCCCTCCCTCACACTCCAACTCTCTCTCCTTACACCTCTCCACCTCTGTCTCCCTCACACTCCTAATTTCTGACTTTTCACCAAACATGATTCTGGCCTTTTTGCCACCTGACCTACAATTGTCCTGTGTGCTCTGTGTCACACTGTGCTTGATAATTGCTCCTGTGACGGCAATTTTGTTAAGTTAAATCTCAGTCCTTGTTGTTATGAGCAATCCAGGAGATGATTCTTGAGACGGGATTTATCACAGAATTGTAGAATTCCTACAGCGTGGAAACAGGCCCTTCTGCCCAACGAATCCACACCGATCCACAGAACATTCCACCCAGACCTATCCTCTTGATCTACACATCCCTGAACACTACGGGCAATTTACCATGGCCAATCCACCTAGTCTGCACATCTTTGGACTGTAGGAGGAAACCCATGCAGACACGCGGAGAATGTGCCTGGAACTCGCTGCTGGGGGAGGTAGTGGAAGCAAATATGATAGTGACTTTTAAAGGGCATCTTGACAAATACACGAATAGGATGGTAATAGAGGGATACAGTCCCCCGAAGGGTAATGGGTTTTAGTTGTGATGGGCAGTGTGTCAGTGCAGGCTTGGAGGGTCGAAGGGCCTGTTCCTGTGCTGTAATTTTCTTTGTTCTTTGTTCTTTGTCCAGTGACGCTGACCAGCCCACTACATTTGTACAGTGGTTCACTCGGGGAGTTTAAAAAGGCAGCTCTGAGATTAACAGGTTCAGCTTAGCCCTGGAAATGAAAGGTTTTGCAGCTAGGGTTGATAAACCTCCTAACCAAACTCTGTGGCTTAACAATGTCCAAGGGGCTGAATGGCCTCCTCCTGTTTACGATCTGTATCCCATATGAGTGCCTTCACATTGAATAGCCTCCTTCAAAAGGACAGGGGTATTTCCATGCTGTAGAACCTTCAGTGTGAGGGGAGCTGTCTGTCCATTGCCCCCCGACCCTGCACAAATCCGAATTTACAACAGGAAGGAGACTAACTGGGGACTTCCAGGAAACCTCACGTTTTTCACTCAGTCTGAGGAAAATCTGAGAAATGTCTGTTCTGCAATAAAACTCATTGAGATTTAACCTTTACAGCCTGTTTGAGGTGGACCCCTCTTTAACTGTGAAATGAAATGAGAAAACCCTCCATGAAGTTATTGAGAAACATTGATGTCATGGAATAAGCAGCTGTCCTTCACGGTGAGTCCCCAGAGTGTTTCACTGACCCAGTTTACAGAGATAGCTGCTCTTCACTCATCACATTTCTTAGAGAAGTGTTTGCTTTCATAACTGTTTTCCTTGAGGTACATCTTGTGGTTATGGTTGCAAGAAATAAAACCCTTGTATTTCTTTAAAATCTCATTTAATTTCCCCAGGTTATCCCAACGGACAAATCATTTTGAATCAGGTGAAAATACATTAGCTGATTGCACAGCAATATTAAAAAAAAGAGAGGAAAGAACACTTAATCAGCTCAAGATGACAGGTTCAGGAGTAGACCATTCAGCTTTCCCTAAACCACCCCCACCACTCCCGCCTGAGTCTGTTCCACTACGCAATGAGTGCTATAATCCCAGATCGTAGTAATACGGAGCAATGCAATCCCAGGTTGAAAACTGCCTTCATAGACTATAATTTTTAAATTTGTGATTTGGCCATTCTGGTGGTCAGTCATTGAACATTATTCTCAAAAGGCTGGTAATGTGCTTTCAATAAAATAGCATGACTCTATTGCACAAAAGGGAACAAATATATCAAGTTATGTATGGAAGACAGAGACTGTAATAACTGCCGATGCTGGAGTCAGAGACAACACAGTGTGGAGCTGGAGGAACGCAGCAGGCCAGGCAGCATCAGAGGAGCAGGAAAGCTGACGTTTCGGGTTGGGACCC
>JAHRHZ010000015.1:754032-780603 GCA_024137785.1 Ginglymostoma cirratum
GACCCGAAAGGTCAGCTTTTCTGCTCCTCTGATGCTGCCTGGCCTGCTGCGTTCCTCCAGCTCCACACTGTTATATATGGAAGACAATTTGGAAAGATCTTATAAACTGCAACAAAAACTTCAGTCCTTTTCCACACACCCAGGGAAGCTTTTACAATCAGTTTGTATGTCCTCAGCAAGCTGATTGTCGAACACTTAATCAAACTTAGTTGCAATCTAAATTGCTCCTAATCCTCAGGTTTGTTGCTTATGACCAATTTGTATGCCCTTCCTTGGATCTAGTGCTATCCCAGGTTTCCTTGAAGAAGTTACCCTCCTCCCTCTGGACAAACCTCAGGGAATCTCTCAGAACCCTCTTCCCCTCCCCCATTTCTGATGAAGGGTTTAGGCCCGAAACGTCAAGTTTTCCTGCTCCTATGATGCTGCTTGACCTGCTGTGTTCATCCAGCCCCATGCTTGTTACCCGTGATTGAGCTGCATTTCCCAATTTAGTTTTGTGCCAGACAGGAATGAACAATTGTTGTAGTCCCTCCATGCTCTTTCAATGTTTGCCACTGTCTATCCACTATCATTCCTATAAGTAACATTTCAATGACCCGCTTCTCTCTCTCTGAAAGAAACCAGCACACATTTTGCCTTGTGGAAGATTCTGCCTTTCTATAAGAACTGGTTTCTATCTCATCGGGTGTCTTGTTACTGGGCAACAGCCCACTTTTTTCTCTCCTCAATTCTGGTCTCCAAGGCAGGAACTATTCTCCTCAAAGGTTTTTAAAAGCTTCATTTCAAAGTAAGTCAGCAATTTCCAGACAATCCATCACCAGTGTCAGAGATCATTACAATAACTAAAACTATGTCTCCCCTTTTCCGTAGACAAATATCAAAATACAGATCAAAATTAAGAGTTCTGCATGGTTCTGTGCACTTTGGAAACTATATTTCCAAATTATAACAATATCGTGACCCTTCATCACACCTTCCCGCTGAAAGAATAAAAAGATATCTTTAAGAAGTATGGAACAGAAACAGAAATTGCTGGAAAAGCTCAGCAGGTCTGGCAGCATCTGTTAAGAGAAATCAGCGTTAACGTTTTGGGTCTGGTGACCTTTTGTCAGAATGGGATCAAAGGTTATGGGGAGAAAGAAGGATTAGGCTATTGAGTTGGACGATTGGCCATGATTGTGACGAATGGCAGAACAGGCTCGAAGGGCTGAATGGCCTCCTCCTGCTCCTATCTTCTATGTTTCTATGTGTTGATACGAGACCTAGTCACAACACAGTTGGGAAATAATCTAGAATGTCCTCCTATAGATTCTCAGGTTCTCTTATTTGCACATACTGCTCTAACACATGCAGTGAGGCCAGTACTCTCTAATCAGCCACGTTATTCCCCAAGAAAATTCCTTCTGTGGGGTTTTAGTTGTATTATTCCATGTACACTTCCTAAAATTGTAAGTTATATAATGGGACAAATTTGTAATTTCTGTCTGAACCTCCAGCAATACCTTTCCCTTCATGAGCTCTTCTGCAAGACACATTGTAGCCTCAGTTAGCAGCAGTGACTGACATGCTGTGATATTTCTCCGTATCTATGTTAGCTTGTCTTCTCTGTTAGAACAAGAAGAAAGTGCCACTCCCCGTGAATTAAAACTTTCCGAACCTCCAGAGTTTGATTCTCTTTTACTAGAATTAATGCAGAATTATTTGACTGACCTGAACTCTCTCTCTCTTCCTTGTAAGTTCCAAGGAAGCACATCCCATTGCTGTATGTTTGTGGTCCATTCCCTTCACCAATACACTGTTTTCTGAGGATTCCTGCTCCTGCAACTAAACTCCCATCTAGCTTCCAGCGATTAGCTTCAGTATCTCCGGTCTCATTACAATGCAAGTTCAATATTTTCTTTGACAATGAAATCCTGAATAGTTTAATATCAGTAAGAGAAAAACTCCATTAACCGAAGGCTGTAGAAAAGGAGTAACAAGGACCCATGTAAGAAATAAATAGATAAAATTAAGGATGTTGAAAAGCGAAATTAACTAAAGAAAAAACTTGACAATTTCTGAGGAAGGTCACCGGACCCGAAACGTTAACTCTGATTTTTTCTTCACAGATGACGCCAGACCTGCTGAGCTTTTCCAGCAACTTTGTTTTTGTTCCTGATTTACAGCATCTGCAGTTCTGTCTGTTTTTTATTCATTATTTTCTTTGCCTCACTTTTGATTTTAGTCTTTTATTATTTTGGCATTCTCTGTTTGTCCCATAAAAGTAATAGATTTTTCATCCCCAGGCTATCTAATTTCTCCAGTCCTCTTGTAGATTCCCAGATGATGATTACCCTGCTTGTGAAATATCATCAGTATCTGGCAGAATGGCTGTTTCTCTCGTCTGTGATTCTTGAAGGCCTTGTAGGATTTAAGGGCTTTCGGAGTACTGTTTCAGAGCTAATTCCTTTATTAAGATTTTCCTCATGTTCTCAATAATTTCCTCTAACTTCAGTGATCTTTCTTTTACTCCTACAGTTGCTTTTCACTTTTACTGTTGCAAATTGTATAAATGTTGGAGTTGGTTTATTTCTACTGTCCTAATTGATATATTTTAGGGACAAGATCATAATTAGTATTACAGGCAGGGGACAGCCTTGTGGTATTATCATGAGACTATTAATCTAGCTGCCCAAGTAATGTTCTTAGGACCTGGGAATTTGGATTCAATAAAAATCAGGAAGTAAGAGTAAATGATGACCATTGTCGATTGTCAGAAAAACCCACCTGGTTCACTAATGTCCTTTAGGGAAGGAAACTGCCGTCCTTACCTGGTCTGGCCTACATGTGACTCCAGACCCACAGCAATGTGGTTGACTTTTAACTGCCCTCTGGGCAATAAATATTGCTATCAATGCCCTCATCCTGTGAATGAGAAAGAGCTATTCTGGTGGTTAGTAACTGAAGTATTCTCAAGGGATTACTAATACACTTGCTTTTTTTTTAAAAAGCCAAAGTTTATGACACACAGAAGAAAATAAATAACAATCTCTTTTACACTATGCAAAGAACCATTGAAATCGTTTTATTATTAAAAGAAAAGGGAGAAATCAACCCTTTTATCCTCCACAACAATGTTAAACCTACTCAAACCACAGTGTAGGGCCAATCTATTTGCACTTTAATGTTCTTTATTCAGTGGGTATGGCTGTACTGGATTATTTTAGACAAACATCTCCATTAATTAAATGCTCTTTCTTTAGTTAATTTCTCCTTTTAACATCCTTAGTTTTATTTATTTATTTCCTACATGGGTCCTTGTACTCCTTTTCTGCAGCCTTTGGTTTACTGAGTTTTTCTTTTACTGACGTTAAACCATTCAGGATTTATTTATTTCTGCCCTGACTGTTTTGGGTACTGTTAAACTGCATTTCTCTTTTTACAGGCCTTTTCTCCGAGAATAACTTACTTTTTCTCCCTGAAAACAAAACAAACTGCACATTCCTTGACTTTCTGAACAGTTCTGTCTTTCTAAAAGAATTTGATTCTGTGTCTGTCTCCCTGTATCCTAGGATGACTTGTTACTAACCCCTTTTTTCATTCTTTACTTTAGTTTCTAAGGCACAGAATTCAAGGATTTTTAAAACCATCATTGAAATACATGTAAAGCATTTCCAGCACAACTTGTTAAGCTCAAAGATGAAACTAAAACTACATCTCCCCTTCCTAACACACAATTTAGAAACACTGATCAAAGTGGAGTCTCTATGCCTGGTCATGTCCATTTTAGAAGCCACATAGAAATGTTTTAATATTATCATGAAAATTCAACTCAAGATATTGTAGCTGATCAAATGACCTAATTAAATTTATTTGCCTTTGCCTCATATCCCCTTAGACCTAAAATTACCTACAAATCTATCATCACAGATTTAAAGTTAACTATTGATCTAGCAGAGTAGAGTTCCAAACTTTCACTCCAGAAACACCTGGACTTAATATTTAAACAGTATTTCCTCCTAGTGAACTCCCCAAAGAGCAGAAATCATTTCTCTCCACCTCCATTATCTATTCCACACCATATGATGGAAACAATGACTCTGTCAGCCCTTAACCTTCAGTGATGACCAAAAGGCTAAGCACAATGGTCGATAGAAGGAATACAATGGAAGAGGCTAGAGTGAGAGATTGAAGACAAATGATGACAGTTGATGCAAGATGTGATTCAGATATTAGAAGGATAACGAAAGATAACCAGAAATAATTTTGTGATGGTATTTGATGTCTTAACAACAGGAAACCTCAGGCTGGCAAACAAGGAAACAATTTATAAGATGTTACATTCTACCCGTTTCTGCATCTACCTGCGAAACTTCCACATTAAGGCGTCCAGTTCTGGTTGCCCAATTATAGGAAGGATATTAATAAGTTGGAAAGCGTTCAGAAGTGATTTACCAAGATGTTGCTGGGAATGAAAGGTTTGAGTTGTAAAGAAAGGCTGGATAGGCTGGGATTTTTTTGACTGGAGAGTAGGAGATTGAGAGGCAACCTTATAGAAGTTTATAAAATAATAAGAGGCATAGGTAGAGTTAATGGTAGTTGTCTTTTCCCTAGGATGGGGAATTTCAAGAGATTTTTAAGGTGAGAGGAGAGAGACTTACAAAAGACATGAGGGTCAAATCTTTTACACAGAGAGTGGTTTGCATGTCGAATGAACTTCCAGAGGAACAGGGGGAGGTGATGGCCTAGTGGTATCATCGCTGGACTACTAATCCAGAAACCCAGATAATGTTCTGGACACCCAGGTTCGAATCCTGTCATGGCAGATGGTAGAATTTGAGTTCAATAAATATCTGGAATTAAGAATCAAATGATGACCATGAATCCATTGTTGAATATTGGAAAACCCCTTCTGGTTCACTAATATCCTATAGGGAAGGAAACTGCCATCCTTACCAGGTCTGGCCTACATGTGACTCCAGACCCACAGCAAAGTGGTTGATTCTGAACTACCTTCTGGGCAATTAGGGATGGGCAATAAATGCAGCCTAGCCAGCAATGCCCTCATCCCATGAACAAATGAGGAATAAAGGTGGAGGTGGACACAGTTACAATGTTTAACAGACATTACGTAGTATATAAATAGGAAAGTTTGGGAGGTATATGGGCCAGGAGCAAGCAGGAGGATTAGTTTAGCATGGACTGGTTGGACTGAAGGGTCTGTTTCTGTGCTGGATGACTCCATGACTCTATCTGTGGAATCAAATAGAAGCCTTTGAAATGTAAATGCTTAGATGGAGACTAACAATTTCATTTAAAGACCATAGGACAAACAAAAAAATACATTTGAATTTGCAGGAGGAAGGAGAACTCCAAAATGTGACAACTAGAAAAGAAATCGTGAGTATTTCAGTTGTTTGAGAGCTGGAAAGCTTTTGAGATCTTTGAGTGAGAGGGTCAACTGTAGGCAGCAGAAAGATTGATTGTGGAATAGTGAGATGATGGATTTCACAGAGCAAGTGCAGATGAATTGGTTTGTGTGAGATTGGCACAGGACACATAAATTTGGCATATCCTCGAAAGGGTAAAGCAGTTTCCTCTTGTGGTGGAGGCAGGTTCTTTTGAGTCATTGGGTTGGTATTTGAATGGCAACGGTATGCAAGGATATGGAGAAAAGGCAGGAGATTGGCACCAGGGGATAGAATCAGTGCAGGCACAATGGACTGAATGGCCTCTTCCTGCACAGTAACAGTTCTGTGAGACTGAGTTCTCCTAAATTACAGGGAATATGATCCCAGTTTGTTCTATTTCTCTTTATAATTTACTGTTAGGTCCACACTGCTCTTCCTCTGAGGGCAATATCCCCTTCCAAAGCCATGGTGCCTAGCGCTACCACACACACCGCCCCCACCCAGTGACTGCAGTGTGGCCTCTCTATATCTGAACCATGACTTCTGCTCCCTTGTGTTCCAGGCTCTAATTAGAAATGCTACATTCCATTGTGTTTTGATTCTTTTTAGCTCTTGTCCATGACGTTAATGATCTTGGAATTGTACCTGGATCCTCCAAGTCCATTTGGACCCTGAGTGTTTCTAGTTTTTCATCATTCAGGAAGTTCCCTCTTTCTGATCTTTAAGTTCAAAGTGCATGACCTCACATTTACTCAGATTGAAATTGATTAACTTCCGTTGACTTGAATCTATCAACATCTCTCTGTAATCTCAGTGGATGTGACCAGTGCTGAGCCAAATGGTAGAGCCAGGCAAGGATGGTCATCTCCATGTCAGGTTCATTTCACTGCGACTTCCCTAACTTGATCAAAAGGTGGAACTCACACCAGGGAACAGTGAGATTCTTACCATGTCTGATCTGACATTCCTCATATCCACTTTCCTGTCCTTTCCCCATCACCCTTGATTCCCCAACTGATCAAGAACCTATTGATTTCAGCCTTAAATATACACAAGGGCTCTGTCCCCTCAGCTGCCTGTGGCAAGGAGCTTGCAAAACTTTCAACCCTTTGAGAGAAGAAATTTGTGCTCATCTCACATTGGTGCCCCTTTATTCTGAGTATTCAAAGAAGCTGCTTCACCGTTTTTATAAGCTTTGCACCTGAGAGTTATTTTAATCTCAGGATTTTCTGTTGCAGTGGTGAATTGCTCTGGGACAGGCACATGGTAAAATGAGACAGGAACAGGATGTGACCTTTGTTTTGGGAGTTCAAACTGCAATGAAAGAGCTCAGTTAGCCTCGCTGTGAGGACCCCACATCAAACTTGATGTGACTTGCATTTAGTCAAAAACTGTGAAGTTTCCATCTTCACTCCTGACAATGTTATTATCTTGTGTGTCACCTGATGGAATACTCCCCACTTGCTTGGACGAGTGCAGCTCTAACAACATTCAAAACGCATTCCCCATGAGTGAAGAAAATAAAAAGCAAATTTGTGAATGTGAGGCCCCAACACAGATCCCTGTGGGACATCCCAAGATCCATGTTGACAATTTCTGCATTGTTCTCACTCTCTGCACAGAATCTCCCAGTCCCAGTGGACAATGGACAGTCAGTTGGGAAAACAGGGAGATCTGAAAAATTAGATTGTCAATGTCAAGAGATAAGTCTGGTTTTCCAGATAATGTTTTAGCAGTGAGAGAAGAATCTTGTTAGTAAGTGACAAGGCGGCTATTTGCATAGATTGATCCCACAATTGCTATTTCTCACCTCATTGCTGTGCAGTCTGTGATTCTTTTGTGGAGCTGAGAGAAAGTGGGCACTAACAATTTCTGAGATGAACATCTGAGCAGGCCCCAGGCGTCTCCAGCTCATGGTTTGTTCCTCCACCTGGATTATCATTCCCTAACACAGCAGACACCATGGAAACGTGTCAGCCTCACCACATCATCATGGCACATCTCTGACTGTCCTGGAATTACAGACCAGCTCCTCAATGCTTGATGTTAGAGCATTCCAGAACTGTGTATTGCAATGCTGCAGCTAGGACACTCTGTACCCAGAGATAGGTCATGTATCCAGCTCGTGTAGTGGAGCAGAGTGGACCCTATGGCTATTCACTTGCAGCCTTAGTGCTCATTCACTTTGGGTGTGTGCACCTACACCTTGACTTTTTGTGCATTGCCTCGTCATTGAGAGCTAACAGCCTCACAGTGCTGCTGCATTGTCTTGTTGCGTAGCCTAGGCACAAAGGCAGGTAACAAGCATGGGGCTGGATGAACACAGCAGGTCAAGCAGCATCATAGGAGCAGGAAAACTTGACGTTTCGGGCCTAAACCCTTCATCAGAAATACAGGTAGCTTGTCCTGGTTATCAGCAGTGATCAGTGGAGGAGGTGCACATCTTGCTGTAGGGCAGTGTACTGCATCAGTTTCCCACTGGGTCTATGTACCAGCAGTTTGGTTTAGCGACACCATACCTGGGGCTGAGGGGAAGCAGTGAGGGTCTGAGCAAGGGGAAGATCGAAGATTAAAGCATGGACAGAGGGGCTGAGGAAGAAAGGAACATGAAAGTTTGAGAGTGGGTTTGCAGGGGTGGGGCTGGTCACCTTGACTGGAACACAAATGGTACCCACATTCAAATCATAAAATCAAACTGGAAATGGGATTGGCTGCCTCACGGTCAGTGTCTTTCTGTGACTGGGGCAGGGTTTCACTCGTAAGAGATGTGAGGCCCTACAAAGAGCAATGTATTCAAACAGACAGTTTCACTGTCCGGGTCAAACACACCCAAAGTCACCGGTTTTGGACTGGGATTGAACATGAGTGAGGAATCCTGGTAATGCTGCGAATGCCAGGTGAGTGTAAACTGTTCAAGCAATTTGCAATCACCTTCTGTGGTCCCCCAGCTCACACAAGGTGCAGAAAGTGTTCACACCTTGGGCCCTGAACCCACCACATGATGATGTGACGCTGCTGTTCTGTTGTCCTGTGGGTTTTGTGGGCTTTGGGGAGGATGGAGGCAGAAAGGTCCTTTATCTTTCAATCACACACAGCATGAGGGTGTCATCGGCTAGGTCAGCATCTATTGCCCATCCCTAATTGCCCAGGAGTCAACCACATTGCTATGGGTCTGGAGTCACATGTAAGCCAGACCAGGTAAGTTTGTAAACCAGATGGGTTTCTCCCAACAATCTATGCAAGGCCATCATTAGATTCTTAATTCCAGATTTTTATCAAATTCAAATTCTACCATCTGCCGTGGCAGGATTTGAACCTGGGTCCCCAGAACATTTTCTGTGGTGCTGGATTAACAGTCCAGCGATAATACCACTACCACAAAACCCCTCAAGGCCATTATTGCTGTAACTGTGTCCGAGTGCGTGTGTTCTCTGAAAGGCTTTAGCAGCATGAGCCTGCCCGAGTCTATGAGGTGCATTGAGCATGTACAGGCCCTTCACTGACCTCACCATCAGGGGGCTGCATGTCACAGTGTGTGGAGGAGGCTGTTTCAGTGTTATTTGGGTGTGACTATGCCTGTTAAGTCATCCTTGCCAGAGGAGATGCTTTGTTTCTGATACTGTCCACACAGGCTCATTGGGCCCAGGGAGGGGGGCGGGGGTGTGGGGTGGGGGAGGGGTGTGGGGTTGGGGGGCGGGTGGCGGAAGGGGGAGCTACTGTAGTCTTTGTGGATACTGCACCACAGGCTGCTATATCAGTGGAAGATGGACACCCAGCCTCTGGAAGCTTAGGAGCAGCTTCCAGCTCCCAGTGGATACAGAGCTGACCACCGCCCCCTCACCCCCCCAACCACCCCACCATGGAGAATGTAGCCCCCGGTGCCCCATGATGTGGGAAGATCCAGAAGAGCCACAGTTGGATGAAAGAGGGGCAGAGGTCATTGACCTTTTTTCCAGCAGGTGCTCCCATTCCCTGGATGGTGGATACAGCTCTATCCTGTTTCCAGGCTCTCAGCCACTTTCCAAGTGAATTCAATAATCTGTCTTCAATTTCATGGACTCCAGCTTTAGTGGTCAGTCTAACAGGGACTTTATCGAATAACATTTCACATCCCACGAAAGATTAAAACAACAACAAATCTTCCATTTGTGCTATATGCTACACCGTGGGCTCTAACTTTGTGAAGTAACCTTTGATGTGGCACCTTATTAAATACTTTTTGGAAATCCAAGTACACTACAGCTCCAGTTCCCCTTTTTCCATGTTACTGATGCATTCTCGTAAATTGGAACATGATTGCCCTTTTACATTCCATTTTGGTTCACTTAAAAGATCCCACATTAGAGATTAATGTGGAAAATTAAAACACATGGGCTTGGGAGTAGTGTTTTGACATGGATAGAGAAATGGTTGGCAGACAGGAAACAAAGGGTAGGAATAAATGGGTCTTTTTCTAAGTCACAGGCAGTGACTATTGGAGTACCTCAGGGATCAGTGCTCAGTTCCCAGCGATTCACAATATATATTAATGATTTAGATGAGGGAACTAAATGTAATATCTCCAAGTTTACAGATGACCCAAAGCTGAGTGTGAGGGTTAGCTGTGAGGAGGAGGTAGAGATGGTGCGGTGTGATTTGGACAGGCTGAGTGAGTGAGCACGTGCACAGCAGGTGCAGCATAATGTGGATAAATATGAAGTTATCCATTTTGGTCGCAAAAACAGGAAGGCAGGTTATTATCGGAATGGGGCTAGATTGGGAAAAGGGGAGCGTGCAGTGGGACCCGGGTGTCCTTGTGCACCAGTCGCTGAAGGTGAGCATGCAGCTGCAGCAGGTGGTAAAGAAGGTAAATGGTATGTTGGCCTTCATTGCGAGAGGTTTCCATTACAGGGGCAGGGATGTCTTGCTGCAATTGTACAGGGCCCTGGGGAGACCACACCGTCTGATGCCCTCTGCCATATTGACAATTTCCCATTCCCTGACCATAACTGCCTCCTGTTCACCATGCAAGTCCAATCCCTCTATACTCCATTCCCCACCAAGGTTTTGTGTGAGCTCTCAGCTTCTTTCTTGACCAGAGACCTGAACACTCCCCATCCACACACAACCATCTGGCTGAACTTGTTCTCTCACTGAACAATTTCTCCTTTAATTCATCTCACTTCTGTCAAGTCAAAGGAGTGGCTATGGGCACTCATATGGGTCCTAATTATGTCTGCCTCTTTATGGGGTATGTGGAACGATCCTTGTTCCAGTCCTACACTGGCCCCCCCTCCTACAACATCAATGACTGTTTCAATGCTGCTTTATGGTCCTACCTGGACTTTGAAAAATTTGTTCTATTTGCCTCTAATTTATACCCTTCTATAACTTTCACATCATTCATTTCCAACACTTCCCTTCCTTTCCTTGACCTCTCTGACTCCATTTCAGGGAATACAGTGTCCATAGCCATCCATTACTAGGCCACTGACTCCCATAGCTACCCTCACTACAGCTCGTCATCTACTAACATCATCCCGCCCCCTTGACCTGTCTGTCCTCCCTGGACTGACCTATCTCCTCCCTACCCCCCTACCTACACTCACCTTTACTGGCTCCATCCCCGCCTCTTTGACCTGTCTGCCTCCTCTCCACCTACCCTCTCCTCTATCCATCCTCTATCCGCCTCCCCCTCTCTCCCTATTTATTTCAGAACCCTCTCCCCCTCCCCCATTTCTGATGAAGGGTTTAGGCCCGAAACGTCAAGTTTTCCTGCTCCTATGATGTTGCTTGACCTGCTGTGTTCATCCAGCCCCATGCTTGTTATCTCGGATTCTCCAGCATCTGCAGTACCTTTTATCTCTCGTCACACCTTACATCCTGCAAGGTCCCCATCCCATTCTCCGAGTTCCTTCACCCACATCTCATCTGTTTGGAGGATGCCACCTTCCAGAACAGCATTGCTGATATGGTTTCCTTGTTCTGTAACTGTGGTTTCCCACCTACTGTGGGTGACAGGGCCCTCAACCACATCTGACCCATCACCTGTGCTTCCACCCTTGCCCCTTCCCATCACTCACAGCAGCGTGATCGGCTTTCCCTTTTCCTCACTTTTCATCCCACCAGCCTCACTCCCCCTGTCTGCATTTCACAGGGATTGTTCCCTCTGGGACACCCTAGTCCATTCCACAACCACCAACACAAACCCCACTTTCAATGGCACCTTCCCATGTAATCACAGAAGGTGCAACACCTGCCCCTTCACCTCCTCCCTGCTCACCGTCCAAGGGCCTAAACAGTCTTTCCAGGTGAAGCAGCATTTCACCTGCACCTCCTCCAATCTCGTGTATTTTATTTGCTGCACCCAGTGGGGCCTACTTTATGTAGGAGAAACCAAATGTAGGCTGTGTGTGACTGCTTTGCAGAACACCTGCAGTCTGTGTGCAAGCATGACCAACCTTCCTGTAGCCTGTCATTTTAACACAGCATCCTGCTTGCATTCCCATGTGTCTGTCCTTGGCACGCTGCAGTGTTCCAGTGAGTCACAACCCAAACTGGAGGAACACCATCTCACCTTCAGACTAGGCACTTTACAGCCTTCTGCACTTAATATGGAGTTCAACAACTTCCAACTGTGAACACATTCCTTCCTTTTAGCTTTATTTTTTACATTCCCTGTCACCATGTCCTCCCCCCTCACCCCCTCCCCAGTGGGACTGCCTGTTCTTTCCAGTCTGGCAGTAAGACACACCATTGATCTGCAATTCTCACATTCCAATCACTTAATCAGATCTATCAACACCCTTTCTCCTCCAGCACTCCTGCCAAACTGTAGCATTAATGCTGTCCCCTCCACACTTCACTTCAGCTCTGATGAATCGTGAGCTTGCTCTCTCTCTCCATGGATGCTGCCTGATCTGCTGCAGTGATTTGCTCTGACCGCAGTATTGTGTCAGTTCTGGTCTCCTTATCTGAGGCAGGATGTTCTGGCTATAGAGGGAGTGCAACGATGGTTTACCTGACCGATTCCTGGGATGGCAGGACTGATGTATGAAGAGAGAGTGGATCAGTTAGGACTGTGTTCACTGGAGTTTAGAAGAACAAGAGGTGGGCTCATAGAAATGTATAAAATTCTAACAGGACTAGACAGGGTAAACACGGAATGACTGGGGAAGTCCAGAATCAGGGGTCACAGTCTAATGATGCAGGATAGGCCATTTAGGACTGAGATGAAGAAAAATGTCTTCATCCAAAGAGTGGGAAGGCTGTGGAATTCTCTGCCATGGAAAACTGTTGAATTTCAGATTTTGTGGCTATAATTTTCTGCTTTCTGTCTCCCTCGCTTCTTGATTTAAAGAGTTACATTTGCTGTTTTCCAATCCAACGGGGCTGTTCCAGAATCTAAGGAATTTGGGAAGTTTAAAACCAATTCGTCTACCATCTTGGCAGACACTTCTTACAAGTCCTGCGATAAAGTCCATCTGAACCTGGAGAATTAACAGCTTTCAGCTCAGTCCCAGAAGGATTGATGGTCTCATCGTATTATTGCCAGACAATTCTTCCGAGGCCCAGGCAATGTTCTGGGGATGACACATGGTGAAGTTTGAATTCAATAAAAATCTGGAATTAAGAGTTTAGTGATGACCATGAAACTATTGTTGTCATAAAAACCATTTGGGTCACTAACGCCCTTTAGAGAAGGAAGCCTGCCATGCTTACCTGATCTGGCCCACATATCTATATCTGGGGATGGTGGGTCTGATGTATGAGGAGAGATTTTGACTAGGTTGTGATTGTTTTCATGAGAGTTCAGACCAATGAGGGGGCGATCACATAGAGACTTATGAAATTCTAACAGGACTGGACAGGGTAGATGCAGGGAAGATGTTCCTGATGGTGGGTGTGTCCAGAACCAGGGGTCACAGTATGAAGATTCGGGGTAGGCCATTTAGGACAGAGATGAGGAGACATTTCTTTACCCAAAGAGTGGTGAGCCTGTGAAATTCATTTCCACAGGAAGCAGTTGATGCCAAAACACTGAATGTATTCAACAGATGTCTAGATATAGCACTTGGGTGAATGGGATCAAAGGTTATGGGGAGAAAGCAAGATTAGGCTATTGAGTTGGATGATCAGCCATGATCGTGATGAATGGCAGAACAGGCTCCAAGGGCCAAATGGCCTCCTCCTGCTTCTATCTTCTATGTTTCTATGTGACTCCAGACCAATAGCAACGTTGTTGACCCTTAACTGCCCACTACGATGGGCACCAAACGCTGGCCCCCATCCTGTGATTGAATAAAAAACATTCTAATTTTCCCTGGTGAATGTAAGTGTTTTAATTTCACTCTCCCTTTCAGTATTTCTGGGATGTTATTTTGTCTTTTACTGTGATGATGATAAAAATCTGTTCCACATCTCTGCAGTTTCCATTTTATTTCACATTATTAATTCCTTGGAGTCTCTCTGCAGAATGTGTATGTATATATATATATATTAGTTACTCTTTTCTTCAATGCTTGTATAAACTCTTACTATCGGTTTTTGTATTTCTACCTATCACTCTCTCATTCCCCAGTTTCTCTCTTGTTACGAACTTTCTTAGTCATTCTTTGCCAGTGTTTAAATTCTATCCAATTTTCTGGCCTCCACTGATCTTTGCAGAATTGCCTGTTTTTCCTTCCAAATTGATACTAAAAAATGTCATTAGATATCTTTGCAGGTATAAAGAATATTTAAACTTTTCAATAAAGCTAGGGCTGTTGAGACAGCCAATCCATTCTTATGTGTGTGGTAAGGCCTTGCCCAACTAGAGTGACTTGTCTGGTTTGAATTTTACTGACATGACAGGAAACAGCTCCATGACAACTATAGTCGAGTTAATCAAAACCCTCTTCTCAAACTGTATAAATTGTTGTTCCCTTTCTGAATTTGGTTTCCTTGTGGTTTAGTTTTGATGAATTCAAGATGAAAAGCTTCAACCACATGTCTCCTTTTAGCAATGTTTATACTCTATACGACAAAGCTATAATTTGAATACATTTTTCACTTCTGTAGTTAACTATAAATGGTGCACTTATCTCTCGGTCTTTCTTTCCAACTGCAGTGTATCTTTAGTGAACATTATAAAGTGTTTCCTTAAATTTCTACTGACCTATCCATTAAACTACTTTCCCAGTTCACTTTAGTCAGCTCTCTTTTCACCCTTGTTATTGGGTTTACTTCTGCTTAAAACACTAGTCTTAGATCCACAGTGCTGTTCCTCAAATTCAATCATGTTATGAACACTGCTATCTGGGGGCTCCTTCACAATAATCCTGCCTCATTGCCTATTACCAGGTATAGAATATTCTGCTGTCAGAAATTACTGTACTCTATGAACTGACCTTTCAGGATACCTTTGCCAATCTGCTATGTTCAATCTAGATGTAGATTAAAATCACCATTATAATTGCGATACAGTTCTCACAAGGCCCTGTTATTTGATCATCCTGCATTGCCATTTTATTCATTCATGGGATGAGGGCATCGCTGGCGAGGCAGCATTTATTGCCCATCCCTAATTGCCCAGAGGGCAGTTAAGAGTCAACCACATTGCTGTGGGACTGGAATCACATATAGGCCAGAGCAGGTAAGGATGGCAGTTTCCTTCCCTAAAGGACATTAGTGAACCAGATGGGTTTTTCCGACAATAGACAGTAATTCATGGTCATTATTAGACTCTTAATTCCAGATGTTTATTGAATTCAAATTCCACCATCTGCCGTGGTGGGATTTGAACCCAGGTCCCCAGAACATTACCTGGGTCTCTGGGTTAATAGTCCAGTGATAATATCGCTCGGCCATCTCCTCCCCTATCTATCCATAAGCCTATAAACTACTTCTACAAAAGACTTCTTACTTTTGGTATTTCTTATCTCTACTCAAACTGATTTGAGGACTAAGGTGATCTCTTGTGATTGCAATGTTAGTTAGAGTGATATGACCTCACTCTGTATAATGTGGACCATGTTGCAAAGACACAAGAGGGCCTTAATCCAACAGTGGGGTTGTCAGCTTTCTCCCAACGTCACCAAACATGGGCTATTGGTTCCTGTTATTAACTCGGGAACAGATTTAAAATATCAAATATATCCATTCCCCTCAATATGAGCTGTAATTTGGAAATCCTACACCTAGTAAGCAAAATCCTTCTTTGAGATTTAATGACTGATCTTAAAAGATCAGTATTTACATAACTCTGCCCCTTTCTTTATGACTGGCCAGACTTTTTAAGAGGCTTTTTCTAAGTCCATCAAAAATCCCCTCAAATATTTGTCCAGATCAAGGTGCGAATGAATAAACTTTTGGGTGATCTTGAGGGTGAGGTGAGAGGGATGTGTGACAGGATTCTGTGAATCAGACACTGACAGAGTTACAGCCTGTTGCACGGGGCTTGTGGTGGAGAGATGGTTGAACCCAGGAATCCTTTGATGTTAAACCGTGCAGTTCTGCTGACAATGTGATTGTGGTTTGATCCTGTGGTTTTGTTGTGTGTGAAAATTAATTTTCCAGCAAGAATGAGGTTATGTAACTTATGCAGTTGGTTTTACTGAATAACATTGATGCTCCCATTTCAGTTTAAGATGTGTGTTTTCCTTACAAACTGCAGCCGGAACATTTCTATACTGCAACAGATGCCTGCTCAACCAAAACTGTTTCACTGGACATTGTAAATGACGGCTTTTAAAATATCTGTGAATGTGACTGGCTGATATCTAAATGAACATTGTTAAGAGCCCTGGAACAGGCAGGGGATATTTGGCCCACCTAAACCTACTATAGCACTTCGATTTCAAAGTTGCTGATTTCTTTCTCAGCTTAATCTTGATATGTTGACATTTAGCCTTTAATCCCCTTAACCAATAAGAATCCATCAAACTCAGTTTGGAAATTTTCAACTGACCCCTATCCTCAGCAGCTTTGTTGGAGGTCAGGTGTGGGTGGGAAAGTGAGACTGAAAGGGGTCAGAGTTCCAGATTCCTGCTTCCCTTTATGTGAGAAGGGGCCTGGTTTGAATTTTATGGTTATAGCCTTCCTCCCTCCTCCCACTCCAAAAATAATAGTCTGTCCCTCTCTGAATCAGCCTGGAACTACGTGAAATGTTTGGTCTCCATGTTCCAGTTAGGAGTTGGAGACTCTGGAGAAGGGGTAGAAGGTATTTGCTTGAAGGATACCAGAGCTGAGAGCTTAGAATCAGCAGGAAATCTGGGCACAAGACACCAAGGGTTAAACCCTCACTGTATATTCTTTCTCTCTCCGTCTCTCTGTCTCTGTCTGTCTGTCTCTCTCTCTCTTTCCCTCTATGCGTTCCAGCAATAGATCAAGTACAAATCTTTAGAACTTACCGCTCCCCTAGCCAAGCTGTTCCACTACAGTTACAACACTGGTATCTATCAATGTGGAAAATTGCCCAGGTATGTCCTGTGCAAAAAAGCAGGACAAATCCAACCCGGCCAATTACCGTCCCATCAGTCTCCTCTCGATCATCAGTAAAGTGATGGAAGGTGTCAGTAACAGTGCTATCAAGCAGCACCTGCTCAGCAATAACCTGCTCACTGACGCCCAGTTTGGGATCCGCCAGGACCACTCAGCTCCTGACGTCATTACAGCCTTGGCTCAAACATGGACAGAAGAGCTAAATTCCAGAGTTGAGGTGAGAGTGACATCCTTTGATATCAAGGCTGCATTCCACCGAGTGAGTCATCAAGGAGCCCTGGCAAAACTGGAATCAATGGGTATCGGGGGCAAAATCTCTGGTGTTTGGAGTCATACCTGACACATAGGAAGATGGTCGTGGTTGTGGGAGGTCAATCATCTCAGCTCTGGGAACTATCTGCAGGAGTTCCTCAGGGTAGTGTCCTCGGCCCAACCATCTTCAGCTGCTTCATCAATGACCTTCCCTCCATCATAAGGTCAGAAGTGGGGATGTTCGCCAATGATTGCACAATGTTCAGCCCCATTCGTGACTCCTCAGATACTGAAGCAGTCCATGTTCAAATGCAACAAGATCTGGACAATATCCAGGCTTGGGCTGACAAGTGGCAAATAAAATTTGCGCCACACAAATGCCAGGCTATGACTATGTCCAGTAAGAAACAATCCAACCACCACCTCTTGACATTCAATGGTGCTACCATCACTGAATCCCCCACTATCAACATCCTGGGGGTTACCATTGACCAGAAACGTAATGGACTCACCACATTAACACAGCGGCTACAAGCGCAGGCAAGAAGCTAGGAATACTGCAGTGAGTAACTCACCTCCCCAAAGCCTGTCCACCATGTACAAGGCACAAGTCAGGAGTGTGATGGAATACTCCCCACTTGCCTGTATGGGTGCAGCCCCAACAACACTCAAGAAGCTTGGCACCATCCAGGACAGAGCAGTCTGCTTGATTGGCACCACATCCATAAGCGTCCACTCCCTCCATCACCGACGCTCAGTAGCAGCATGCGTACTATCTACAAGATGCACAGCAGAAATTCACCAAAGATCCTCAGGCAGCACCTTCCAAACCCACAACCACTTCCATCTAGAAGGACAAGGTCAGCAGATACATGGGAACACCACTGCCTGCAAGTTCCCCTCCAAGCCACTCACCACCCTGACTTGGAAATATAGCGGCATTTCTTCACTGTCACTGGGTCAAAATCCTGGAATTTCCTCCCTAATAGCATTGTGGGTCAACCCACAGCAGGTGGACTGCAGCGGTTCAAGAAGGCAGCTCAGCCCCACCTTCTCAAAGGCAACTAGGGATGGGCAAGAAATGCTGGCCAGCTGCGATGCCCACATCCCACAAATGAAAGAAACAGTATCACAAAGATGTGACTGCAAGGTGACCACTGCTGGGACTTAAATATTGAAAGATCTTTGAGGTTATGGACATAGAGGAAGCTAGGAAATGTTGCTGGAGTATCTGTACTAATTAAAGAGGTCATTAAGACAGTAGTAAGAGATAGACTTAGCTTGAAAGAGTGAGATGGCGAAACAGTTTAGATAAAGTTTAGAAATAGGTGAAGTGTGAGGTTGCCTGTGAGAGTAGTCACTAGTTATACACAAGTTACTGCAATAACCAGAAATGACTTTAACTCCATTTAGATAGGACAGTATGGATTGACAAGTGTAACGTGGAAAATGTTGTTTGTGGAGCCAATTAATGAATACAGTAGGATGTTGTCACATGTCCTGCTTTCCCACTGGCTCAAAGGACCTGTTCATTTCACAGTGGAAAATGTTAAACAATGAATGAAACTTGACAAGAGACACTCGACTTAACACAATGTCTAAACAATAAAACAATACTTTTCATTGTATCTCGGTACATGCAACAATAATAAATCAAATGCAGTTTATTGCAATGATAGGAATAGGTGCAAGTTACTTTGGAGGGAATGAATATGTCTGTCAGGAGCCAGGGATGGTACATGAGGCCCCACTAGGATCTACAGCTTGATTCCTCAACTCTCCACCCAAGGCTATGCAACATTAATAAATTGTATGGAGCCTCATGCTGTCTCTAATGTTAACTCTTTCAGAAAGATCATCTTATGCACCATGAAGTGAGTTTCCTACAATGTATTTAGGACAACTGGTCAGAGCAGAACATTCTCGAATGAACCAGGGAGCAGACCTGGTAGTATACAATAAAATGGGATGAAACGAAGCTCACATGGTCAATGAGACTCTAGGTGACAGTGATCATAACATCATATTCAGTTTGATGGGAAGAAGTCTGTGCCCAAGACTAGTGTTTTAAGCCTGACTAAAGGTGATTATAATATGATGAAGGCCGGAACTGGGAAATGAGATTAATTCGTCAGGCAGTAAAACTTCAAAGAGGATATTGACTTACGCAGCAAAGGTTTAGGAGCAAATTACTACAGAAGCTGGAATCTGTATTGAAAACAGAAAATGCTGGAGATCACAGCAGGTCAGGCAGCAACTATGCAGAGAGAGCAAGCTAACGTTTTGAGTCTAGATGACACCCCATCAGAGCTGAAGTGAAGTGTGGAGGGGGCTGCATTTATGCTACAGTTGGGGAGGGGAAGGAGGAGGGGGTTTGGAGTGCTGGGAGGGAAAATATGTTGATAGCTCAGATTAAGTGATCAGAATGTGCGAATGGCAGATCAATGGTGTGTCTAACTGCCAGACTGTAAAGAACAGACAGTTCCACTGGGGTTGGGTAGAGGGGATAGAGGACATGGTGATAGACAATGTAACAAATAAAACTAAAAGAAAGGTAAGGAATGTGTTCCCAATCTGAAGGTGTTGAACACAACATTAAGCCCAGAAGGTTGTAAACTGCCTAGTCTGAAGATGATGTGGAGGTGCTGGTGTTGGACTGGGGTGGACAAGGTCAGAAGTCACACAACATCAGGTTATAGACCAACAAGTTTATTTGAAAACACAAACTTTCGGAGCATAGCCCCTTTGTCAGGTGAAGTGAAGAAAAGCACACAGGCACAGAATTTATAGGCAGAGAGAGATCAAAAAACCGCACAAATGGTGTGAGTGCTGTGTGAAATAATAAGACTCTGCAGGTGACCAAGAGTGTTAGACGGAGGGAGTAAAGTGTCAACAGCTGAATAACACGTGAAGGGATGCACTTTAATCAGATTAAATGAGGCAGAGAGATAATGACAAAAAATTAAAGATAAGATGGTGCTAGAGACAAACTAAACGGCTGGAATTACATGAAGGGTATAAGAGTCGCATGCTGGGGGTCTAACCAAAATAACAGGTAATCCAAAACTGTACAAACTAATTGAGGTTGAGAGATCATAACAGGTTATCAAGGTGATGGTGACAAAACAGGACAGTAAGGAAGATTTTACAGATACAGAGCAGTGTGATGGGGCTACATGTAGCGCGACATGAACCCAAGATCATGGTTGTGGCCGTCTGCATGGGGACTGAACTTGGCTATCAGTCTCTGCTCAGCGACTCTGCGTTGTTGTGCATCCCGAACTGCCCCTTGGAGAATATTTACCCAAAGCTCCAAGGCTGAATTTTAATAACTCTAAAGTGTTCCCCACTGAGAGGGAGCATCCCTGTCTGATGATTGTTGTGCGGTATCCATTCATCTGTTATCATAGCATCTGCACGGTCTCACCGATATACCATGCCCGGAGCATCCTTGCCTGCAGCGTATGAGATAGACAACATTGACCAAGTCACGAGTATCTGCCGTGTACGTGGTGGGTGGTGTTCCCACGTGTCATGGTAGTAGCCATGTCAATGATCTTTGTCCACTTTAAACCTGCCAAAACCTCCAATATGTCCTCACTCCCAATGTCAGACTGTTCAAGAGCCTCAGATAACAAGGTGTGGAGCTGGATGAACACAGCAGGCGAAGCAGCATCAGAGGAGCAGGAAAGCTGACATTTTGGGTCTGGACCCTTCTTCAGAAATGGGGGAGGGGAAGAGGGTTCTGAAATAGATAGGGAGAGAGGGGGAAGCGGATAGAAGATGAATAAAGGAGAAGATAAGTGGAGAGGAGACAGACAGTCCAAAGATGTGGGGGTGGAGCCAGTAAAGGTGAGTGTAGGTGGGGAGTTAGGGAGGGGATAGGTCAATCCAGGGAGGACGGACAGGTCAAACGGGGCGGGATGAAGCTAGTAGGTAGGAGATGGGAGTGGGTCTTGAGGTGGGAGGAGGGGATAGGTGGGGGGAAGGACAGGTTAGGGAGGTGGGGACGAGCTGGGCTGGTTTTGGGATGCGGTTGGGGGAGAGGAGATTTTGAAGCTTGTGAAATCCACATTGATACCATTGGGCTGCAGGGTTCCCAAGCAAAATATGAGGTGCTGTTCCTGCAACCTTCGGGTGGCATTGCTGTGGCATTGCAGGAGGCCCAGGATGGACATGTCGTCTAAGGAGGGGGAGGGGGAGGGGGAGTTGAAATGGTTCGCGACTGGGAGGTGCAGTTGTTTGTTGCGAACCGAGCGTAGGTGTTCCACAAAGCAGTCCCCAAGCCTATCATCCAGCTCTACATCTTGTTATCTCAGATTCTCCAGCATCTGCAGTTCCTACGATCCCTGTTCAAGAACCTCATGATCCCTCTTCCTGCACTCTGTACCTACATCCTCCTTCTCCAAAGTGAAGACAGATGTGAAGTAACCATTTAACACCCTACCATTGCCCTACAGCTCCCTGTACAGGTCTGAACCGTAGTCCCTAATGGACCCTACTCTTTCCCAGGTTACCCTCTTCCCCTTGTACAATAATTTGGGATTCTGCCTAATTTTACTCACCAGTGCTTTTTCATGTCCCCTATTTGCTTTTCTAATTACTTACTCAACCCCCCTCCCCTCCTGCACTTTCTATAATCCTCAAGGGCATCTGTTGATTTGTTTCCTTTGTATCTGCTAAAACTGTCTGTTTTTTTCTGATCCAGTCCTCAATATTCCTTCTGGGAAAAGTCCCCCGAATCCAATGGATTGCATCTTAGCATCATTAAATAAAATGTGATTGCGCAGATGGGGCATGCATTGGTTATAATCTTCCAAACTTAGATTCAGCAAAATGATTGCCCCTGTTTGATGGGAAGGGGTGACACCCACTGTGTCTGGCTGGGCAGGTGAGGCTGAGCTAACCACTGTGTGTAGAAACTGTCAGGCCATTGCCATACAGTTATCCCCTGACACTGATTCAGAGCTGAGTGACATTCACCTACATCTAGATTTCTGTTGCTATGAAAACAAACTTCTTGCTTATGTGGCAACTTTCCATTTTAAGTTTCTTTCATTTTCCAAACTGGTGCTAAAATTGCGATCATAGACAAATCAAATCTCTCCTCACATCATTTTCCTTAAAAGGTACATCTTGTGGTTCAAGAAAACAAAGTCTAAAATTAGTTCCATAATTCCCACAACATGTGAGTCACTTTATCCCTTTCCCCACTTCACACGATCACAATAGGCAAACCTACATTTTCACGACAAGCTCAGCTATAAATAACACGGGCCACCTTTTCAATCTCATTATAGTTGGGTGGGTGGTTGAACCTACACATCTTTTGCTGTGACCTCAGGAAGCAAGCCTCCGTAGTGTTCCGTCCCTATTACGGCCCATTCTAAATACTCACAGTCAGCAACACAGCTTTGGATTAAATGTAATCAAGGACTTGCATACACAACCAGGCCTTACTTTTATCACCTTTACCAGAGAGAGGCAGTAGCCTTGAGCTATTATCACTAGATTAGTTATGCAGAGACTCAGCAATATACTGGGAACCCAGTTCAATTCTCAGATTGTCAGAAAAACCCCATCTGGTTCACTAATGCCCTTTAGGGAAGGAAACTGCTCTCCACCTATCCTCTCCTCTATCCGCCTCCCCCTCTCTCCCTATTTATTTCAGAACCCTCTTCCCCTCCCCCATTTCTGATGAAGGGTCTAGGCCCGAAACGTCAAGTTTTCCTGCTCCTATGATGCTGCTTGACCTGCTGTGTTCATCCAGCCCCACACCTTGTTATCTCTGCCATCCTTACCTGGTCTGGCCTACATGTCACTCCAGACCCACAGCAATGTGGTTGACTCTTAACTACCCTCTGGGCAATTAGGGATGGGCAATAAATGCTGGTTTAGCTAGTCACACTCATAACCCATAAATAAATAATTAAAATAAACTCAGAGAGTGGGGTCAATACAGAACTCATTCCCACAAGGAATGTTTGAAGTGAATAGGGTTGATTACTCGGTGAAAGATGCTCTTTGGTTCTGCCCGAAACGTATTGGTCTTCCAGAGCAAGGAGCTGACCCCGACTGGGTGTTCCAGACTGGCACATTCCAAGGTCCAGGACTACATGCTGAGGGACACACAAAAGCTGGGGGCAGCTGCTGCCAGGGCGCAGTGGGGAAAGACCACTGTCTAAAGGTCTCTCTGCTAATGGTAAATGGGGGTGTGTCCTGTTACAGGACCCTCCCAATGCCTCATGTGTGTGTAAATGCAGTCTTGTACAAGTAGGAGATGCCTGATGTTCTGTTTGCTGGATAGAGTCAAACTCCATTGTTTGTTTGTTTCCCCCTACGTTACTGTACAGAGCCAAACTGCTTTAGTAACTATGCGTATGTAAAGATAATTTTATGCATAAAATATATTTTTGAAATTAAAAAACTCTCTGCCATTTCCACCTGTTCGAATCTCAGTAGTTACAGACCACACCTTTCATTTCTTTCCCACCTCCTCCCAGGAATTTTTGAAACCTGTTACAATTCCAGTTTTTCCCAGTGACCGGGAAACTGCACGCTAATGCTGTAGTTTAGATCCCGGCTGAACTTGTCTGATAAGCTGAGTGTTGGCAGCATTTTCGGGTTTTATTGCAGATTGACAGTGTCCATGGTGTCGTGCTCCTGCTCTCTCGGGAGTTCGCTGTCTGTCCAAGATAAGCCATACAGAACTTACACCACACAGACCTTGCAGCACTCGAACATCACCCAAAACTGTCCAATGTAATTCATACAACACCATCAGCATCTCTTTCTTTACCAACACTGTTCACCTTGACCATTCCTGTGGGACCGAGTCCCCCATTCTCCCCACTCCCCCCACTCCCTGTGGGAGTGAGTCCCCCATTCTCCCCCCTCAACTCCCTGTGGGAGTGAGTCCCCCAGTCACCACCTACCCCCCGCCACTCCGTGTGGGAGTGAGACCCCAATTCTTTTGAGTGATTTGGAAATTTCTCCTGAATTCCTGATTGGATTAATTGGGGATTAATTGGGGACTGTTTTGGTTTTGAAAGTGAAGTACGTACATCTACAAGATCAAAAAGCTCTTTCATAATTTTTAAAGACCTGCACTATTTGGTAAATTTTATCACTTTCATGAACTTTTTTTTTGCCTGACTGTAGCATCCTTACCTCACTGAGTCATCAACACGGCTCATTGTGTGTTAGATTTTTACAGCTCAGGTTTATTTCCAGAGGCTACAGATGTCAAACCTCACCAACAGAAATTACTAATGATGCAATTAACTCCTCCAGTTTGCAAATCCTTCCTTAGTGCCTTTGCAGGCTCAGCCACTCTGCCCTAAATAGAAACAGCAGCATGTAGCCCAGCTACAGAGTACAGTTTGACTGTATTCATCACTGAAAGGCCACCCTGCATTCATGTAGCACTTTTCTCAGGAATGTCCCAAAGTGTTTTACAGCCAACGAGCCTTTTTTGAAGAGCAGTTACTGTGGGAAAGTAGGGAATGATGCGGGCCATTTGTGCAAAACAATACCTCTCACGAGTAGCAATGAGATAAATAATTGGTTAAACAGCTTTACAACAACATTTTGCATCTACATAATACTTTCAAAGCAATTAGCCAACCCAAGGCTCTGGACCAATTAGGAGTAATGTTTTGGGAATGCTGATTACAGCAGAAATGCATTATTAATGATAAAGCATTGTGGAATATCCTGGAATCATGAAAGACTCCGTATAAATGCAAAATTCTTTTAGAACTAGCAAAACTTCCGTTCTTGTTAAACTTGAAAGTTGTAGCTCCCTCTGTTACGGAGTTAATGATGGTATGTAGGTAGAGGTGTGGCCTCATTAGGAACTCAACAGTCATATTTCTTCTTCAGTTCAGCGGCCCTTCTAGTTTCTTGTGATGTACATTTTTCCTTTCACTTGTTTTTTGCAATGGGAAAGTGAAGATGAGACTGCATTCTCTAAAGGCTGTGCCCTACAATGAGCATTTTCCGTTGTAGGGACCATGAGGAAATTCTGATTGTAATGTAATTGGTGAGAACACGTTGAGTGGAGGAATGTGAATCATTGAGCTCTGTATGGGAGATTCTGGCCATGGGGGAGCTGAATATGACTGACAAGATTGCATGCCTTCCTCACAATACTGTTTTCATTTTAGGATGGGAACCTCTAATTCCTCACTACAGTTGGAATTTTTTTCTTTCTTAACATTTTGTGAACCTTTTCTGATTTGAAAATTCCCTTGTCTCATTCCCCCGTTGATAGTATCACTCCCTTGCCCCATCGCCCAGCGTCCTTTTCCACATCCTGCTTATGGGATGTCTACTTCAAACCTGCTACCACCCACTGTGACCCCTTGTATTTCTCCATCCATTTACACCACTGTCCCTCTCTCTCTCTCTCTATCTCATACAAAGACCCCCAGGGATGGTCAGAATATTGGATAGTGTGTGATTTGCAATGATCCTGGAACAGATTGCAATCTGACTCAGGTATCATTTTTCAACAAGACAAAGAGCAAAACCCAGGGACTTACTGAGAGATTAAGCCCACAACATTCCACGAACTATCACTCCACAGTCAGTGAATGCTTTTCAGGGTGTTAACTGTCTCGAAGACCTACAACATCCCCCAACCCCACACCCAATCAGGGAGGGAGTACCAGGATTTAGACCCAGTAGCACTGATGGATGAGGATTCCTTGGACATAGAGTCAGGGAGATTGTCATTGGAAAAAAGGCCCTTCAACCCATCAAGTCAAAAACCACTGCGTAACTATTCTGATCCCATTATCTAGCACATGGCCCATAACCTTGCATACCTTGGCATCACAATAACAAATCTAAATCCTTCTTCAATATGCTGAGGGTTTCTGCTTCTACCACCCTTCCAGGCAGACAGTTCCATATTTTCACTGCCCTCTGGTGTAAAAGGTTCCTCTCTAAACTTCCTATCTATCACCTTAGATCTTTGCGCCCTGGCCATTGCTCCCTCCACCAAAGGGATAGGTTCCTTCCTGTCTGTGGTCCTCATAATTTTATACATCTCAATTATGTCCCTTTACAGTCTCCTCTGCTCCAACCCCAGGCTGTCCAATCTCACTTCATAACTCTCCAGCCCAGGCAACATCCTGGTAAATCTCCTCTGCACCTTCTCCAGTGCTGTCACATCCCGCCTGTAATGGCAATTCCAAATCTGTCCACAATACCCAGCTGTGGCCTAATCAATGTTTTATATAGTTCCAGCATCACCTCTCTGCTCTTAAACTCAAGGCCTTGGCTAATAAAGGTAACTATCCCATACGCCTTGACAACAAGCATGGGGCTGGATGAACACAGCAGGTCAAGCAGCATCATAGGAGCAGGAAAACTTGACGTTTCGGGCCTAAACCCTTCATCAGAAATCATTTCTGATCATTTCTGATGAAGAGTTTAGGCCCGAAACATCAAGTTTTCCTGC
>JAHRHZ010000015.1:792057-806512 GCA_024137785.1 Ginglymostoma cirratum
CCCCCATTTCTGAAGAAGGGTCTAGGCCCGAAACGTCAGCCTTCCTGCTCCTCTGATGCTGCTTGGCCTGCTGTGTTCACCCAGCTCTACACCTTGTTATGTCTGAATAAGTTAGTCAGTTATATTAAACCCAAGGCTGCCTCGGAAAGAGGAGAGTTTCCATCTCCCACTACAACATTCTGTGAAGTCAGTCAGACAGTGAGTGCACTTGCTCCGAGACACCAGCATTACCAACAGACCACACGCGGACAACCCTTTCCAGGCTGAATCCCTGGCTGCAGGCTTGGACAGTGGTGGAATCTGTTTAAGATATGCCACCCACCCACCCATCCACACACACACACACACACACACACACACACACAATCTCTCTCACACTCGCGCGCACACACACACACACAATCTCTCTCAAACTTGCACACTCACACACACCCACACACACACACACACTATCTCTCTCACACACACACATACACATACACGCAAACACACACCACTCCTTAGGTTTGTTTTGATAAGTTACACTGTTATTAAAAAGATAATGTCTTATAAATCTCTACTTTGTAGCTGACCTTATATTTCATCAGTTCACAGTTGCCTTTTTGATTGCTTTAACAAAGTGCCTACATCATTAGACCAGGCCACAGTGAGACAGCTTAGCACCAAGTTCATGCTAATGTCCATTAGCTAGCGGACATTTCCAGAAATGAAACCATAAACCCATCTTATTGATAGAGAATTTGTCATCTAGGCCTTGTCTACATTCTGTAGACTCCTTTGTGAAGCTCATGTTAAATTATCAGGAATAAGAGAATGGGATGAGCTGGGAGTTACCTATCTGCATTTCTTGTCTTGGACCTTCATGGTGTTGTTGTTCTTCAGTGTTGTTCATTAGGTACTGAAACAGGAGAAAAACACCATGAGTATGAGGAAGCATGGAGTCAGGGACAGAGAATGCTGGAGAAGCTCAGCAGGTCCTGCAGCATCTCCCAGATCCACACACACTGCCAGACTAGCTCCAGCACTCTGTACTTCTTTCAGATTTGCAGCAGTGGCAGGATTCAGCTTTTATTTGAGAAAGGGCAGAAATGAGGTTATTTATCCCATTGCACTCTCAGTCTGTGTGATCGTTCTTTGTTGCTGAAAAATAACTGCACCAACTTCAGAGTCAAGATTCCTTTTACAATCCACCCCCTTGATAAAGCAAACAGTGTTTTTAAAATTCTGTGTCGTCCTAAAATTCTCTGCTTGTTGTTGAATCAAACACATCCCAGTCCACATGGGGAAGCCTTGAGTTTGTATGGCACCTTGCTGTGCCTCAGACACATCCTAAACTTACAGCTGGGAAGGAGCACGATGTGTGCTTACAGTGGTTAGGCAGTGCTCCAGGAAGAGCTAGATGTGGTACCAGCTCTTTGTGGTTTTGGTGAAGTTAGTTGAAGGAGGAACGATCTTCCACCTCTCTGCACCACCCCCACCCTGTCCACCAAGGGGAATGATGCCTCCCTGTGACTCCCTCAGCTCTGCACCAGCAGTCACCCGCAATACTAAACAATTTACCAAGTGTCTCATTGAACCATTTCTTCCCTGGAACAAGGTTTTATAAAATGTGTCCAACATTATAACAAAGTAATAGACTATAATTTAAAGTCTCCTACAGCACATCATCCTCCCCATCTCCAACTGACATTCCCCTAGACCCTGCAGCCCCCAGATCCCTGGCTCCACAATCTTACAGGCCATTCTTTTACCCTGTCTAACCAGCCTGTGTACAACACACAGCTCCGACAGAATTGAAATGTTGCCCCTGTTGTTGTTATTAACACATTGACTGGTCTGCATTCTGTTCGCTGTTAATTCTACATCTTCAGAACTAGCAGAACACCATAATTTTCTGGTGGACTAACTGAAGAACAAAGCCCCTGAATTCCATTCAATGTTTAAAATAGTGATTCTAGTCTTGCTGTCAATCTTCAAAAACAGAAACAAATAGTTCTGCTTTTGTGCAGTTAACCTACTTTGAATCACCGAATTTAGACTCAGCTAAAGATTGATATAGTGATCACACTACTGGAACCATTTGTACAAGAAACAGGTAATTTTCAATTACTAGAATGTTGGTTTATGTTGGATGAAATGTGATGTCTTTACCTTTAGGAAGTACTGGAACCGAGATCTTTCTCCTTCACAGAAATGTTTGTTCTTCTCGATCTGATCCTTACTTTCACATTTTTTTAGAATCTGCAGGAACGTATGCTCTGGTTCCGTGTTCATTATGTCCTGAACCTTTTGGGAAATGAAAAAAAAATGGAACAACATATAAACCAGTCCATTGATGCGGGGAATGTTGAAAGGACAGAGCGAGAGTGACAGCCCCTCAGTGTAACCCATCGCCCCCAATCCCTTACCTTCCTGAGTATCTCCTCTAACATACCCTCAGATACAACCTTTAGTCTGTTGTGTCTCCAATAAACCTCCACAAGGAGGGAACGTTTTGGTCTCGGGGTAATCCAGCATGAACTATTCAAAAAAAAGCTCCATTTTCCTGGTGCTTGCAAGTTTTAAATGATCACCGTTTTACTTTTGAGTGTTATTATCCCGGATGGTAAGTTCAGCATTTTCCTGGATTTTTTTTTAAAGATAAACTCCCAACATAGTTTTACATAGATCGCCATTGGGGGTTTCAGTTTAATTTCCCTGAATTTAGAAAATATTTTACACTATCCAATTGTGGACAGGGACAGAATATTAAAGACAGACGGTTGGGTTGACCTGAGAGAGCTCAGCAGTAGATCTAACAGTTGGGCAGAAGCTCTGGCCCCTTTTCTCTCACCTTCTGCAGTTTGATTGAGAAGTAGACATACAGTAAAGCGCTTGAGACCATATGAGCGAGCAGAAAAGCAGCCAGAAGGTAGATGAAGGCTCGCACTGCTAAAGAGGCTTGCTGCTGGCCAGTTCTCTGCTCCTCCGGAGACTTGCTTGATGCTTCGTTCATGTTCTCAACGGCTGCAGAGACAGTGAAAACAGTGCCCTCTCTCAGACTGGAGTGACCTCTGCGCAGCATTCAATCTCTTGTCATCTCACACCTTTCAGGAAACTCACCAAGTTATACAGCGCACGGCACCGTTCTCCAACCCCACACTTCCTGCCTGGAAAATATGTTTCGGCGTGGTCAGGTTTTACAGAGTAGCTGGTGACAGCAAACCCCTCTTCTCTTCCTTCAATGTTCACCTTCAGTTTCCCCTCTCACTAGATCACATGAAACAGGATCTCTTGTCTTAGTCGCCACTTTAATCCAGTTCTATTGTTTGAAACCAATACTCGAAGTTAATCTCTTCATCAATTGGTATTTCCTGTATTAGTTATTTGTCTATTTCTAACCCTTTTTTGGTTTGTAAAGTTACTCTTTTCCCATTTACAGGATGATTTGTTTCCAAACTTATTTCCAAGCAAGATTTTTACTTTTCAATCTTTGTGATGTCAAAACAGCTGAAAAGTTGCAGTGAGAGGTCCAACATTTCAAAACCTAAAAGCAATGTCTGCATCACCTTTCTCCCCGCAGCTTCTTCACTCGATTTTCATGTTTGTTTTACGCATCTTTTCTGAACCAGAGAACTTGCAACTGGAACACCCACATTACCACTTACTAAAGTAATCTTTGCTGACTGTCGGTGCACTCTTGTAGAGAGTTGAGTTCATATCCCCTTAGTTAATGGTGTCAATGTGCCCAATTTCATTGGGCCGCTTTTTCTAAAACACTGATGGAGAAATTACACTTCTAACGAAGTCAATACCGAATACATTTCGTCAATATCAGGGTAGGTTCGCCTCCAGGCACCTCAGAGAGTGGCTCTGCTACAGCGCGGTGCTGAGTTTTCAAACCAAAACACTGGCTCAGCCTCCAATGCAACATTTAACTTGGTTCTTTGAGGCTAGGAGCTGCACGTTAGGAAAGGTGTGACAGCATCAAATAGGGCGCAGGAAACACAAATAGCCTGAATCGATTGGAGGCACTGAGACTGGTCTTCTGTGAGAAAATTGAGAGGAAATTCGATCAAAATTATGAGGAGTCTGGGCAGAGTCTCTGGGCAGAGAAGGTGTTCCCTTTTTGTGGGAACTTTGAGAACCAGTGGATACAGCTTTAGGTTAATTGGCAAAGGAAAATGACAAGGAGAATGGGGAGAAAGCGTTTCACAGGGAGTGGATGGGATCTGGAATTAGGATTAGGAGCCGGAGTTAGGATTAGGGTCTGGAACGTGCTGTCTGACAGTATACTGGAGGCAGGTTCAACCGACGCTTTCAAAAAGGAATTGAATTCTTATCTGAAAAGGAAGCCTTCTCCAAGTCTGTGGTGAGAAGACAGAGGAATGGCACTCAGTGAATCTTTGTCCCAAAGGCTAGCGCAGACATGACGGGCTGAATAGATTCCACTAATAACACAGGATCATTTGGTCAGTGATCAGTTATTTACCGGGAAAGAATCTGGGAATTGTAGAGTAATATCATTGAAATTGTAGCTGTGCCTTTTAGAACAATCTACCTAATTCCTATAATCCTGTAAATTTTTCCCACTCGGGTATTTATCCATCATCCTTTGGAAAGCTCCGAGTAAATTTGTCCCACTAGCCTTTCCTGCTGTGGGATCCAGATCATAACGTAGGAAAAATGGATATTGTGGGTTTGAGATCCAAACCAGGATTTGTAAACAGGATGCATTGGCAATGTCACGAAAAACCTGGATTCTCAGCCTGAAGATCCTTCTAACTTGCCGGACGGTAGGCAGGATGAGTGGAAGAATCTCCCGGTCAGACATCGTGCAGAAGGCAATCGCAAATACATTGCTGCATTTTACCCACTAGTGCAGACCAATCCAATGGAGCAACCCTGGGCAATGAGGATAGAGACAGGGACTTTCCTTTCTTGGGATAAAGAGTGATTGTAAATCAGTTCAAACACTCTCAGGTTTACCTGTGATTACCTGAGGTGTCTGTGAGCCATATGTACACGGGGCAGAGGGGGTGTGGGAGAGTTGTGGTGGGGGTGGAGGATGTGACAGGGGGACGGGGAGGGGAGGGGGAATGGGGAGGGGAGGTTGAGGGGGTGTGGGAGAGTTGTGGTGGGGGTGGAGGGGGTGGGAGGGGGACAGGGGAGGGAATGGGGAGGGGAAGTGGAGGGGGTGTGGGAGAGTTGTGGGGGCGGAGGAGGTGGGAGGGGGATGGGGAGGGGGATGGGGAGGAGAGGTGGAGGGGGTGGTGGAAGGGAGGATAGAGTTTGAGTGCAGACCATTTTTGGAAACACAGAAACTAGAAAGTAGGCCATTCTGCCCCTTGAGCCTGTTCCACCATTCAACATGACCATCCGTCTCTGTTCCTGCTTTCTCTCCATGTCCTTTGACCCCTTTAACACTAAAAACTACCTAACTCCTTCTGCAAAACACAAAATGTTCTGAACCACTTTCTGTGGCAGAGAATTCCACAGGGTCCCCCACTCTCTGGGTGAAGACATTTCTCCTCATCCCAGTAAATAATGGCCTACCCCATAATCCTTAGACCTTGGCCCCCTGGTTCTGGACTCCCCTGGTCATCAGGAACATCCTTCCTGTGTTCGACCAGTTTAGTCCTGTTAGAATTTTATACCTTTTTATGAGAATATGTCTTCTTGATCATCTAATCTGTAGGTGTAGCTGCTTCTAAGGATCTGTGGACACACATACCAGTGGCCCTCTGATCCTCAGTTGCTCCTTGGGTCCTATTGTTCAATATGTACTCCCTTTGCCTTGTATCTAAATGCAGCACTGCATACTGACACTTGAACAAAATGAATGTTTAGCCTGGATTTGACTTACTTTCACTTTTGACATGTTTAATCCCCCCATCAAATCCTTCCAGGATCTTACTGTCTATTCTGTGAGCTATCACCCAGCCCTTCTACCACTGTCTGAACTCAGACCTTCCCTTGAGCAACCCAGATTTTACTCTCTGCACCATTGGCATCACAACTGCCCTGGAGCCCAAGCTCTGGAATTCTCTCTTTAAACCTCTTGGTGCTCCCTAAATCCCATCGCTGACCGACCTTTGGTTGTCTGTGCTAATGTGACTTTTTTTTTAACACAATGACAGATTTGGTTAGCTACTGTCTTGAGAGGGTATTTGTGAGGAATTGCTAATTTAAAAATGCTTCATAAATGTCACTTTTGTGAATCTGCTTGTGCCCCCTGAGTTTCACCTGATGCCTGGCAGTTAGCACTTAGCAACAGTCTGTTCTGCGCGTACATTCCAATATGACACTTCCTTTTACTAAGATAACACCATTTCACTGTCAATGTACAGCAATGACATAGTAAAAATTTTAATTCCCTTCTATGAATGTCCTGCTTTAATACACCCAGCTGTGGGTTTACCACAGAAATGTGCAGAGCACAAACAGAGCAAGGCATCTGAAATTACTACAGGATGTGGGGAGCCTTTAAACTATGAGTTGCAACCAGGAGAGGAATATGATACTTAACAGCACGAACAAATAGCAAGGATTGCTAACAATATAAGATTCCAATCCCCTAGCTTCATTTAATTTGTTATTTTCATGTGGACCCTATCTCATTTATTTTTAAAAGGGATTATCCATCTGTCAAAATAAAGAAAACCTGCATTTCTATAGCACCTTCACATATTTGCAAGGAATTTCACAGACAGTGATAGGCTTTTGAGGTGTTGTTAGAGTTCTGTTATGTCTGAATATTGAAGAATATTTGACAATCAAAATGACAGAACACACAGAGAAGATGGTGGGGGTCTGTCTGCTAATTGAGACGCAATTAGTTCAGTTTGAGAGGCGACCTTTAACTTGTTGATATGGAATCAGTTTGGGTAGAGAAACCTCAGTGAAGTGGTCACCTGTGGGCTCAGATTATAGGATTCCCTAAGAATCATGACACAGTACGACAAAGTGTACAGGAAAAAATAAATGGGCCATGTAAGGAATGTGCCACAATAATTGTGGCTGACTTCAGTCTCAGTGGAGATTGGTAGAACATCTGAACAAGGAACAAGAACAGGCCACTCAGCCTTTCGAGCCTACTCCCCCATTCAATAAGATTATGGCTGATCTGATTTTAACGTCAACTCTACATTCCTGCATGTCCCCGATAATCTTTCATTCCCTCGTGATAATGTGAAAACATAATCAGAGAGTGTATTCAATACATTTTACAGCTAACCAAGCAGCAAGCTACCCTTAATCCTGGTAATGTACAATGAGGCAAGATTAATCAACATTGGTAATGTCACTGAATGAGTAATCCAAGACTCCTTGTGTTGGGGACCCGGGTTCAAATCCTGCCACGGCAGATGGTGGAATTTGAATTCAATAAAAATCTGAGATTAAGAATCTAATGATGACTGTGACTCCATTGTCATTTGTTGGAAAAACAATTCTGGGTTCACTAATGTCCTTTAAGGAAGGAAACTGCCATCCTTATCTGGTCTGGCCTACATGTGACTCCAGACCCACCGCAATGTGGTTGACTTCTAACTGTCCTATTGGGATTTAGAGATGGGCAACTAATGCTGGTTTGTCCAGGAATGCCCTCATCCTATGATTGAATAGGAAAAAAAATATCTCCAACCCTCTGGGACCTCTCCTGTGTCTAAAGAGGATACAAAGATTTCCTACGAGGCCCCAACAAATTTCTCCCTCACCTCCCTCAGGTCCTCAGGACTTGTCGATCTTAATGTTTGTCAAAACACCTAACACCTGCTCCTTTTTTATATAAACAAGCCCCAGAATATCAAACCATCCTGAGACTTACCATCCACTATGCCCTTCTCCTTTGTGAATACTGACGCAGAGTGTTTGTGAAATACTGATGTGGTCAGCAACACCACATGAGTAAATAAGAAGAAACTCATGTTGAAGGAACCTTTAAATAACAACAATCACAACATCATAGACTTTTATGATCAGTTTGAAAGGAAGAAGTGTGGGTCCATGACTAGTGATTTGAAATTAAATTAAGGTACCTATGAATATACAAAGGCAGATATGGTGAACGATATTAAAAGGTGGGTCAGTAGAAATGTAGTGGCAGTCTCTTAAGGCGATATTTAAAAACTTCAAGCAAAGATGTATCTTAGTGAGTCTCTTCAAGACTGATACATCATCTGTGGCTCAATAAAGAAGTTCAGGATTGTATCAGATTGAAAGAAACACTATACAAATCTGCAAAGATTAGCGATAAGTCAAGATTGGAAAGACTTTATGAACCACCAAAAATAATCTAAAAAGGTAGAAAGCAGAGTATGAGTGAAAGCTAGCTCATAAAGTGAAAACATATTGTCCATGTATCTGAATTAGAAACGATCATCAGGTCAGAGGTAGAGATGTTCGCCGATGATTGCTCAATATTCAGCACCATTTGTGACTGCTCAGATACTGAAGCAGCCCGTGTTCAAATGCAATAAGATCTGGATAATATCCAGGTTTGGGCTGACAAGTGGCAAGTGAGATTCACGCCTCACAAATGCCAGGCAATCTTGAACCGGAGAGAATTTAACGATTGCCACTTGAAATTCAATGCTTAGATGGGGGCAGCTCCAACAACACTCAAGGAGTTTGACACCATCCAGGACAAAGCAGTCGCTTAATTGGCATCACATCCAGAAATAATCACTCCCTCCACCACCGACGCTCAGTAGCAGCAGTGTGTACTGTCTACAAGATGCTCTGCAGAAGTTCACCAAAGATCCTCAGACAGCACTTTTCAAACCGACAGGCACTTCAATCTAGAAAGACAAGGGCAACAGATACATGGGAGCACCACCCCCTGCAAGTTCCCCTCCAAGCCACTCACCATCCTGACTTGGAAATATACGTGCTGTTCCTTCACTGTCGCTGGGTCAAAGTCCTGGAATTCCCTCCTAGAGGACAATGTGTGTCAATCCACAGCACATGGACTGCAGTGGTTCAAAAAGTCAGCTCACCACCACCTTCTCAAGGGGCAACTAGGGACGGGCAATAAATGCTGGACCCAGCCAGTGAGACCCTTGAATGAATTGAAACAAGCTAACCACAGTTAAAGTTGCACATTGTGAGAGTGAGCTTGGGGAATTTGCAGCGCAATTCTCTCAAGAACACTTAGAAAATATCACAGACAATTGAGAATGAAATGGTGATAGGGAGGGATGGACATAAAATAAACACCATCACTAGGGTAAAGAGAAGACAATTCAGACCTAAAGCTGAGAATTCCTCAGGGCCAGATGGTCTACATTCAAAACTCTTCAAAGAACTGATGACACAGGTAGTGGATGCATTGGGTATAACCTTCTAAAATTGTTTAACTCCAGAAAGGAGAGAGGCAGAGAACAAGAAGCTACAGGCCAGTTACAGTAAAGGGTGAAGCTGTCACAGTGAAGCTGATGGGATCCATTATTAAAGAAGTTTTGTCATCTAAGATCACAAAGAGATCTTGAACAATTGGGTCTATGAGCTGAAGAGTGTCAGATAGGGTTTAATTTGGATAAAGGCGAGGTATTGCATTTTGGTGAAACAAACAAAGGCAGGACTAATACAATTAAAAGTAGGGCCTTGGGTAGTGTAGAACAGAGAAACCTAGGGGTTCAGGTACATAATCCTTTGAAAGTTGTGTCGCAGGATGACAGCATGGTTAAAAAGGCATTTAGCACACACCTTCATTGCTCAGCCGTTTGAGTATAGGAGTTGGAACATTATGTGAAGGTTGTTTAGGACATGGGTGAGGCCTCTGCTGGAATACTGTGTCCAGTTCTGGTCACCCTATTGTAAGAAGTATATTATTGAGCTGGTGAGGGTTCAGAAAAGATTTACCAAGATGTTGCCAGGAATGGAGGGATTCAGCTATAAGGAAAGGCTGGGACTGTTTTCACTGGAGCAATAGGAGGCTGAGGGGTGACCCTGTAGAGGTTTATAAAATCATGAGGGGTACAGATAAGGTGAATGGCAAGACCACGGGGCATAATTTTAAAGTGAGAGGAGAAAGATTTAAAAAGAGATGAGGGGCAAATTTTTTAATACATTCTGTGCGTGGAGCAAACTTCCAGAGGAAGTGGTGGATGCGGGTACAGTTACAATGTTTAAAAGACATTTGGATAAGTGCATGAATAGGAAACATTTGGAGGGATTCGGGCCAAGCACAGGCAGGTGGGATTAGTTTAGTTTGGGATTATGGTTGGCACGGACTGATTGGACCAAAGGGTCTGTTTCTGTGCCTAATGACTCGATACCTCTGAGTCATAGCAGGACACTTTGAAGATCACAATGTGCGCGTGGCTTTGTGACTAGGCAAACTGTGTTCAATTGGTTTATTGGAGTTTTTTGACAAAGTAATATTTGGTTGATATGATGTACTTGGATTTTGAAGAAGACATTTGAGAATGTTCCACATTGAAGTATGTTGCACACTGTGTAGAGGGTAAAATATCAACATGGTTGAAGGATAGCTAACAGCAAGCACCGAATATGGACACTCGAGTCATTTTCAGGGGGCAGGGATGGAAGTGGTGGAACGGAGTGCCACATAGATCAGTCTGGGATCCCAGCTGTTTATCACCAATCTCAATGGATTGAAGAAGGGAACTGAATGTACTCTGGCTAAATTTGCTGATGACACCAAGACAGAGAGGAAGGTAAGAGATATAGAATCCGTAAAGAGAAATAGACAGGTTAAGTGAGTGGACAAAATAATTGTGAAATGGAGTATAATATGGGAGAATGTGAATTGTTCACACTGGCAGGCAGAATGGAATACACTGTTTCCTTGGAGAGAAGTTGTTGCTGACTGAGATACAGAGGGATCAGGGGGTTCTGGGATATGAATCACAGAATGATAGTTTGCAGAAAGTGATTACAAAGACAAAAGATACATGCCACATCTCTGACATAGCAACAGATTTCCAATTCGAAAATCTACTTCCAGTGTCTTTCCTTACAGTGAAAAAGAGTCTGCCCTATCAGTGAATTGAACATCAGGCTCCCAGTGTGACAGGCAAGGGCTATCCTAATATACTCTATACATCAATTTGTAACTCATGTGAACATATGCTAAAAAGCACATGGTACAAACAGAAAAATTCCTGGTCAACCATGTCATGGAAACAGTTTGGAACCCCCACTGTCCCTGTCCATAGCTCTAGGGAGCAGCACGTGTTTTCCAAATGACTTGGATTCCCAGAGAAGCTGGTTCTGTGTGGATCAGCTTCATGCCAGCACCATGGGCCTTCTACCCCTGTTCCGGAGTGGATAGATTTCTACCCTGCCTCCTTGCTCTGTCTGTGACAAAGGCCATGTTGTTGCTGAAGGGAGAGTGCTCAGGAAGAGCACATTTTGGCATTGCCAGTGACATTTGCAGCTCAGGGAGGAATTGAGACAGAGAAAGGTTTTAGTCCCAACATTACTTTCTGTAGCTCATTTTCCAATTGTATTTGGTAATGTTACTGTGAGACCTTGGAACATGTAACAAGGTTAAAAGTGCTGCATAAATGCACTTGTTTGTTTTTAAAGGTGTTCTATAAACACAAGTTGTTACTTAATATTCGTAAAGGCAGGAAATATCTTTGTTATTCATGGCAGCATTAGGTGCCCATTACTTGATGCAAGGCTACAGCAAGTTTCATGTCCCTATCCTTACCTCACCGTGCTCCAGATAAACATACTGCGACCAAAAAGCAATGTGCAATGATCTTCTGGTTTTGTGATGGGAGATGTCCCAGTTGTAATGTCAATATTGGCCAATTGACTTTTAGGTTTTAATTAATTTCTTATTATATTTTCTGTTTAATTCTGGTAACCTGAGACCAAGGCAATTACTGAACAAATCAAACATTTGTAAGATTCTGTGAAAGCCTGACAACCTCAGGAGGGAGAGAATATAAATGTTAGCTGTATGTCAGCATGTAGATGCACCAGATTTTCATGTGGCTGTTGTGGTTACAAGATGCTGTGCAGTGGGGTCATGTTCAGCCTCAGTCAGCACAAGGCAGGGAGCTAGAGGCTGTTGTTCAAGGCAAACACAGGGAACATTCAGCAAGCCAGGCTTCGTGCAGCTCATCATCCAGGCATGGACAAGAGGAATGAGGAAAAAGGGACTCACACTTACACCTCACCTTTCGACTCAAAGTACATGCCACTGCTGAAGCACTTATGCAGCAGGATCATTCTCCACATGACACAAAATATCCCAGATCAATTGGTTTACAGGAAGGAGCTCAGGATAAAGAGACAGAGAGCAGAGGGTTAACTTCCAGGTACATTGTAATGCCAGGCAGGATGAGAGAAACTACATCAACTAAGGACCTAAACAAAGCCCTGAGAATGTGTGAATAATTACAGCAGGTGAGTTTGCTAGGTAAAAAGCCAGCAAGGCAGGAGGTTGGGTGGGGGTTTGGGGGTTGGGGGGAGCGGGTCAGGAATTCAGATGTAAACAAAAAGTGCTGGAGATCACAACAGGTCAGGCAGCATCCATGGAGAGAACACAAACCAAAACAGAAGTTGCTGGAAAAGCTCAGCAGGTCTGGCAGCATCTGTGAAGAAAAATATCAGAATTAATGTTTCAGATACAGTGACTCTTCCTTAGAACTGATGAGGAAATTCAGAGGAAGGGTCACCGGTCCCGAAACATTAACTCAGATTTCTCTTCACAGATGCTGCCAGACCTGCTGAGCTTTTCTAGCAACTTTGTTTTTGTTCCTGATTTGCAGCATCCGCAGTTCCTTTCAGATTCTGTCGAGAAAAAGCAAGCTAATGCTTTGAGTCTAGTTGACTCTTCTAGACTTGAAACATTAGCTCGCTCTCACTCCATGGATGCTGCCTGACCCATTGTGTTCTCCAGCATTTTCTCTTCACAGTACAGATTCCAGCAGCTGCAGTAATTTGCTTCTGCTGGGATTGAGGTGAATTTTTTGACACAGCATGGAATACACTGTCTGAAAGAAAGTCGGGGGTGCAAAGTTGGGGCAGGAGCAGATTTAACAGGAATATTCGAAAGAAGAATTGGAGAAATATTTGCAAAGGGGAAATAGCAGAAGGAGTGAAATGAAATGACTAGTTCTTTCAGAATGCCAGTACCCACTGGCTGGAGAGAATAGTAACCCCCAGGTGTGGGTTTGCTAATGCTCCAGGGAGATGGTTGTCTCCTATTTTTGCAGCTGTGGCTATATCAATGCAATAACATCTCTCCTGTTACGAATTGTCATTAAAGACCCACCAAGATCACAAATGATTTTTGGATCGAATGAGTTTGGGCCATAGCAGCAGCACGTACCTCTTGTAAAAGAACAGAAAAAAATGAATGAATAAAAAAAGGTAATTGATTGAAGAGTGAATACAAAGTTGAGATTTACATTTGGGGTTTTGCTGCTATTTATGGCCCAATGAAAGTACAGGCTTATCCCCTAAAGGTGTGAACTTTGTAAAGATTTATATTTGCATACTGTCTGATCATGTCTCTGAGAATGAGCTCAAAGTCGCTGTTGAAGAACATTCTCCATTATTCAGCCTAGCTGCGACAAACGCAGTGAGATCCCACAAACAGCTGTCCAGGAATTTTCACGTTTTGGTTACTTTTGTAAACAAATGTTTGAAAATTTGCAATTTGACATACTCCTGCTCCTTTCAATTGTAATTAACTATCTCCCAGCCCGTGGTAATGGAGAAATGTCACACATCTAATGTCAAAATCCGTCACAAGGAGCTACACAGGATCATAAACACATTATTGATGTCAGGGTATAGAAGGGGTGACCTCATCTGGATCAATGAATGAGATTTTAACGGAATTTTTAAAGGGAAGAGTAATTCCAGAGTTAATCCTCCTCACTGGTCTTCATCATTTATATAAATGATTTGGATGTGAATATACGAGGTGCGGTTAGTAAGTTTTCAGATGGCACCAAACTTGGAGGTGTAGTGGACAATGAAGAAGTTTATATCAGAGTACAACGGGATCTTGATCCGATAGGCCAAGGAGTGGCAGATGGAGTTTAATTTAGATAAATGCTGCATCTTGGAAAGGCATATCAGGGCTGGACTTATACACTTAATGGTAAGTTCCTGGAGAGTGTTGCTGAACAAAAGGACCTTGGATTGCAGGTTCACAGTTCCTTGAAAGTGGAGTCGCAGATAGACAGGGCAGTGAAGAATGCATTTGGTACGCTTGCCTTCATTAGTCAGTGCGTTGAATACAGGAGTTGGGAGGACATGTTGCAGCTGTACAGGACATTTGTTCAGCCACTTTTGGAATACTGCATTCAATTCTGGTCTCCATGCTACGGGAAGGATATTGTTAAACTTGAAAGGGGTCAGAAAAGATTTACAAGGATGTTGCCAGGGATGAAGAGCTTGAGCTATAGGGAGAAACTGAATAGGCTGGGGCTATTTTCCCCGGAGTGTCAGAGCCTGAGGGGTGACCTTATAGAGGATTGTA
>JAHRHZ010000015.1:829942-843073 GCA_024137785.1 Ginglymostoma cirratum
TGCACTGCGCTGGCAGAATGTTGCACTGGGCTGGCAGAATGTTGCACTGCGCTGGGAGAATGTTGCACTGCGCTGGCAGAATGTTGCACTGCGCTGGGAGAATGTTGCACTGGGCTGAGAGATTGCTGCACTGCGCTGGGAGAATGTTGCACTGGGCTGGGAGATTGCTGCACTGCGCTGGCAGAATGTTGCACTGTGCTGGGAGAATGCTGCACTGCGCTGGCAGAATGTTGCACTGGGCTGGCAGAATGTTGCACTGCGCTGGCAGAATGTTGCACTGGGCTGGCAGAATGTTGCACTGGGCTGGGAGAATGCCACGATATGCTGTGAGACTGGCAAGTGAAGTCTGTGCTGAGGCTGTGAGTTCTGGACATCGCTGAGATTACAGAAGGAATAAGAAACATAAAAGAGAAAAAGAAGAGACACAAAAAGAATGAGACGGGGAGGGTGAGCTTTGGCTGTGAAGTCCTACTCTGTCACTATCTTGGACCTGTTTAAAAATCTGATCATGTCAGTTTGAGTGAGCAAATAGGATGATGTCAAAGTAACGAAGGAGAAAGGATGGAACCTTAATGTGATTTCAAAATAAAAACATGCTGCTCCTGTATAAATCTGGACATACTAAAGCTAATTGCTGGAGTCCAATTGGAGATCAATTACAAGGAATGTCGAAGGAACTGTGAGAAAAGGGTGTAAAAGGAAAGGAAACAGGAATTAAAACTATAGCAGTGAAACAAAGAAAACCTGTTTACTTAGAATGTACAAAGGGAGAGATGACAGGCTTGAAAACCTTTTAATGAATATGGATAAGGAACATCAGGCCACAGAAAGTTTTGAATATTTTATCTCCAACAAGAGGAGCATTTCCTTATTTTTCAAATAGATGAATTCCTTTGTTACTACACCCTTTGCAGGGATGCCTCATATGAGTCCACAGATTCAATTCCTTTGAATTGACATGAGGTGAGAGGACCCCTTAGGTTAGTTAGGAACAAAGAACAAACAGCACAGGAACAGGCCCTTCAGCCCTCCAAACCTGCACCAACACATTTTGCCCTGCCATACTAAAGCTGTCTTCACTTACAGGATCCATATCCCTCTATTCCCTTCCTATCCATGTATTCATCTAGGTGTTTCTTGAATGCTGCTACTGTGTCTGCTTCCACCATCTCCTCTGGCAGCATGTTCCAGACACTCATCACCCTTTGTGTGAAAAACTTATCTCACACATCTCTTTTAAACATCACCCTCACACTTTGAACCTGTGTCCCCTAGTAATTGACCCCCTCCTCCCTGGGAAAAAGCCACTCTATCCATGCCATTCACAATCTTATAAACTTACATCAGGTCACTGCTCAACCTCCCGTGTTCCAGTGAAAACAAATCCAGTGTATCCAACCTTTCTTCACAGATAAAATCCCCCACACTGGGTAACTTCCTGGTAAACATTTTCTGTACCCTCTCCACAACATTCCAAGTGTGGTCTCACTAAAGTTCTAGAAAGCTGCACCATAACTAGCCTGTCCTTATACCCAATGCCCCTTCCAATGAAAGGAAGCATGCCATAGGCCTTTCTTACTGCCTTATCTACCTGCACTGCCGCCTTCAGTGATCTGTGGACGTGCTCACCCAGATCCCTCTGCATATCAATACCCCTAAGGGTTCTGCCATTCTCTGTATAATTTCCACCTGTACTTGATCTTCCAAAATGTATCACCCCACATCTGTCCGGATTAAACTCCATCTGCCATTTTTCTGCCCATATCTCCAACTGATCTACATCCGCCGTATCGTCTGACAATCCTCCTCACTATCCACAACTCCACCAACATTTGTATCGTCCGCAAACTTACTAATTAGATCAACTACGTTTTCCTCCAAATCATTTATGTAGACCATGAACAGCAGAGGTCCCAGCTTTTTCCTCACCAATCATCTTTGTCAGCTCCTCAAAAAACTCATACAAGTTAGTGAGGCACTACCTGCCCCGCACAAAAACATGCTGTCTATCGATAATAAGTCCATTTTCTTCTAAATGGGTGGAGATCTTGTCCCCGAGAATCTTTTCCAATAATTTCCCTACCACTGACATGAGTCTCACAGGCTTGTAATTTCCTGGATTATCCCTGCTACCCTTCATAAACAATGGGACATCATTGGCTCTTCTCTAGTCCTCTGGGACCTCACCTGTGGCCAAAGAGAATACAAAGGTGCCTGTCAATGCTCCAACAATTTGTTCTCCTGCCTCCCTCAATATTCTGGGATAGATCCCATCAGGACCCAGGGAATTATCTACCTTAATACTTTTTAAGACACGTAATACCTCTTCCTTTTTAATAGCAACTTGGCTTAGAAACTCGACACTCCCTTCCCTGAGATCATCCTCCACCAATTCCTTCTCTTTGGTGAATACAGACACAAAGTATTCATTTAGGATCTCACCTGCCTCTTCTTGCTCCACACATAGATTCCCTCTTTTGTCCTTAAGTGGACCAACCCTTTCCCTGGGTACCCTCTTGCTTTTTATATATGTATAAAAAGCCTTCGGATTCTCCTTAATCCTGTTTGCTAACAACTTTTGATGACCCTTTTAGCCCTTCTAATTCCTTTTTCCAGTTCTTTCCTATATACTTCAAGGGTGTCATCAGTTCCCATCCTCCTAGACCTTACGTATGCTTCCTTTTTCTTTTTGACCAAGGTCATAACATTCCTGGTCATCCAAGGTTCACATAAGTTGCCATACCTATCCTTCATTCTCTCAGGAATGTACTGTTTGAAATACTCCCACATGGCTGATGTGGATTTACCCTCAAGCAGCTGTCTCCAATCAAAATTCTCCAGTTCCTGCCTCATATTGTTGTGGTTAGCCTTCTCCCAATTTAACACCTTCGCCCGAGGTCTGCTGTTATCCCTATCCGTGAGTGTCTTAAAACTCACAGTATTATGATCATTATTCCTGAAATGTCCCCCATCCCCCACTAGAACTTCACTTTGGGGCAGCACAGTGGCTCTGTGGTTAGCACTGCTGCCTCACAGTGTCAGGACCCAGGTTCGATTCTACCCTCGGGCGACTGTCTGTGTGGAGTTTGCACATTCACCCCGTGTCTGTGTGGGTTTCCTCCGGGTGCTCTGGTTTCCTCCCACAGTCCAAAGATGTGCAGGTTAGGGTGGATTGACCATGCTAAATTCCCTGTAGTTTTCAGAGATGTGTAGATTAGGTGGGTTCTAGGGGAATAGGTCTGGGTGGGATGCTCCTAGGGGGTCGGTATGGATTTGTTGGGCTGAAGGGCCTATTTCCACACTGTAGGGATTCTACAATGTTCCATGATGATTCACTCACCTGGTCGATTCATTTCCCAAAAGACCCAGTACAAGCCTTTCCCTGGCCGGACTGCTTACATACTGTGTCAAGGCTAAGGGAAATTTACAAAACAAAACCTCCAGCCTACACTTCCAGCCTATGTTTCGAGTTTCAGACAGAGACTAATTAAAGCATGTGAGCCAACCAAAAAGCATTTGAAAAGTGCTCAACAGACAATGAAACTTAGAATAGCTAGATTTCTTTCAGAATTTTGTAACAGGACACGAGGCATTTGTGTTATTATCTGTCTCTATTATTAAAGACAACATTCACTGGACCTTACCATACCATAAAGAAATTTAATCTTATGAATGATGAAGTGAGTACTTCATACAGTGAGACATGTCAGTGAGCCTGACTTGTTCATATATTGGGAGGATTCTCTGTAGTTAGAGTGTGAAAAAAGCGGTGTGAAATAAAAATATCAGAGCAATTAGAAAATTGATCAGAAATATCCAATTCTATGTCTAGAGGATTTCATGCAAATAATTTGTGCAAATAAGGATGACTTTCCATTTTTCTTTTCTAAATATGCAGAATAGTTTATCATTTATGCAATGCTCTTAATTAGCAAGGTTTGCTGCCGTACCACATGGATCTACGCTACGTCCCCTATTATTGGTTATTTATATAAATAACATAGATAACTGTGTGGGGGAGGGTTGAATTAGTAAATTTGTGGATGGCACAGAGACGGGTCGAGATAACAGGGTGTGAAGCTGGATGAACACAGCAGGCCAAGCAGCCTTAGAGGAGCAGGAAGGCTGACGTTTTGGGCCTAGACCCTTCTTCAGAAATGGGGGAGGGGAAGGGTGTTCTGAAATAAATAGGGAGAGAGGGGGAGGCGGATAGATGATGGATAGAGGAGAAGATAGGTGGAGAGGAGACAGACCGGTCAAAGAGGCGGGGATGGAGCCAGTAAGAGTGAGTGTAGTCCCAATTCCTTCGCCTTCGCTGCATCTGCTCCTAGGATGACGCATTCCACTCCCGTACATCTCAGATGTCCTCATTCTTCAAGGACCACAACTTCCCCCCCACAGTGGTCGAGAACGACCTCGACCTTGTCTCCTGCATTTTCCGCAACTCATCCCTCACACCCCCTCCCCACAATAACAACTAAAACAGAATCCCCCTTGTCCTCACGTACTACCCCACCAACCTCCGGATCCAACACATCATCCTCCGACACTTCCGCCATCTACAATCCGACCCCACCACCAAAGACATTTTTCCCTCCCCACCCTTATCAGCCTTCTGGAGGGACCACTGTCTCCGTGAATCCCTTGTCCGCTCCACAGTCCCCTCCAGCCCCACCACACCCGGCACTTTTCCCTGCAACCGCAGGAAGTGCTATACCTGCCCCCACACCTCCTCCCTCACCCCAATCCCAGGCCCCAAGAAGACCTTCCACATCAGGCAGCTGTTCACCTGCACATCTGCCAATGTGGTTTACTGCATCCGTTGTTCCCATTGTGGCCTCCTCTACATCGGGGAAACCAAGCGGAGGCTTGGGGACCGCTTTGCAGAACACCTATGCTCGGTTCGCACTAAACAACTGCACCTCCCAGTCGCAAACCATTTCAACTCCCCCTCCCATTCCTCAGACGACATGTCCATCCTGGGCTTCCTACAGTGCCACAACGATGCCACCTGAAGGTTGCAGGAACAGCACCTCATATATCGCTTGGGAACCCTGCAGCCCAATGGTATCAATGTGGACTTCACAAGCTTCAAAATCTCCCCGCCCCCAACCGCATCCCAAAACCAGCCCAGCTCGTCCCCGCCTCCCTAACCTGTCCTTCCTCCCACCTATCCCCTCTTCCCACCTCAAGCCCCTCCCCCATCTCCTACCCACTAACCTCACCCCACGCCCTTGACCTCTCCATCCTCCCTGGACTGACCTATCTCCTCCCTACCTCCCCACCTACACTCACCTTTACTGGCTCCATCCCCGCCTCTTTGACCTGTCTGTCTCCTCTCCACCTATCTTCTCCTCTATCCATCTTCTATCCGCCTCCCCCTCTCTCCCTATTTATTTCAGAACCCTCTTCCCCTCCCCCATTTCTGATGAAGGGTCTAGACCCGAAACGTCAAGCTTTCCTGCTCCTATGATGCTGCTTGGCCTGCTGTGTTCATCCAGCCCCACGCCTTGTTATCTCAGGTATAGAATCAGGATTTGGCCATTTGTCCATTGAGTTCAATCATGGGAGGACATGACAGAGTTGTATAAAACTTCGGTGCTGGAGCACTGTGTGCAGGTCTGGTCACTACATTACCGGAAGGATGTGATTGCATTGGAGGGTGTGCAGAGGAGATTTACCAGGATGCTACCCTGGGATGGAAAATTTAAGCTATGAGGACAGGTTGGATAAACTTGGGTTGTTTTCATTGGAGCAGAGAAGACTGAGGGTGATCTGATTGAGACGTTCAAGATTGTGAGGGGCATGGACAGAGTGGACAAGGTGCACCTGTTCTCCTAAGTTGAAGGGTCAGTTACAAGGAGACACAAGTTCAACGTGAGGGGCAGGAGGTTTGGGGGGGATGTGAGGAAAAATGTTTTTACCCAGAGACAGTGATGGTCTGGAACGTGCCACCTAGGAGGGTGGTAGAGGTGAGTCGCCTCACATCCTTTAAGTACCTGGATTAGCACTTGGTACATCCCAACATTCAAAGCTATGGGCCAAGTGCTGGTGAATGGGATTGGGTTAAAGGTCAGGTATTTCTCATGAGTCAGTGCAGACTTGATGGGCCGAAAGGCCTCTTCTGCTATGTATAATTCTATGATTCTATGGATTGAGGGTTACAGGGGAATGGGGTTGAGAAACATATCAGGCAGGATTGAATGGTCGAGTAGACTCAATGGACAAAATGGTCTAATTCTTATGGTCTTAACATAGATTTTTAAAGAAACTACATACAGAGGTTAAATATATCACCGTTCCCTCAGTGTCACTGGGTCAGAATCCTGGAATTCCCTCCCTAAGTGCATTGTGGGTCAACCCACAGCACATGGACTGCAGCGGTTCGAGAGACAGCTCACCCCCACCTTCTCAAGGGGCAACTAGGGACGGGCAATAAATGCTGGGCCCAGTCAACGACAGCCTCAACCCACAGAAACGAATTTTAAAAAAAACTTGTGAAGGTTTTTATTTTAAAAAGCCTGCGGATCATTTGGACAGTGATCTCAAAGTGGCATTTCTAAGAAGACATGTGACTTCAATCAACTGTGTCAAAATGCCTTGTGGTATTATTGGGTGAAACGACTGTGCTTCTGGCAGGCAGAGTAATCAGAACAGGGGATTAATTTTGCTTTGAACTCAGGGCAGAAGAAACTGGTCAGGGCTGGTTAAGCTGTAGTGATAATGTCTCTGCACTAGTAATCTAGAACCCCAGGTTAATGTTCTGGGGCAATGTGGGTTCGATTCCCACCGTGCAGATGGTGGAATTTCAATTTAATGAAAACATTCTGGAATGAAAAACTGGTCCTACAGCAATCATGTAACCACTGTGAATTGTTGTTAAAACCTGTTGATTCACTGAAGTGTATAAGGGAAGGAAATCTGCCATCCTCATTGGGTCTGGCCTCCATGTGACTCCAGACCCACAGTAATGTGGGTGACATGTAACTTTCTTCTGAGAAATGGACAATAAGTACTGGCCTAGACAGCAATATCCACATCCCATGAACAAATAAATAAAACAGCTCAGTGGTACCAGTCACCTCAGCAGAAATGGTATCTAGTCTGTGGAGCTTCCAAGCTCAGAGAGTTTAGATAGAAATCATTAAATTCTCAAAGCAAAAATCTGCCATTAGAATTTATCAAAGGTTCATGTCAGTAGACTCAAGGAAGCGTAAAACTTTCTCTGCAGTCCAAGAAAAAGAAACTGGGGAAAGTCAGTTTAGTAAAGATTTAGAAAACTGAAACAGGAGTGATATTTCTTTGGGATTGGGTGCCTGTGATGTACAGTTTTGGGAAATCGATTCAAACTTTGTTTGATGTTTGCGCTCAGATGTCTCGAACAGACCTCTCCATTGCTAGAGGAAGTGGTGGATGTGGATGTAGTTACAATGTTTAAAAGACATTTGGATAAGTATGTGAATAGGAAAGGATTGGAGGGATACCAAGGTATAGAGCTGGAAGAACACAGCAGGCCAAGCAGCATCAGAGGTGCAGGAAAGCTGACGTTTCGGGCCTAGACCCTTCTTCAGAAAAAACAATTGGAGGGATATGGGCCAGGAGGGAACAGTTCAGTTTGGGAATGTGGTCAGTGTGGATCGTTGGACCAAAGGATCTGTTTCTATGCTGTATGACTCTATTTATACAGAATCCCTACAGTGTGGAAACAGACCTTTCAGCCCAACAAGTCCACGCTGACCCTCAGAGCATCCCACCCAGACCCATCCCCCTATAACCCACACATCCCTGAGTACTATGAGCAATTTAGCATGGCCAATCCACCTAACCTGCATACCTTTGGACTGCGGGAGGAAACCAGAGCACCTGGAGGAAACCCACACAGATACGGGGAGAATGTGCAAACTCCACACAGACTGTTGGCCGAGGGTGGAATTGAACACAGATCCCTGGTGCCATGAGGCAGCAGTGCTAACCACTGAGCCACTGTACCACTGTGCCACCTCCTTTGTTTTGCTTGTTTTTATCTTCCGTGTAATGAATGTCTGATCTGTTGTGAAAGAAGATTTGCAGCCTGTTGTGTGAGTCTCAGGGACCGCCTGCAAACATTATCCAAATGCAAAAATCAGGCTTTCATCGTGGGATCTGACTCGTCCAGTATTACCCTCAACTGGGATCATTACACAGCTTATAACAGAAGGAGGGCCATCGATGGAGCAGCTGTAGATGGTTAGGCCTAGAGCATTAATACAATACCATATGAGGGACCCTCTTTTGGTGCAGTGGTAGAGTCCCTACACCTGGACTGGGAGGCCTGGGTTCAAGTCCCACCTGCTCCAGAGGTGTGTAATAACATCTCTGAACAGGTTGACAGAAAAAAATAGGTTAGTTGAAAATAATAATACTATACTATACAGCCATAAAAATAGGAACAGCTGTAGGCCATTTGGCCCTCCATCCTGTTCTGTTATTCAATAGGATCATGGCTGATCCAACATTCATCACATCCACTTTCCTGCCCTTTCCCCATAATCCTTGATTCCCTAACTGATCAAGAATCTATCTCAGCCTTAAATATACGCAAGGACTATAGCCTCCCAGCTCTCTGTGTCAAGGAGTTCCAAAGACTCACAACCCTCTGAGAGAAGAAATTCTTCCTCATCTCAGTCTTAAATTAGGTCCTCTTTATACTGAGACTGTGCCTTCTGGTCCAAGAATCTCACATGAGGGGAAACATCCTCTTAGCATTTACTCTGTCAAACCCCTTAAGAATCCCATATGTTTCAATGAAATCACCTCTCATTCTTCTAAACTCCAGTGAGTAGAGTTGCAATCTGTTTCAAACTTACCCACAAGACAATCCCTCCAATTTCAGGACAGTAAACCTTCTCTGAACTTTCTCCAATGAAATGGTATCTTTCCTTAAATAAGGGGACCAAAACTGCTCAGAGTATCCAAGATGTGGTCTCCCCAGCTCCTTGGACAGCTGCAGTAATATACTCCAACCCCTTTAAAATAAGTGCCAACATTCCCTTAACCTTCCTGATTACCTGCTGCCCCTGTCTGCTGGTTTTCTGTGTTTTGTGCACAAGTTCCCCCAAGTCCCTTTGTGTTGCAGCTTTCTGCAGTCGTACTCCATGTAAATAATATTCTGTCCTTTTGTTCTCCCGTCCAAAATGACCAACTTCACATTTTCCCAATTTATACTCCATTTGTTGACATTTTGCTCACCTACTTAACCTATCAATATCTCTCTGTAAACTGTTTGTATCCCTCTCACAATCTGCCTTTCCACCTATTTTTGTGTCAACGACGAGTCTGGCTGCAGTACATTCACTTCCTTCCCCCAAGCAATTAATATACATTGTTAACATTTGCCATCCATTTTAATTCCCCCTCCCACTCCCCTGATGACATGTCCATCCTTGGCCTCCTCCACTGTCAGAGTGAGGCCAAACGTAAACTGGAGGAACAGCACCTGATATTTCGCTGTGGGAGCTTACTGCCCAATGGATTCAACATGGACTGCACCAGCTTCAAAATCCCTCCACCCTCATCCTTATCCCATGTCCAGCCCTCCCCCTCCTGACCTGACCTAACCTAATCTGTCCCATCTTCCTACTCTCCTATCCACTCCACCTGTCCCACAGGCCAATCACAATAAACCCCTAACTACATCCACTTCTCCTACATATCAACATCTCTCCTACTCTTCCCCCCAGCCCCACCTCCTCCCTCTCTTTATTTCTGGGCTCCCCTCTCCCTGTGTCAGTCCTGACAAAGGGTTTCAGCCTGAAATGTTGACTTTCCTGCTCCTCTGATGCTGTCTGACCTGCTGTGTTCATCCAGCTCCATGTTTATTGACGCTGACCTATGTGGAGCCCCACTGGCCATGAGTCACCAACCTGAAAAAAGAACCACTTATCCCCATTCACTGTTTCCTGCCCATGACCCAATTCTCTTTTCAAGTCAATGCAAAACCTCCGATACTGTGAGCCCTTATGACTTAACCTTCTGTGAGGTACCTTGTTGAATGCCTCTTGAAAACCAAATACAAAACATGGAGAACCTCATGCACTGATGTCCTGGAGCTGAGATGACTGACTTCCAACAACCATGACTTCCTATGTACCAGGTATGACTGCGAACAGCAAAATGTCTGCCCCCAATTCCCTGGAGGAACATAAACCGAACATCACTGAGCAGATTACACTAGAGCAAGTCCTGCCTGATGCCCCTGTCATTGAGCCCTGCCATCACTATGCTGGGAGAATAGGCTGACAGGACAGTCATTGTATTTTTTTTTACACAGGACACATCTCGGCAATATTACACAATGTCAGGTAAATGCGACAGTCACAGAATTGTAATGGTGCAGAAGGAGGCCATTCGGCCCATCTGGCTGTCCAATAACCGTTATAACTTGGTGCTCTCCATCATTGAGGATGGGGATTGAGGAGCCTCCTCCTCCAGTGAGATGTTTAATTGTCCACCACCATTCACAACTGGATGTGGCAGGACTGCAGAGCTTAGATCTGATCCGTTGGTTGTGGGATCACTTAGCTCTGTCTATCACTTGCTGCTTTTGCAGTTTGGTGTGCAAGTAATCCTGTTTGGTGGCTTCACCAGGTTGATACCTCATCTTCAGGTATGCCTGGTGCTGCTTCTGGCATACCCTCCTGCACTCTTCATTGAACCAGGGTTGATCCCCTGGCTTGATGGTAATGGTTGAGTTGGGGATATGCCGGGCCATGAGCTTACAGATTGTGCTGGAGTACAATTCTGCTGCTGTTGATGGCCCACAGCGCCTCATGGATTCCTAGACTTGAGCTGCTAGATCTGTGCGAAGTCTGTCCCATTTAGCATGGTGATAGTGCCACACAACACGATGGAGGGTATTCTCAGTGTGAAGGCGGAACTTCGTCTCCACAAGGACTATGCGGTGGTCACTCTTACCGATGCTGTCATGGACAAATACATCTGCAGCTGGCAGATTGGTAAGGATGAGGTCAAGTGTGTTTTTCCCTCTTGTTGGTTCCTTTACAACCTGCTGCAGACCCAGTCTAGCAGCTATGTCCTTTAGGACCCAACCAGCTCGATCAGCAGTACTGCAGCTGAGCCACTCTTGGTGGTGGACATTGAAATCCCCCACCCAGAGTACACTCTGTGCCCTTGCTACTCTCAGTGCTTCCTCCAAGTGTCAGTCACCATGCAGGAGTACTGATTCATCAGCTGAGGGAGGACGGTATGTGATAATCAGCAGGAGGTTTCCTCGCCCATGTTTAACATGAAGCCATGAGACTTCGTGGGGTCCGGAGTCAATGTCGAGGACTACGACAGCAACATCCTCCTGACTGTATACCGCTGTGCCACCACTCCGATTCGGTCTGTCCTGCTGGTGAGACAGAACGTATCTAGGATGGTGATGGTGGTGTCTGGGACACTGTCTGTAAAGTATGATTCTGTCAGTGTGGCTATGTCAGGCTGTTGCTTAACTCGTCTGTGAGAAAACTCTCTCAATTTTGGCACTAACCCCTAGATGTTAGTGAGGAGGACTTTTGCAGGGTCAACAGGGCTGTTTCTGTCATTGTCTTTTCTGGTGCCCAGGTTGATGCCAGGTGATCTGTCCAGTTTCATTTCTTTGAGACTTGTAGCGATTGGTATAACTGAATGGCTCGTTGGCCATTACAGGGGGCAATTGAAAATCAACCACAGTGCTGTGGGTCTGGAGTTACATGTAGGCCAGACCAGGTGAGGGTGGCCGGTTTCCTTCCTTAGAAACATAGAAAATAGGAGCAGGAGTAGGTCATACCCTTTGACACTTTTAGCCGCAAGAACTATATTTAATTCCTTCTTGAAAACATTCAAAGTTTTGGCCACAACCACTTTCTGTGGCAAATAATGCCACAGGCTCCCCACTCTCTGGCTGAAGACATTTCTCCTCTCAGTCCTAAATAGCCCACTCCTAAAGGGCATTAGTGAAGCAGATGGGTTTTCCTCACAATTCCTCAACAATGGGGTCATGTTCATTGTCAGACTTTTAATTTCAGAGGACATTTTTTGTTGAATTAAAATTCCTCCATGTGTCACATTGGGATTTGAACATGGGTCCTTAAACATTACCTTGGCCTCTGAATTACACGGCCAGTGACAATATCATGAATCGATCACCACTGTATGGTTGACACAGAGAGAATGGGGGAACAGCATGAACTAGACGCTATGAGTGAGAGACGGTCACAAAGCAATCCAACAGGGGGTTGAGTAGATGCTCCGTAGATAAAGGGTTAGTGTAAAAGTGCAACTTGCTGTGAATCTGCTACAAGAGTGAAATTATGGAACATGGTTAGCTCGTTCTATCAAGCTGTGAAGGATGGTCGCTGAGAGAAGCTAACTTCACCTGCTGAGTGTGATTCTGGAGCAGTGTGAGATGGGTTTGCAGCTGTAAGGTGTGTGGAGCAGTGTGAGATGGGTTTGTAGCTGTAAGGTGTATGTGATTCTGGAGCAGTGTGAGATGGGTTTTTAGCTGCAAGGTGTGTGATTCTGGAGCAGTGTGAGCGCGGGAATGTAGCTGGAAGGTGTGTGTGATTCTGGAGCAGTGTGAGATGGGTTTGTAGCTGTAAGGTGTGTGATCCTGGAGCAGTGTGAGTTGGATTTGTAGCTGTAAGGTGTGTGATCCTGGAGCAGTGTGAGATGGATTTGTAGCTGTAAGGTGTGTGATTCTGGGGCAGTGTGAGATGGGTTTGTAGCTGTAAGGTGTGTGTGATTCTGGAGCAGTGTGAGATGGGTTTGTAGCTGCAAGGTGTGTGTGATTCTAGAGCAGTGTGAGCGTGGGTTTGTAGCTGGAAGGTGTGTGATTCTGGAGCAGTGTGAGATTGGTTTGTAGCTGTAAGGTGTGTGTGATTCTAGAGCAGTGTGAGCGTGGGTTTGTAGCTGTAAGGTGTGTGTGATTCTGGAGCAGTGTGAGCGCGGGTTTGTAGCTGGAAGCTGTGTGTGATTCTGGAGCAGTGTGAGATGGGTCTGTAGCTGTAATGTGTGTGATTCTGGAGCAGTTTGAGCGTGGATTTGGATCGGTAAGGAGTGTGTGATTCTGGAGCAGTGTGAGCGCGGGCTTGTATCTGTAAGGTGTGTGAT
>JAHRHZ010000015.1:847205-860746 GCA_024137785.1 Ginglymostoma cirratum
TTTGTCGCTGTAAGGTGTGTGATTCTGGAGCAGTGTGAGATGGGTTTTTTGCTGTATGGTGTGTGATTCTGGAGCAGTGTGAGATGGGTTTGTCGCTGTAACGTGTTCATACTCGTCAGGTCAGTGTGGAAAGTAATTCCCTTATAAACGTACATCATAAACATATTCACTTTTTGTTGGGATTGAGTCTAAGTACGGAATGTGCTGCCACAGGAAGGGGTCTAGCCTGGTGCAATGTCATTGAAAAGGCATGTGGATGGATATATGAATAAAAAGGTTTTAGAGGGATATCGATCAAATGCTGGCCAATGGGACTAGGTCAGGTTGTGATGTCTGGTCAATTTTTTCGCCGGCAAGTTTGGCCTTTTTCTGTTTCCATGCTGTACAGCTGTTCGGCGCAATGTCAGAGATAACAAGCATGGGGCTGGATGAACACAGCAGGTCAAGCAGCATCATAGGAGCAGGAAAACAGTTTGCTGTCCTTCCCTCTCTGGTATCAGCAGCTCATTGAAAGCCAGCAATCACCACACACCCGGTTATCGTCCAACAGGTTTGTTTGAAATCACAAGCTTTGAAAGGGGAAACCAGTGAAAGAATGAAATCCACTGACATGTTCCAATTCATTGCTGAGATTATAAGACAGTGACCGCATTGATGGCCATCACATGGTGTGCTCGAAGTGAATAGTGCAGATACATTCAACGAGAGAGTTGATAGGGAATGGCAGTTTAGAATGTTGGATTTCAATGAGGAAAGATGGGACAATGTGGACCAGAGCAGGAAAAAGCACGGCAACGGCTCTGCCCAGGACCGTAAGAAACTACAGAAGATGGTGTGCACAGCCCAGACCATCACTGAAACCAACCTTCCATTCATGGACTCTATTTGCACAGCTCACTGCTGCGGAAAGACCCTTCACACCCCGGTAATGCTCTCCTACAGTCTCTTCTGTCAGGCTGAAGGTACAGAGGCCTGAACACACACACCAGCAGGTTCAGGAACAGCTTCTTCCCGGCTGTTATTAGACTGATGAACAGAATCTAATGCTGATCTTGCCTAGCGCATGCCCTGTGCGATATAACCTGTATGTCTCTGGATAAGTTTCTTTTCACCCTATAATCTGTATGGCCTTGTTTACCATGTACTACTCACAAAGAAAGCTTTTCACTGTACGTAGGTACATGTGACAGTAACTAAATAAATAAATTAAAATAAAATAGGCCATTCAGCCTCTTGAGGCTCTGCCATTCAATAAGATTGTGGCTGATCCAATTGTAATCTCAAATCCATATTCCTGCGTGCTCCTGATAACCTTTCACCCTCCTGCTTTAACAGGAATCCAGCTCCCCCTGCTTTAACAGGAGTCCAGCTCCCTCTGCCTTAACAAGAATCCAGCTCCCCCTGCTTTAACAGGAGTCCAGCTCCCCCTGCTTTAACAGGAGTCCAGCTTCCTCTGCTTTAACAGGAATCCAGCTCCCCCTGCTTTAACGGGAGTCCAGCTCCCCCTGCTTTAACAAGAATCCAGCTCCCCCTGCTTTAACAGGAGTCCAGCTCCCCCTACTTTAACAAGAATCCAGCTCCCCCTGCTTTAACAGGAGTCCAGTTCCCCCTGCTTTAACAGGAGTCCAGCTCCCCCTGCTTTAACAGGAATCCAGCTCCCTCTGCCTTAACAAGAATCCAGCTTCCTCTGCTTTAACAGGAATCCAGCTCCCCCTGCTTTAACAGGAATCCAGCTCCCTCTGCTTTATCGGGAATCCAGCTCCCCCTGCTTTAACAGGAATCCAGCTCCCCCTACTTTAACAGGAGTCCAGCTCCCTCTGCCTTAACAATATTCAAGCACTCTGCTTCCACCACCCTTTCAGGACAAAGTTCCAAAGATCCAGGATCCATTGAAATGAAAAAAACTGCCCCCCCAACACCCACGCCCCTCGCCCCCACCCCACCCCAAGACCTCTGTTTTAAATGGGGACCGTCTGATTTTAAAATGGTCCCTGGATCTGGAAACTTATCGAAGGAGAACTATCCTGTCCATATTGATCCTGTCAAGAGCCCTCAGCTTCCAGTCTGTTTTAATGACAATAAAGAGTAGAAGGATCAGCATGGACTGATGGGCTGAATGGCTAGATTCTGTGCTGTGTTATCCGATGTGATGTGAAGATCAGCCATTGCCCCTTTGTGGCTGTGAAGGTGAGTGTGGTCCTCTCAATTTGCATGTTGCTGAGGTAAGTGGTTGATATCGATGAGAGTACAGCAGATCTTCACTGAACTTAACAAGTGCCAGATGTCAGTTACTAAAGGACAGGGCCATCGATCACACATTGTCCCGCTCAGTCTCACTGAGAGCTCCCCACCTCCTGGCCAATCAGCTCACACCTTCAGCTGCTGGCAACTGCATGGGGCCTCCACTCCCTCACTCCCTCGCTCACTCACTCCCTCAATCCCTCACTCACTCCCTCACTGCCTTCCTCCCTCACTCACTCACTCCGTCACTCTGTCACTCACTCTCTCCCTCACTCACCCACTCAATGCTCAGTCAATAACCATCACAATAGGATCCCACAGTTTTGTGCAGAGTTCTCAGGCTGTTGTATCTTGCTCAGGAGGTCGCTGCTGACCAGGCAGCATTTACTGGCCCAATTGCCCAGAGGGCAGCTCAGAGTCAACCACATTGCTGTGGGTCTGGAGTCACATGAAGGTCGGACCAGATAAGGATGGCAGTTTCCTTCCCTAAAGGACATTAGTGAACCAGATGGGATTTTCCAACAATTGATTCAATTCATTTTATTGAATTCAAATTCGAACCAGGTTCCTCTGAACATTACCTGGGTTACTGGGTTAACAGTCCAGTGATAATACCAGTTGGCCATGAGCCAGGCCTGAGGCTCATGAGAAATACAACCCACTGCCACATGATCATGGTGCCATTAGCTGCCCCTTGGAACCATTTGGCCTCAGTACAGCAGCAGAAAGCTTGGTCAGGTCATGGGCCTTCGCTCAGAGGCTGCCTCACTGTATCTCACTGAACTACATCCAAAGGACTGGGGATGCTGAAAACCAGAAACAACATCAGAAATTACCCAAGAAGCTCAGCACGTCTGGCAGCATCTGTGGTAAGAAACATTTCAGTTCCCAGTGACCCTTCTTCAGCATTTACTAATCCCTGCTCTTCATAATACATAGTCCATCAGTTTCTCCTCACTCCCCATCGGCTCCACTAATGACAGATGAATTGTGATGATCAAATCCAATCACCATAGCAGTCCATACCAGGTCATTAAAACACTCCCAGAACTCTCTGCATCCCCCAACCCCCATGTCTCCTACATCGCCCCTACTCCACAAAGTTGTCCCAGCATCCACCACACTCAGGGGGAGTGAACTCCACACATTCATTAGAGGAGTAATTCCTCCTCACCTCTAGTTTAAACCTGCTATCCCAACCATGACCTGTTGTTCTAGACTAACCCACATGAGGAAACATCCTCTCTAAGTCTACTTTGTCAATCACCTGATACACCTCCATGAGATCTCCTCTCATTCTCCTAAATTTTAGTGAATAACAACCTAAACAGCTCAATCTCTCTTCATAAAACAAGCCTTTCATCTCTAGAATTAAATTAGCGAACCTCTTCAGAACTGCCCCCAGTACAAGTACATCCCTCCCCAGGTGAAGGGATGAAAACGGCAGGCACACTCTGAATTGGAACTGCACAATTTCTGCCATTTGGGGTAATCCTCTCCATTGTGTATAGTTTGTGGTGATTAACATTGGGGAGCGAATCAAATTGAGAATTTGTGCTGGGTGTTGAGACAAGAGCTTTCCTAGATTTGAAGAAACAAAAATTGAATGTAAAATGTGTGCCAGCTCTTAAAGTGAGAACCACAAGGGTACAAATAGAAAATGGTTGTTTTTAACATGTTAAACAGGAATGGAAACAGGGAGCTTGTAAAACAGCATTTCCTTCTGCTGACAGATATAAATAGCAAACCGCAGAGATGACACTTAAACAAGAAGGTAACAAAGGCGTGTTAGTCTGTTGGTGTGTTTGCTGCAACAGCAAATTTTACATTTTAGTTTCACCATTGAACTGTGACCCGAACATATTAACTAATGAATCATCAGAAACTCTTCGCAAAATGCAACCAAGCTCATCCAGAAATAATTTTTAGATTCTCATCTTTGATAGTTAACTTAATATCCATTTAACCCCTAAATACAACACAAAAAGTGAAAATCCCGTACGCAATGCATGGATATCAGACTTTTGAATGGACCTCTTTAGTGTTAATGTTGGTCTCTCTCTCTCTCTCTGCACCTTCTGAGCAGCTGTAACACACTGTTCTGTGACCCTGGTGCACTTGATTTGTACAATCTGGCTGCACATAAGACGTCACTTTTCACTGTAGCTCAGCACACATGACAGTAATAAATCAAATCAAACCAAATATGAAATAGTCTCTGATTCGGGGATTGGACAAAGGTAGCAATGTGGTCTCAAATAAAGCTGCACCACAACATGGGGTCAAACCCCCAGCACAGTAGGTTTTATAGGGGGCTGGGGAGCAGAGAGAAACTCCCTCCAAATCGGGGATACATGCAGTTATTATTAACAATAATCATTCATCTATCAATTCTCACAAAATCCCATCTGTTCACAGCCCTCCTTCAGGAAGGGAAACCCTCTGGACCCAGTCTGGTCTGACCTACATGTGACTCCAAATACAACACAATCTGCAAGACTTTGTCTCTCAAGCAATATCAGCCTGTTGTCTCAAGCCAATCCACAGAAAGGATCTGGGCCATGTTTCTCCCAGAGACTGAAATGGTTGAAGAGGTTGACACACCATTGGGTGCTCAAAGATAATTAAGCATGGATGGTAAATGACGTTCTTTCTACAGATGCTCACAATCTGTTTATCAGATTTTAAATAGATTTTAAGTGCCCTCTGATCCTAGACTCTCCCATAAGAGGAAACGACCTCTCGACGTCAAGTCCCTTAAGAATCTTGTTTGTTTCAATAGGTCACTTTTCATTCTCCTTAACTCCAATGATTACAGGCCCAACCAACCTAACCTCTGCTTGTAATACAGTCCCTCTGAGTATCAGAGCTGTGAACCGCTCTGGGCTGCCTCCAATGCCAGTCTAACTTTCCTTAGATAAGGGGCCCAAAACTGCTCACTGTATACCAGTTGTGGTCAGACTAGGGCCTTGTATTAGTTTTGTAATATTTCATTCCTTTTATACTCCATTCCCTTTGAAATAAAAGCCAACATCCCATTTACCTTCCCTATTACCTGCTGAACTTGGATGCCAGTTTTTTGTGATTCATGGACAAGGATTCCCAAACCCTCAGTGCTGTAGCTTCCTGCAGCCTTTTCCCCATTCAAATAATATTCAGCTCCTCTATTCTTCCTGCCAAAGTGCATAACCTCACATTATATTCCATGTGCTAAGTTTTTGACTATTCACTTACTGTGTCAATATCCCTCTGCACAATCTTCGTGTCTTCTTCACCACTTGCCTTCCCACCTATTGCTGTATCATCCACAAACCTGGTTACGGTACTTTCACATTCCTCATCCGAGTCAATTATAAATATTGTAAATAATTGTGGTCCCAGCACAGATCACTGTGGCACACACCACTTGTCACATGCTGTCATCCTAAAAATGCTCCACTTATCCCAACTCTTTGTCTTCTATTAGTTAGGCAATCCCCTATCCATGCTGATCTACCAGCACCAACGTCAAAGGCTGTTCTCTTATTGAGTACCACCTTATCAATCACTTTCTGAAAATCTAAAGTTATTGCATCGACTGCTTCCCCTTTATCTATCCTGCTTGTGACTTCCTCAATGAATTCTAGCCTGTCCCTTTCCTTGTTCCAATCTAACTCAGGAGCCTCCTTACTACTCTTTCTTCAGTACGTCAATAACATAACTACGTCCCTCTCTTGTCCGCAATTGGAAAAGTTTATCATCCTTGGTTCTAATTTCCATCCCCCTCTCACCTTCACTTGGTCTATCTTTAACTTCCCACTTCCCTTCCTCGACATCTGTTTCCATTTCCAGTGATAGGCTGGCCACCAATACCCACTACAAACCCACCAACTCCTACAGCTACCTGGACTATACACCCCCACACCCTGCTTCCTGTAAAGACTCCATTCCATTCTCCCAGTGCCTCCATCTCTAGTGCATCTGTTCTGACAATGCCACCTTCCTCAGGGGCAGGGAGGGGGAGACTCCGAAATGTCCAACTTTTACCTCAACCAGGGGCCCTTTGTCATGTCTGACACATCTCCTGCTCTTTTGTATCATGCCCTCGCTTCCCTCTCACAAAACAATGGGGACCCCTTGTCCTTACCTACCATCCCACCAGCATCCACGTCCAGAAGATCATCAGACGCCATTTCTGCCACCTCCAGCAAGATGCCACCACCAGACACATATTCCCCTCCCCTCCCTTGTCTGCCTTCTGCAGGGACCGTTCCCTTCGGGACACCCTGGTCCACACTTCCTTCACTCCTGACACCCCCCCCCCCCACAGCCCTACAGCACCTTACCCTTAAATGGCGAAGATGCAACACCTGCCCATTTACCTCCTCCCTCCCCATTATCCAAGGGCCCAAACATACCTTCCAGGTGAAGCAACACTTTGCCTGCATTTCCCACAATCTAGTCTACTGTATTCGCTGCTCACCATGCGGTCTCTTCTGCATTGGCGGAAGATGAAACACAGATTGGGTAACTACTTTGCAGCACACCAGTGTTCTGACTGCACAAAATGACTCCAAGCTTCCAGTTGCTTGCCACTTCAAAGCACTGCCACATTCCTGTGCTAACATTTCTGTCTCAGGCCTGCTGTTGTGCTCTGGTGAAACACAGTACAAGCTGGAGGAACAACACTTCATCGTCTAGCTTGGTAGCTCACAGCCCTCAGGACTCAACATTGAGTTTGCCAATTGTGGATTGTAAATATTCTCCTCTGCATTCATTATTGTCCCGTCATACCCATAGGCCCTGTATTCTATGGGCTGCTCCCAGCACATCCATCTCATTCTCAACCATTCACACTTTGGTGAAGCACCTTTCTAGCATTTATCTCCGTCTTGGCTTCTCATCATCAATCTCTTTGTTTGCCTATCCCTTTCTCTCTCTTTCTCACTAAGCACCATCACCACGTACTCTATTCACTACCACCCTCACACCAGTCGTCTCCCCATCCTCAGCAGAAACACCTCCCTATCCCCACTCATCCCAGTTCTAACAAAGGGACACTGGTGTCTGTTTTCTCTCTTTATAGATGTTGCTGAGTTTCTCGAGCATCCACAGTTCTTTGTTTATATTCTAATAAATTTGCAGGCATGATTTCCCCTTCATAAAGCCAAGATCAGATTAAACATTTCTAAATGCTCTGTAATTACATCCTTTAGAATAGACTTGAATGTTTTCCCAAGAACAGAACTTACACAAATTGGTCTCTAGGTACTTGTTTTAGTCTCATTCTCCTTTTGAAACAAAGGGGTTACACTGGCAGTTTGCCAATCCTCTAGGGCTTTTGCAGAATCTAAGCATCCCCTGGAAGATTACAGCCACTAACCCTGGAGCTATGAGAGAATGTTGAAGTGTAGGTGCTCCGCAGCAGATGTGGCTTCACCCTAGCCCGAGGGCTCCTGGTGAGTGAGGAGCATGTCCCAGGTTTAATCCCCTGGGGTCCAGACTTGCAGGCTGAGCTGAGGCTCCAGGTCCATGGCTGGGCTTGGACACCAAATCCCCTGGGGTCCAGACTTGCAGGCTGAGCCGAGGCCCCAGGTCCATGGCTAGGCCTGGACACCAAACGGCAGTGAGTTTGACCCCAGCACAGGACCCTGCAGCTTTGGCAGTGGCTGTGTTGGTGAGGTCGGCCCACAGTGAACTCATGGTGACAGTGGTGTTGGTGGAGGTGAGTTGGCGCCGGAGACTGGTGAGTCTTTGTTCCCAGAAGTGACAGCACAGCCAAGCAGTTTAGCATCGGGATGGAGGAGCCTAGATCCAGATCCATGGCTGAGCTAGAAGTGGGAGCTGGTCCAAAGATCAACTAACATCATTGAGATAAGGTCATAAGATGAACTTTATTGTTTCTGTGTTTTGGTTTATATTCTGTGTTTTGGTTTATTTTCTGTGTTTTGGTTTATTTTCTGTGTTTTGGTTTATATTCTGTGTTTTGGTTTATTTTCTGTGTTTTGGTTTATTTTCTGTGTTTTGGTTTATATTCTGTGTTTTGGTTTATATTCTGTGTTTTAAGATGGTGTGAGAGAGAGCAACACTAAATAACACTTTTCCGTGTATTTGTAATAAATACACGTGACAATAAATAAATGAAATCAACCTTCCCTTAATATCACCAGACACAGTCCCTCAGGTCCAGGGGATGTACTGGTCTTTAATCCGTTAGTTTTCTGAGCACACTTTTTTCAGTGAGAGTTATTGTAGTTAATCCTCTCCTCCTTATGCCCCTTAAAGATTTAGTAATTTTGGGATGTTATTCATGTCTCTACAATGAGGACTTATTCAGCTTCTCTGCCATTTCCTGGTTCCCCATTGTTATTCCCCCAGCCTTATTCTCTAAGGGGCCTATGTACACTTTGATTTCTCTCTTCTTTTTACATATTTAAAGAAGCTTTTGCTGTCCAGTTTGGTATTGCCTGCAAGTCTGTCTCCAAAGTTTATTTTCTCCCTCATTGATGTGTGTCAGTTGCAAGAACACTTTCTTGGTCGTCTTTTGTTGATTTTTATAAACCTTTCCAAACCTTTGGTTCACTGCTAATCTTTGTGATATTGTTTGTTTCCTCTTTTAGTCTAATGCTTTCCTTAACTTCCCTGGTTAAGCTTGGCTTATCTCCTTCCTAGAATCCTCTTTCCTCACGGGAATATTCCTTTTGCTGTGAGGTATGAACTAAGCATGTGCCAATGTTTCTCACTGTCTTTGCTGTAATCTCCTTCCAAGCTCTGCCCTCGTCCTTTTGTAATTACCCTCATTTAAGCTTAGCACAGTTATTTCTGAACCAGTGAAAGTGATGTTGAGAATAATCAGATCAGCCATGATGTCACTGAATGGCAGATCAGGCTCGATGGGCTGAATGGCCTACTTCTGCTCTCACATCCTTTAGTCTTTTAAGTAGAAACAGGTGATTTGATGATGGTTCAAAAAAAGGTCCAGAGGTGTGTAATAACATCACTGAATAGAAAAGAGAGAGAAAAAAAGGTGGATTAATAAAGGGTTTGCATAAACATGGAGATTATATCTAAAGTTTGCTTTGCATTGCTGATATATAGAATGCAGGGTAAGGACCTTATAGGGTAGTGCCATCACCCGTTTCTGAGTCATCCTCGAGGATTCTGAGCGGTGACAGACGTTAAGAACAATGGGAACGTAACCCTGACAAATGACGCCTGAAATTCGAGTTTGTTGTTTAAAGAACTAGGAACAGAATTCTGTGCTGAATTCTGCAGGTAGTTGTGTGTGTCATCATGGGGGAGTATTCTCAATGTTCTGTTGAATTGCTTGAGGAGCTGGATCTGTAAAGAATGAAACTCACATGCTTCTAATTACTTGTTTTGCGAATGCTTAATCCTTAAAAATAAATATGTAAAGGAAGCTGGATGAGAGAAAAATTCACACAACCTCAGTGCTGCAAAGTGCTTACCATTTCATTTCTTGGAATCAAAAAGTCAAAAGTTTAAAGAGTGTGGTGATTCGCCTGGTGTTTACAAAATGTTCAATAACTTTGTAGAGAGAGGGTCGGCCAAGCTGTTAAGAAAGATAAGTGATAAAAGTTTTGATTTTAATTGTTTGGAAGACATGGGCCCTACACTGAAGGTTGCATAGCAACAGCCTCTGGACTAAAGTTGCTGTTTCAGTGCACATTGATGTGTGTCTGTTGCAAGATCACTTCTCCAAGAAGCTGAGTACAAAGAAAGATCATTTTCCTGAGAAAGAGAAACCTTGCAACAGGCAGAGAACTGTCTGAGTAACATCTCTTCTGGGAACCTGAGAAACTCACAGGAATCAATTTTTTTAACTTCCTTTTTTATTCATTCACAGGATGATGGCACCACTCGCTAGGCCAGCATTTATTGTCTGCCCCTAATTGCCCAGAGGGCACTTAAGAGTCAACCACATTGCTGTGGGTCTGGAGTCACATATAGGCCAGACCAGGTAGGATGGCAGTTTCCTTCCCTTAGGGGTATAGTGAACCAGATGGGTTTTGCTCAACAATCAACAATGGATTCCTGATCATTATTAGACTCTGAATTCCAGATTATTTTTATTGAATCCTTTTAAACTGAACTGTTACTTCAAATTTGCTCCCAAACAAAGATCTTCCAGTCAATATACAATGTGTTATGCTGTTGTCACCTTGACTGATCTGAATTTTGAATGCTTGGGTGAGGAGAGTGAATATAGTATCATTGTGTTTGTAGATAGCACAATAATAGCTGGGAAGGCAAGTGGTGGGAATATTACAAAGACTCTGCGGAGGGATATAGACAGGGTAAGTGAGTGGGCAAAAGCTTGGCAGTTGGAATATAATGTGAAAAAATGTGAGGTTAAACATTTTGATGGGAGGAACAGAGAAGCTAAGTGTTATTTAAATGGAGAAAGACTGCAGAAAGCTGCAACACAGAAGGATTTGGGAGTTCTCATTCAGGAATTACAAAAAGCTAGCATTTAAGGTCAGTGAATAATACAGGAGGCAAATAGAAAGTTGACCTTTATTTCAAATAGAAAGGAGGATAAATGTAGTAGGGGGAGTTTGTTAAAACTATACAAAGTACTACAGCAGGAATACAATGAGCAGTTTTGGCCCCCTTATTTAAGGAAGGTTGCATTGCCAGTGGAGACAGTTCGGAGAAAGTTCACTCAGTTGATGGCGGATATTGAGGGACAGTCTTATACAAGAGGTTGGAGTAGATTGGGTTTGTATTCATTGGAATATAGAGGAATGACAGGTGATCTTATTGAAAAGACAAGGTTCTTAGAAGTCTTGGCAGGGGAGGTGTGGAGAGATTGTTTCTCCTGTGGGAGATTCTAAGACCAGAGGGTGTCATCTCAGAAGAACACCGTAGGAAATAGGAACAGCACTGGGCTATTTGCCTTCCGCAGCTCTCTGAGGCAACGATTTCCAAAGACTCACACATTCTGAGAGAAGAAATTCCTCCTCATTTCACTCTTAAATTGGCGCCCCTTTACTCTGAGCCTGTGCTCTCTGCTCCTATACTATTCCAAGAGGGGAAACATCCTCTCGGTATTGACTTTGTCAAACCCCTAAAAAATCCTATGTGTTTCAATGAGCCTTCTATGAACTGCCTCCAGTGAAATGATACCTTTCCTTCAACAAGAAGGCCAGAACTGTCTCAGTACTCCAACTGTGGCCTCACCACAATAAGGGGTCACCCATTTAAGACAGAGATGGACAGGAATTTCTTCTGTCAGTGGGAAGTGAATCTATGAGATTCTTTACCGTAGAGGGTTGTCAAGGGCTGGATCATAAAGTGTATTCAAGGCTGAGAGACACAGATTTTTAATCTGGAAGTGAAACACAGATTATGAGGGTAAAAACAAGAAAGTGGAGTTTGGGTTATGGGATCAGCCTTGACCTCATTGAATGGTGGATCAGACTCAATAGGCTCCAGATAAAGGTTTACCAGGATGTTACCTGGTATGGAGGGATTTTAGCTGTGCAGAAAGGTTGGATAGACTGGGTTTGATGAGTGTCTGGAACGTGCTGCCAGAGGAGATGGTGGAAGCAGACACAGTAGCTACATTAAAGCAGCACCTGGATGAATACATGGATAGGAAGGGAATAGACGGAAATGGATCCTGTAAGTGTAGACAGCTTTAGTATGGAGGGGCAAAATGTGTCGGTGTAGGCTTGGAGGGCCGAAGGGCCTGTTCCTGTGCTGTTTGTTCTATGTTCTTTTTGTTTGAACTGCCTACTCCTGCTCCTATGTTTTACAGTCTCCCCATTCCCATGGAGTTCAGCAGCTTGACCCAATGGTGTGCCTTTCCCCATCACTTTACTGTTTAAAAAACTGTGTTATTGCTACCGTGTTGTATTGCCTCGTCTTGGATCAAGGTGTCATTGTTTAAAGCCTCCTAGTCAATGAGCTGCTTTGCCACTGGCTGTAAGAAAAAGTTTGATTCAAGTTACTTTTGGGTTCTCCTGAAAGTTTGTTTGTCTGTGACAGCTAAAAAACAGGAACAATAGCCACTATTGGTGATTGAACACACTATTTCCGCTTTCCGGGAGTTTGATGCCTCCTCCCATCGGATTTGAACCCCACCCCAAGCTTTCAGCAGTGAAGGGCTTTGTTTGATTTGTAAAAGATGCGTTTTGCTGTAACAGGGAGTGGGGAGGGGTGCTGCTTGTTATCAGGGATTCCTTGATATTTGGCACCTGACACAAATGTTTCTGTCCGAGGCCCCCTCAGCCCCCAGCCTGAACGATGGAACTGCAGCTAAAATACAGGCTGCTCCAACCTATCAGCAGGAGCTTGTCCCACATCCTGTGCGAGGTTTACCTTGTTCATGTTCTGCTTTCCTCCTCTCCAGTTGTGTCCTGGTTTGCGGTGGTATCCCTAACTGTGCCTGGCACAACCAGTATTTCCTGTAAAGATAAATAAATGTCCTTATCTTTTCGGGCGAGGCTGTTGGGTAACATCCCCCACACCCAGAGCTGAGCAGGGACTGAAGCTCAGTGTGACACATCAAAATGCAACCCCCTTAAGGAAGACCATTCGGCCCATTGTATTGATGATATTGTGGCTGCTCCAATGACTCCCTGTTCCTGGGTGAGTGCCCTGACACTGGGGCTGTCAATCTTTGTTGCTGATGTTAAAGGAACGCACTGGACTCAATCAACTGCAACAGGATGAGATCGTTCAGCCCTCAGACCTGTTTATATTGTTCAGTTAAAGGCCGTGATTTATCAGTATTTTAACACGAAGATCTGGAAAATGGCCAGTTACATATTTGATGGGATTTAAGATTTAACCAAGAATCCGTGTGTGTCAGGCACAACATCATTTGGAAATAAAACTTTATGCCATTTGTGCCTTTAATAAGAATTGCCATTTGTGAATTAGAGTTCACTTTCTCATTGATCTTCATTTGAACTTCTTCACAATCAAACAATAAAAGTCTATTAAATTTCTATTAAATTCAAATTTCGGTCACAAATTTGTTTAAAACTGAGTTTGATTCACACATAAAGTTTTGAATCCTTAATAATGTTAAAAAGCTTACAATCACACTGCAGGAAACAATTACATTAAAACAGGCAACGTGTCTGATGTCCAGCAGTATCCACCCATGTCCAGCCATATCCGGTTGTATCTGGTTCTGTTCAGCCTATATCCGGCTGTATCCGGCAGTGTCCAGTTCTGTCTGTCGGTGTCTGGCTCTATCTGGCTATCAGAGTGGGGTAGTGGGATTAGTTTGGGGAGTGCTACTGGGCTGTGGGGAGAGAGCGGGGCAGTGGGATTAGTTTGGGGAG
>JAHRHZ010000015.1:869409-886844 GCA_024137785.1 Ginglymostoma cirratum
ATAGGCCCGAAAGGTCAAGTTTTCCTGCTCCTATGATGCTGCTTGACCTGCTGTGTTCATCCAGCCCCACGCTTGTTATCTCAGATAATCTGTTTCACTTGTGTTCATTGAGTGAAAGATGTTAGCCAGTCCATTGGGCGCACTCACTCCTCTTTTAAAGTCTTTGAGATCTACCCAAGAAGGGGCCTTAATTGAATGCCTGAAAGGTAGTGTTTCTCTCCAACACTGTAATATTAGAATCATAGAATCCCAACAGTGTGGAAGTAGGCCATTCAGCCCATTGGGCGCACTGACTCTCTAAAGAACATCAAGCCCCTACCCTATCCCTCCATTTCCCATGGCCAGTCCACCTAACCTGCATATCCCTGGACACTATGGGTAATTTAGCATGGCCAATCCACCTAACCTGCACACTACAGGCAATTTAGCATGGCCAATCCACCGAATCTGCACATCTTTGGACTGTGGGAGGAAACCAGAGCACCCGGAGGAAACCCACAGAGACATAGGGAGATAAAAGGTACTGCAGATGCTGAAGAATCCGAGATAACAAGCATGGGGCTGGATGAACACAGCAGGTCAAGCAGCATCATAGGAGCAGGAAGACACAGGGAGAATGTGTAAACTCCACACAGACAGTCGCCCAAGGGTGGAATCAAACCTGGGTCCCTGGTGCTGTGAGGCAGCAGTGCTAACCACTGAGCCACCGTGCTCAAATATTCTTCTGAAACATTACAGTGATTCCTCCTTCTTTCTTTTCCTTCCCAATATCTCCTTTTATCTGAAAATAATCCGATTCTTATTTAGAGCTAGCTCTTTGTTATCACCACATGATCATACTTAAATATAACTAAAACACAGTGTCTACAGCCCTGTAACTAGCTCCTGTTTATTCTGCTCCAGACATTCCCTCACTTGTACACTCACCCTCACTTATATTGGATTTCATTGTCATTCACTCTGTTCCTACTATATATTCTTACTGTAGCTCACTCCTGTTCTAGCTGCTTCTTCCAACTCTTAATGCACCATTTTGATCCCCTCCCCCCATGCTATTTCCTGGTCCCCATCCCACTCCCTCCCCCACCCCCAACAGCACCAACAAACTGCCCCCTGATGGTATTGGACCCATGTATGATTTAGCTGCAACCTGTTTAGGCCCCACCTTCCCCAGAGCAGGTCCCAAAGCCCTCCCCTCCTGCAGCATATCTCTAGTCACATATTCACCGTCTGGAACCTGCTGTCAGGAACTCAGCTGTGTGGAGCAGTGCCAATGAGCCGTCGCCAAGTACCTGCTGGTCTGAGATCCTGGATGTGCCATACATTCATCGATAGCAATCACTTTGAGTGAAGGCAATGGAAGGATGAGGATGGAAAATACTAGAAAGGGTAGGAAGACAAGGAAAGTTGGCATGGCTTTTAAATGTTCATCCATATTTGCAAAATAAGCAGTTTTCTCAATGTTTTCTAAGTCTTTCATTTTTAACTCATCAGGACACATACAAGAATGCCAAATTTCAAGTGGTCACAACAATTTATGTGGAAGTACCATAGGACGCTGATACATCGAAACATAGAATCCAGAAGCAGAAGTAGGCCATTCAGCCCATTAAGCCTGTACACCATTCTATCTGATCATGGCTGACCCTCTAGCTCACACTTTCTCTCCGTACCCCTTGACCCCTTTAAAGTTTGAACATTAATCAATCTCTTTCATCAATACATTCAGTGACTTGGCCTGTACAGCTTCCTGTGCTACAGAATTCCTCACGTTCATAACCCTCTGACTGAAGAAATCTTTCCTTATCCCAGTCCTCAATGGGCCACACTATATTCTGAGACTGTGACCCCTTGGCTCTACATTCCCATCCCCAGGGAGAAACCTCCTCCCTGTACCCAGTCTGTCCAGCCCTGTTAGAATTTGATACATTTCAATCTGATCCTCTCTCATCCTCCGAAACTCCAGTGAATACAGGCCCAGTCGAACCAATGTCTCCCCTGGACAGTCCTACCACTCCCAGTGTTAGCTGAGTGACTCTCCGCTATGCTCCCTCAAATGGGGAGTTTATCCTCTCTGAGGGAGGGAGACCAAAACTGCTCATAATGTTTCAGGTATAGTCTCAGCAAGGCCCTGACCCTTTTCACTCTGAAGTGTATAATGCTATATTCAGCCATGTTGTATTGTGTTGTGTTAATTCTCCTGACAAGGATCACAGGTGGATGTAAATATTTAGGTTAACTTCATGTTTATTAAATCAACTTCAGCCTTTGAATGGTGTGAGAGAGTTGGGTCTGAGACTCTGCCTGGTCTCTGTTCCACCTCCATCTCTCATACCTGCCCAATACCTACCAAAAAATCACCAACATTTACACCCAACATTGTTTATATTTCATTCTTGTACAGTAAACAGAAATCTTCCATCCTGAGTCCTTCTCTTGTCTTGTCTTACAGGAATCTGTTTAGCCTCTCTACTCTGTTCTCAAGTCTAATACGCACGTTATTGCATACAAGGACCCTCCCCAGTCATTTCTGCTGACGTGGACGCTTAGAGTGTTTAAAATTCACGTGCCGTGTGCTAAAATGTGCCATATAGAACTGTCATCATACTCATGTTCGAACCCTTTTGTATAAGATCTTATAGAGTCACAGTCATATAGTCATACAGCACGGAAACAGACTCTTCGGTCCAACCAGTCCATGCTGAACATAATCCCAAACTAAACTAGTCCCACCTGCCTGCTCCTGGCCCATATCCCCCCAAACCTTTCCTATCCATGTACTTATCCAAATGTCTTTTAAACATTTTAACTGTACCCACATCCGTCACTTCCTCTGGCAGTTCATTCCACATGCGAACAGCATCTGTGTAAAAAATTTGCCCCTCATGTCTTTTTTAAATCTTTCCCTTCTCATCTTAAAAATATACCGCCAGTCTTGAAATCTGCCATCCTAGGGAACAGACAACTATCAATAACTCCATCTATATCCCTTCTGATCTTATAAACCTTATTCCTGATAAATCTTACTAAATTACCACCACAACCGCACCTGCGATGTGTTTGCCCACTGACTCAACTTTGTTTAAATCACCTTGAAGCCCCTTTGTATCCTCCTCATAATTCACAGTCCCACCCAGTTTTGTGTCATCAGCAAACTCGGAAATATTGCTTTCGGTTCCTTCATTCAAATCATTAATATATATTGTGGCTAGCTGGGATCCCAGCACCGATCCTTGTGGTTCTCCACTAGTCACTCAGAAAAAGGCCCATTTATTCACATTCTCTGTATCCTGTCTGACAACCAGTTCTCCGTCCATGTCAATATATTACCCAGCACCCCACCCCAAACCTATCCCATGTGCTTTAACTTTTCCACTAACAATTTATGAAGGACCTTGTCATCAGACTGCTGGAAATCCCAATGCACCACATCCACTTGGGTCTCCCATACTTATTCTACTAACCATATTCTCAAATAACTCCGTTAGATTTAATAAGTATGATTTGTCTTTCATAAACCCATGCTGGCTTATCCAATCCTGCTAATGCTTTCCAAATGTTCTGTTATATAGACTGGAGCCTTTTCCCACTACAGATGATTGGCCAACTTGTCCATAGTTCTGAGATAGCAAGAACTGCCGATGCTGGAGTCAGAGCTAACAAGGTGTCGAGCTGGATGAACACAGCAGGCCAGGCAGCATCAGAGGTGCAGGAAAGTTGATGTTTCGTGTCAGGACCCTTCTTCAGGAATACATTTTTGAAGGGACCTACTTTTGTCTTCGCTTCTCCTCCTCACATTTTCATAGAAGTTTTTACAGTCAGTTTTTATGCTTCCAGCAAGTTTACTCTCAACTCCATTATTCACCTCTGGATTAAACTTTGTGATCTTTTGCTGAATTCTAAATGCTCTCAGTCCTCAGCCTGCTGCTTTTTCTGGCCATTTTATATGTCTCCTCTTTAGATCTAATGCTATCCTTAATTTCTTTTGTAAAGCATGGTTGAATTGCCTTTCCTCTTTTATTTTTGTGCCAGACAGGAATGAATAATTGTAGTAAATTTGTGTTCATGTTCTTTCAGTCTGAACCACTACCTGTCCACTGTCAATCCCTTCAGTAAGGTTCCCTAATCCATCAATTTTCACCTCAGATCCTCATAATTCCCTTTGTTTTTAAACTCAAGATCCCAGTTTCAAAATCAATCCTACTTTGTTCTCCATCTTAATGAAGAATTTTATCATGTTATGGTCGCTCTTCCCAAGGGACCTCACTCGTGCAGATTGTTAATTAATCCTGTCTCATTGTACAGTGCCCAGTCTGGAATAGTCTGTTCTCTGCTTGGTTCGTTAATGTATTATTAGGTATAAAATGTTAACACATACACGCTCAGGAAATCCTCCTCCACAATACAGTTACTAATTTGGTTTGTCCAATCTATACGTAAATAGACTTTGAGATCTCGATGTTTTTCTTATCTTTTGGCTTTCTTTAATTTCTGCTGTTGTATTATTTTGAGATTCTGGTTTTATAACCAAGGCAGTACTGGAGAATGGTGACTTTGTTCGCTTTTCACTGTACTCCCGTATCCCTGTACTTAAGTACACTTACAATAAAACCTAATTGTAATTCGAAATCTAAATTGAAGTTACCCATGATCACAGTTGTTCCCTTTATATATCTTCAATCGCCTGTTTAATGCCTTCACTAACATCTCCACGACTGTCTGGGTGCATATAGAAACTCCCCAACAATGTTTTCTGCCCGATAAAAACCAAAAGAGCTGCAGATGCTATAAATCAGAAATGGAAACAGAAGTTGCTGGAAAAGCTCAGCAGGTCTAGCAGTGTCTGTGAAGAGAAATCAGAGTTGACATTTTGGGTTCAATTTGAGTTCTGAGGAAGTGTCACTGGACCTGAAATGTTAACTTTGATTTCTCTTCACAGATGCTGCCAGGCCTGCTGAGATTTTCAAGCAACTTCTGTTCTTGTTGTTAATGTTTTCTGTCCCTTTATCTTTCTTATCTGCACCAAAACAGATCCAACCTCAGGATTACCCAAGCCAATACTTTTCCTCCCTTTTGCATGGACTTTACTCCTTTACTAACAATGTTACCCCTCCTCCTTTCCCTTTAGTCTGTCCTTCCTAAATAACGAATACTCCCCTGACGTTCATCCTGCAACCATGTCTCTGTAAGAACGATGTCACAATCATTTACATCTATTCATGCTGCTAATTCAACTACCCTATTGTAAATGTTCTGTGTAGTAAGGCACAAGGACTTTAGACTTATTTTTAACCTTATTAGTCAGCTTAGTATTATTTTCAATAGGCCCCATTTGTTTCTCACCCTTGTTTTTTGAGATAGGGAATGGTTCAGGTGAATGGTATCCACATATTTTCATGGAAACTGGATATAGAGATGAGGAGAGAGGAACAGGAGGTTGTACTAATGGAGTAAGATGGGAGGAGGGTGGGAGGAAGATTGAATGAGGAATGAAATAGTGCATGAAGCAGATCGGCCGAATGGCCTGATACAGAGTGTGGATTGATTGCAATTCTATTGGCTGAATGTAGGAGTTAGACTTGGGTTGGAAGAATGTCATGGAAAGAATTGATCATCAGAGGCAGCACCTCGACTCTGAAACAATCAGGAAAACGCTCTGTAGCTGCAGAATGAGATAGAACATTTCAATAATCTCCAAACTCTCCAAGAAACTCTCTTATGTTCTCAGCACTTAAGTAAAGTAACTAAAAACATTGTACCAGTTCTTAGTCAAACCTTTAACACATGTACTTCCCCAAGAGATCAAATGGTGACATAATCTCAAAGATTTCAGGTTTGTATTCCTGCAATAGTCAGTTTGTTTTTGTTCAAATTATGAAATAAGGATGGGAAGTGAGTATCTGTAATTATACATTTAGGAACAATAACCTGATCTAACCTTGCCGCACAAAAAAATTGTACATTTGTTATAAAGAGAATGAAGTAAGATAACAGGGTGATTCACTCTGTGTGCTATTTTCTGACAAACTGCTGTTGAATGCTCTTGCGTTTGTAGTGTCAGTGTGAATTACGCCATGCTCAGCATTGTTCTACAGATTGTGTGAGATTACACACCAGAACTATAATGGCTCACCAAAAACCCTCTGGAAACTGCTTGGTTGGGTTGAAAGAAAAAGTCATTTGGGTGATTAGTGTCATGAAATTCTAATGAGCCTTGCCCCTTTCCAAACGTGGTGTTTCCCCCCTGGTTTACATCTGGCAAGTCTGATACATTCTATCACATCACTAACTTTCCTTCGTAATAGGAACAGAAAGTGGAGGGCTGTTGAGGTGTGGTGGTAGTTTCCCTACCTCTGTACCAGGAGGACTGGCTTCAAATTCCACCTACACCAGAGGTGTGTAGTTCTATCTCTGAATGGGTTGATTAGACAATATCTGAAAACAGAGAGTGCTGGAGAAACTCAGCAAGTCTGGCAGTCTCTGTGGAGATAGAAACAGAGTTAAATAGAACATAGAACATAGAACATAGAACATTACAGCGCAGTACAGACCCTTTGGCCCTTGATGTTGCGCCGACCTGTGAACCCAATCTGAAGCCCATCTAACCTACACTATTCCATCATCATCCATATGTTTATCCAATGATCATTTAAATGCCCTTAAAGTTGGCGAGTCTACAACTGCTGCAGGCAAGGCATTCCATGCCCTTACTAAGCTCTGAGTAAAGAACCTACCTCTGTCATCTGTCCTATATCTATCACCCCTCAATTTAAAGCTATGTCCCCTTGTTCTAGCCATCACCATCTGAGGAAAAAGGCTCTCACTGTCCACCCTATCTAATCCTCTGATCATCTTGTATGTCTCTATTAAGTCGCCTCTTAACCTTCTTCTCTCTAACGAAAACAGCCTCAAGTCCCTCAGCCTTTCCTCATAAGACCTTCCCTCCATACCAGGCAACATCCTGGTAAATCTCCTCTGCACCCTTTCCAATGCTTCCACATCCTTCCTATAATGCGGTGACCAGAACTGTACGCAATATTCCAAGTGCAGCCACACCAGAGTTTTGTACAGCTGCAACATGACCTCACGTCTCCGAAACTCAATCCCTCTACCACTAAAACCTAACACACCGTATGCCTTCTTAACAACCCTATCAACCTGGGTGGCAACTTTCAGGGGTCTATGCACGTGGACACCAAGATCTCTCTGCTCATCCACACTACCAAGAATCTTACCATTAGCCCTGTACTCTATTCCTGTTACTCCTTCCAAAGGGAATCACCTCACACTTTTCCGCATTAAACTCCATTTGCCACCTCTCAGCCCAGCTCTGCAGCTTATCTATGTCCCTCTGTAACCTGTAACATCCTTCCGCACTATCCACAGCTCCACCGACTTTAGTGTCATCTGCAAATTTACTAACCCATCCTTCTACGCCCTCATCCAGGTCATTTATAAAAATGGCAAACAGCAGTGGCCCCAAAACAGATCCTTGTGGTCCACCACTAGTAACTGAACTCCAGGATGAACATTTCCCATCAACCACCACCCTCTGTCTTCTTACAGCTAGCCAATTTCTGATCCAAACCGCTAAATCACCCTCAATCCCATGCCTCCGTATTTTCTGCAATAGCCTACCGTGGGGAACATTATCAAACGCTTTACTGAAATCCATATACACCACATCAACCGCTTTACCCTCATCCACCTGTTTAGTCACCTTCTCAAAGAACTCAATAAGGTTTGTGAGGCACGACCCACCCTTCACAAAACCATGTTGACTATCCCTAATCAAATTATTCCTTTCTAGATGATTATAAATCCTATCTCTTATAATCCTTTCCAACACTTTACCCACAACTGAAGTAAGGCTCACTGGTCTATAATTACCAGCGTTGTCTCTACTCCCCTTCTTGAACAAGGGGACAACATTTGCTATCCTCCAGTCTTCTGGCACTATTCCTGTAGACAATGAGGACACAAAGATCAAAGCCAAAGGCTCTGCAATCTCCTCCCTAGCGTCCCAGAGAATCCTAGGATAAATCCCATCTGGCCCAGAGGACATATCTATTTTCACATTTTCCAGAATTAAACGTTTCAAATCTAGTGTAATTCTTCTTCAGAACCAGACCCAAAACGTTAACTCTTGCTCTCTCTCCCCACAGATGCTGCCATACCTGCTGAGTTTCTCCAGCAATTTCTACTTTTGTTTCAGATTTCCAGATTTTCTCCTTTTTTCAGTCATACAACAGTCCATGACTTTATCCGTCTGTAAAGTTTGACACTCCTTCCTGTTTCCAAATGAGATCCACTTCATCTCAATACTCAGGAGGGGCTTGAAGAAACTATAGATCCTTGTTTCCATGGCGATACAGTAATGTCAATCTATTTCCAAGTCAGGAAGGTGTGTGAGCTGCCAGGATACTTCTGGGTGGTGATGTCCTGTTTTGAACTTGCTGTTAAATGTGCTTCCCCTGTCCTTTCAGGCAACACATCCCAGGTCAGAGAGAACGTCTGGGTAAGAAGTAATCAAGTCACCTCCCCACCCACAGCGCGCACCCTCCCCCCACCCTTCTCCTGGGTCTCTGTCAATCACCGTACAAAGGGGTTCATCACATCCCTCCTTTCACAATAACCAAACTCCTTTAAGATTGTGAATGCCTCTGAATATCTCCATGTAACCTCTCCTAAAGAATCTCTACTCAAAGGAGAAAAGAAACCAGACTTGTAAACAGCAGGAGTCCCTCATCCCTGTCCAAGTCTGATATGTTTCCTCCATACCGTCTCCAGCTCCTTTCTAAAAGCATGGTGCCCAGTACTGAACACAATTCTCCAGTACCTGCAAAGAATTAGCATAGGCCTTGATAACAAGCATGGGGCTGGATGAACACAGCAGGTCAAGCAGCATCATAGGAGCAGGAAAACTTGACGTTTCGGGCCTTGTGTAGCCTTCCTCTGAGACCTTTTGATCTCTCTGCCTATAAACTCTGAATCTTCTTGCTCTTGTCTCTCACTGCACCTGACGAAGGGGCAGTGCTCCAAAAGGTTGTGTTTTCAAATAATCCTGTTGGACTATAACCTGGTGTCGTGTGATTTCTGACTTTGTCCATCCCAGTCCAACATCAGCACATCCATATCCGTTAATGCAGATGAGAATTCCATTGAAAACAAAAAATGTAGGAAACCACAGTGGGCCTTGCAGCATCCGCGGAGAGATCAAGCTAACGTTTTGAGTCTAGATTAGTCTTCAGCAGAGCTGGTATGATTTGCTGTGATCTCCAGCATTTGTTGTGTTCAGTACAGATTCCAGCAGCTGCTCCCAAGAATTCCATAGCTCATTGCACAGCCTTTTCAGCTGCTCATGTTACTGGGGCTGGAACAATCCTCATCCATTACTCAGAGTGGGTGGGGGGTGGGGGAGTAGTTGGGGGCGGGGGTGTAGGTTTCTGCCATCTTGCTTCCTGGTCAGCCTGTAAGGGACATGTTTCCTCTTGTGTAGCAGAGGGGAAGCACCCGTTAGTCCAATGGGAAAGGGTGTTAATCGTGGGACAGCAGTGAGCTGCCAGTTTCACTGGGGGCTGTGAGACATTGTCACTGAGACTATGAGGGAGAGCTCAGGGTACAGTCTCTCTCCATCAGGATCCAAAACACTGCTCCCATCTCCCCACCAGCTCCCAATGACCTCACTGCAGTGGGTGGTGTTTGAGGCATTCCTCACCTTTTCAGTCATTATCCCCTCATATAACAGCTACCTTCAATGATGTGTGTACTCTACCCCTGGGCTCTCTGCTCCTGCAGTCTCTTTAACTCAAGCCATTGAGTTTATTTTGCCTCCTGCTTATTCTTCCATCCAAAACATATCACGTCACGCTTCTCCCTGTTAAATTTCACTCACTGTGTGGGCTGTCTATTTCACCAGTCAGTTTCCTCCTGAAATCTGTCAGAATGGTCCATACGGCTCATTATCTCTCCTAATTTCATCTCGTCTATGAAAGTCAAAATTATGCCCCGTGTCCCCCCCAGGTCCATATCTTTAATATATGCCCCAGAAGAGTGGTCCTAATAATAACCCCAAGGAAACCATTAGCTCCTTCCTGTCTGAAAATAAACATCAGCTTCAATGGCTCCTGTTGACCCACTATCTGATCTTCATAGCCAGATTATAGAAAGGCATTTAACCACAAGCTGCATGTTGGGATATCAGGAGCAAAAACCTAACACCACATGACCATAAGAAATAAGAGCAGGAGCAGGCCGTTCGGCCCCTCCAGCCTGCTCCATGGATCATGGTTGATCTGACATTCCTCACATCCATTTTCCTGCTCTTTCTCCCTAATCCTTGATTCCCCAACTGATCAAGAACCTATCTCTTTCAGCTTTAAAAATGCACAAGGACTCTGCCCGCTCAGCTCTCTGTGGCAACGAGTTCCAAAGACTCACAACCCTCTGAGAGAAGAAATTCCTCCTCTTAACTTTAATTGGTGCCCCTTTATTCAGAAACTGTGCCCTTTGATCCTAGGCTCTCCCATGAGGGGAAACATCCTCTCAGCATTGATCCTGTCAAACCCCTTAAGAATCCTACATGTTTCAATGAGACCACCTCTCATTCTTCTAAACTCCAGTGAGTAGAGTCTCAACCTGTTGACCCAAGAGATCTGTTTCTAAGAGGGTCTTAAAGGAGGGGTGATGTGGAGAGGGATAGGATGAGAATTGATGAGCTTAGGACCTGGTGGTACAGCAGTTACGAGGTGCTCAAGAGGCTGGATATGGAGAAGCAGAGAGATTTTGGAGAATTGTGGGACTGGGTGAGATTACAGAAACAGAGAGGGGCCAAGGACAGGAAAGAATCTGGAAACCTGGTTGAGAATTCTAAAATGCCAATATTGCTTAACCTGGAGCCAATGTAGGTTATTGAGCACAAGAGATGACAGTGATTGGTCTAATTTTGGCTACAGGCAACTGGGGTTTGGATGACGCTCAGTTTAGGGAGGGGAGATGGACGAGCAGCCAGGCGTGTGCTGGAATCATTGAAGCGAAAGGTAACAAAGAGGTGAATAAGGATTTCAGCAGAAGATGAGCCGAGAAGGAGGCGGAGCTGACCAAGTGTTACAGAGGTGGAAACAGGCGGTTTTAGTGATGCTGGAGATATGAGGTTAGAAACTCATCTCAGGGTCAAATGTGACACTAAGGTTGTGAACAGACTGGTTTAGCCTCCGGCAGTGGTTAAGGAGGTGAATGTAGCTGATGACCATTATCTCTGCTCACTGTCCCTTCTCCAGTACAGACTGCTACTTTCAGCCAATCAGCTTCGATATAGGGCAAAGAAAAACGATGCTGTGGAATTTTGTCAAACATCTTTCAGGAGCCCATACACATCAGCTGATTGAAAGCTCATGAACACTCTTTATCGCTTCAACATAAGCCTATGCTTTGTTTGTCCAAACTATTTACCTTCGGTTGGCTGGACTGACTTTCATTTCTTAACTGGTATTTTCCAAATGCCAATTCATTTCAGTTTGGATTTCAGTCATGAGAAAAATTCCAAGGTGATGACCCAGTGACACCGAAGGAACAGTGATTTATTTCCAAGTCAGGACAGTGAGTGACTTTTGGACGGGGAGGGGAGGTGGAAGGGGAGCAGGGGTGGTCCTGCAGCTGGTGGTGCTACCTTCCAAATGAACAATTTCACATTTTCCCACATTATACTCCATTTGCCATCTGTTTGCCCGTTTATTTAACCTGTCAACTGTTTGTATCCTTCACACAACTTACCGTTCCTCCTATTTTTGTCTAGTTCGCAAAGTTGGCTACAGTTCATTCGCTTTGTCTCCCCAAGTCATTAATATTTACTGTAAACAGCTACAGTCCCAGCGCTGATCCCTGTGGAACCCACCAGGTACAGGGCACCACCAGGCAAAAAAAACCCTTATCCTCTCCTCACTCACTGTTTCCTGCCCATTAGCCTTTACCTGACAGGGGTGATGTGGAGAGGTTTGTTCCCCTTGTGTGGGAGAGTCTAGAGGCAGAGGGGCATTGTCTCAGAGTGAAGGGTTGCTCACTGAAGACAGAGATGAGGAGGAATTTCTTCTCTCAGAAGGTAGAGAATGTGTGGAATCTGTGGAATTCTTTACAGTCAGGGACTGTCAAGGTTGGGTCATTACATATACTTAAGGCTGAGAAACACATTTTTATTCAGGAAGGCAATCAAGGATTCTGAGGAAAAAGCAGGAAAGTGGAGTTGAGGGTCATCAGGATCAGCGTGATCTCAGTGAATGGCTGAATGACTTACATCTGCTCCTACATTTTATACTCTTATGTTCCAGGTTTGTAACTGCAGTCTTGTTAGGAATGTTTTTTTTCCCTTATTCATTCACGGGATGAGGGCATCGCTGGCCAGGCAGCAGTTATTGCCCATCCCTAATTGCCCAGAGGGCAGTTAAGAGTCAACCATATTGCTGTTGGTCTGGAGTCACATGTAGGCCCAGACCAGGTAAGGATGGCAGTTCCCTTCCCGAAAGGACATTAGTGAACCAGGTGGGTTTTTCCAACAATCAACAAGGGATTCATGGTCATCATTAGATTCTTAAATCCAGATATTTATTGAATTCAAATTCTACCATCTGCCATGGCAGGATTCAAACCCGGGTCCCAAGAACATTATCTGGATCTCTGAATTAACAGTCCAGTGATAATACCACGAGGCCATTCACTTCCCTCTTGTTGTTGATTATTAACTGCCCTCTGGTATGACTGAGAGGTCGCTCTGTTTTTTTTTGGACAGACAATGCGGGAAATACTGAGGAGAACTGGCAGCCTTCATGGACAGGCCCAGGAAGAATGTTTCTGCACAGTGATCTCTCATTATGTTTGGATGTGAACTCTTCACTCTGAAATGTAGGCAGGCCTGAATTTGAATACACGATGAGGTGCGTGAAGTTTGGATCCACGCGGCTCTGGAACAATCTGGAAGTTTTGAAACACTGGACAATGTGGACAGGGGTAAGGGATGCCTTGTTGATCTCCAGTTAATGGCCCAGCCAATTCCTTTGGGAAATGCCATTTCTCAAATATAGTTCAGCCTGGTCTGTGGCTAACCACAGCTGGAAGGTCACTGTGTGAGCAATGACAGTTTTACCGATCCCTTGGGAAACCAGCACAGGAAAAGGTGGATCAGCTCCATGTGGGAATGGTTACTCCATCAGTTTCTTATCCTTGTGGAATATCTCCGAAAGTAGGAAGCAGGTTCAGCGGGGGAATTCCGGAGCTTTGGGCCTAAGGAACTGCAGGCACAGCCTCCAAAGGTAGAGCGGTTAAAATAAAAATTAAAGTGAAACGATCTTTATCAAAGCTGTATTTACTCAAAAAAGAAAAAAAACCGCACAGATATGAGAAGCAATTCAGTAATTTTGGGTCAGCCAAACTGTTCTGAATCACTCACTTTCTTTGCTGAATTGTTTGAAGATCTATGAATAGTTTGAAGAACAGGTGTCAATAATGCAGATGTTCCAAGTACTTTTCATTCCGATAATTGTTTCTATCGTATACTGCACATTGCAAGTTAATCTGCCTTATACCAGATACCTCACCACACAGCATCCTGCTTTCAGCTGGTTTGAAATCCCTCACACCAACAATAGAACCAGCCAAGTCCCATGATGCTGCAAATGTCAACCAGTCAGAATAACTGACAATCTGGCACCAACGTTGGGGTGAAAAATGTCAAGAAATTGTGTAATTTTAAAAAGCTGATGGATGCTTGCGGTTCTGCTGAAATGTGAGATATGTAGGTGTGTGATGAGAGGCCTGGTGTTATTTTTTAACACTTCAACAATTGCATTCCGTTTTGGATATGAAACATGTTTGTTGACCTCTGGCTGTGATCTGGGAGGTTAAATACTGGCCATCGTGAGGTAGAAACAGTGAACTGAAAACATTCAAAATGTAACAAAGTTAGACAGGATGTTCATTTACATAGCACATCTCACAATCTCTGAGCATCCTAATGCCCACAAAGAACAAAGAAAATTACAGCACAGGAACAGGCCCTTCGGCCCTCCAAGCCTGCGCCGATCCAGATCCTCTATCTAAACCTGTCGCCTGTTTTCCAAGGATCTGTATCCCTCTGCTCCCTGCCCATCCATGTATCTGTCTAGATACATCTTAAATGACGCTATTGTGCCTGCCTCTACCACCTCCACTGGCAACGCGTTCCAGGCACCCACCACCCTCTGCATAAAGAGCTTTCCACACATATCTCCCTTAAACTTTTCCCCTCTCACCTTGAAATTGTGACCCCTAGTAATTGAGTCCCCCACTCTGGGAAAAAGCTTCTTGCTATCCACCCTGTCTATACCTCTCGTGATTTTGTAGACCTCAATCAGGTCCCCCCTCAACCTCCGTCTTTCTAATGTAAATAATCCTAATCTACTCAACCTCTCTTCATAGCTAGCACCCTCCATACCAGGCAACAACCTGGTGAACCTCCTCTGCACCCTCTCCAAAGCATCCACATCCTTTTGGTAATGTGGTGACCAGAACTGTACGCAGTATTCCAAATGTGGTTAAACCAAAGTCCGATACAACTGTAACGTGACCTGCCAACTCTTGTACTCAATACCCCGTCCGATGAATGAAAGCATGCCGTATGCCTTCTTGACTACTCTATCCACCTGCTTTGCCACCTTCAGGGTACAATGGACCTGGCACGTTGGCACTGGCATGGCCAACACAGACTTAAAGCACTTTTTGTGAAGTGTTTTCAGCCAGTGGATCATTTTCAATGTGTAGTGACTGTTGTAATGTAGGAAAATCAGTCACTAATTCATTGGCAGCAAACTCCCACAAACAGCAATGTGGTAATGACCACATCATTTGATCTCGCGATGTTGTTTGAGGAGTAAGTATTGGACTGGCCAATGGGGAACCGAGTGAGGAAGGTGGTTTCCAGCATATAGACGCAATGGTCTGACCTTCAGAGTGGGTTCCTCGGGAACAGTGAGGCCAAAGGGAAAGATTTAAGGAAATACCCCACTATCACTACCCTCCGACACCACTGACTGTTCACTCAGCATGGCACCTTCCAATCCCTCAAGACCTGAGGCACTTTGAGTCTCAGAGACTGGATCAAGAGGTGGAATTGTAGCAGCATGTTGAAGAAGGGAGGTCAAAAATACAAGCACAACAATTGAAATAAACAGTGCATCAAAATTGGTCAAAAAGCAAAGTATGCAGGGAATGCCTGAGCCGAAACTGACGGAAGAGACAATTCTGCTTTGGGACAAGTCCTTGCAAGATCCAAGCCCAGACAATTGAAACCAAAGAGGCACCAGAACATATCAGGAGCTCAACGACACCAGGCTATAGTCCAACAGGTTTATTTGAAAATGCAAGCTTTATTAGCTCAGCTCCTTCCTCAGGCATAGTGTGAGAGTGAGGGTATAAGACACAGAATTTATAAGCAGAAAGGTAACACCCTAAAACTGGTCGCCTCTTGTTCAATCTTTAATCAGTTAGGAGGGAGACTCCTGATTAAAATGCAAAATCCAGATTCCATTCCAGTCATCGTCCCGGGATATTAAAGGTTTTATCCATGTAACTGCAACTACACAAACATCTTGCATGAAATGATTCATGGGTGTGTGGGTGTGTGGGGTGTGTGTGTGTGTGTGTGTGTGTGTGTGTGTGTGTGTGTGGGTGTGGGTGTGTGTGTATGTGCGTGTGTGTGTGCGTGCTTGATAGAGTGTGTGTGAGGGAGTGTATGTGTGGTGAGAGAAACTGTATGTGAGAGAGGGTCTGTGTAAGTGTGCGAGTGTGTGTGTGTGTGAGCATGTTTGTGTGAGATTGTGTGTGTAAGTGTACGGGGAGAATATGCAAACTCCAGACAGTTGCCCGAGGGTGGGATCGAACCCATGTCTGCCTTGGGAGGTTATGATGCTCTGTGGGGAGATGGAGTACGCAGGCCCAGCTCAGCTTCATTCTGCATTTACCACCTGACCACTCCACCCCATGATCCACAATCCTGTTGTCTAGAACAGAGTGTCTCTAAGATCCTGCAGGATCCTCAGCCAATCTACACAATAATAACTTACTCAGGCTCCCGAGCATGTATCAGGAATGGGCTACACAGCAAGTGCCTGCAGCCAGTGACCCCAAGTCGCAACTTTATCTGAAGAAAACAAAGGATAAGATTTAAACTTTACACTTTTAACAACCCTATTTCAAACTATCTGATTCTTTATAAACTGAATATGTTTCCCAGACACTGTAACGTTTGCTGGTCTGATGAGTTGTTCAGTCTGTACCTCCCTTCATGGGTTGGTTGTCCCTCTGCCTGCAGAGTGAGCTGCTCCAGTCACTGCTGGGACCACAATGTGCCTCGAGGTTGGCTGGGGGGTGAGGGTACACCAACTCCTGCCAGGCTGGGGTCTTATACCCTCCTGGCTACCTTCCGGAATTTTCCAAGCATTTGATCAATCTAAGGTATCAAAATACTTGGCTTTAACACCTTGAAATGTTGCTAATGGATCTCAGATTCTATATTTTTGAGCAAAACAGAATGTATCCACAACTAGACAACATCATAGATGAAATAATTTACGTGTGTGTGTGTGTATGTGTATGTGTGAGCGTGTGTGTGTGTGTGTGTGTGAGAGAGTGTGTGTGTATGTATGTGTATGCGTGTGTGTGTGTGTGTGTGTGAGAGAGTGAGTGTGTGTATGTATGTGTATGCATGTGCGTGGGAGTGTGTGAGTGTGTGTGAGTGTGTGTATGCGTGTGTGTGGGAGTGTGTATGTGTGTGTGTGGGAGTGTGTGAGAGTGAGTATGTGAGTGTGTGTGGGAGTGAGTGTGAGTGTGTGTATGTGTGTGTGTGGGAGTGAGTGTGTGTATGTGTGAGTGAGTGTGTGTGTGAGTGTGTGTGAGTGTGAGTGTGAGTGTGAGTGAGTGTGTGTGTGTGAGTGAGTGTGTGTGTGTGAGTGTGTGTGTGAGAGTGAGAGTGTGTGTGGGAGTGAATGTGTGTGTGTAGGAGTGAATGTGTGTGTGTGTGGGAGTGAGTGTGTGTGTATGTGTGAGTGAGTGTGTGTGTGTGTGAGTGTGTGAGTGTGAGTGTGAGTGAGTGTGTGTGTGTGGGAGTGAGTGTGTGTGTATGTGTGAGTGAGTGTGTGTGTATGTGTGAGTGAGTGTGTGTGTGTGTGGGAGTGAGTGTGTGTGTATGTGTGAGTGAGTGTGTGTGTGTGTGTGAGTGAGAGTGTTTTTCCTTTTAGGTCCTTTCTATATCTTTTCCCTCTCACCTTAAACGTATTCCCTTTAGATTTGGCCCCCACCCCTGCCCTGGGGTAAAGGCCTTGTCTGTTCACCCTGTCCATGTCCCTCATGATTGTATAAACCTCTATAAGGCCACCCCTCAGCCTCCAGCACTTCAGGGAAAATAGCCCCGG
>JAHRHZ010000015.1:908439-919009 GCA_024137785.1 Ginglymostoma cirratum
TGAGTGTGTGCGTGTGTGTGTGCGCATGTATGTGTGCGCGCGCACGCGTATGTGTGCGCGTGAGTGTGAGCGTGAGAGTGCGTGTATTGTGTGTGCACGACACTGTGTGAGTGTGCGTGCATGTGTGTATGTGGGTGTGCACGTGTGCATGCGTGTGCATGTGTGCGTGCATGTGTGTGTATGTGTGTGTGCACGAGAGTGTGCGCGCGCGAGCGTGTGTGTGCGAGCGCGTGAGTGTGCCTGAGTAAACAGATCGTTGTTTGCGGTAAACTTCCCAGCTCACCGCTGTGTTTATGTGGTGAGTCCAGTTGAGTTTCTGGTCAATGGTAACCCCCAGGATGTTGATAGTGGGGGGTTCAGTGATGGTAACAGCATTGAATGTCAAGCAGTGGGGGGTAGATTGTCTCTTATTGGTGATGGTCAGAGCCTGGCATTTGTGTGGTGTGAATATTATTTGCCACTTGTCAGCCCAAGCCTGGATATTGTCCAGATCTTGTTGCATTTGGACACGGACGGCTTCAGTATCTGAGGAGTCGCAAATGGGGCTGAACATTCTGCAATCATCGGCGAACATCCCCCCTTCTGACCTTATGATGGAGGGAAGGTCATTGGTGAAGCAGCTGAAGATGGTTGGGCCAAGGACACTACCCTGAGGAACTCCTGTAGAAATGTCCTGGAGCTGAGATGATTGACCTCTCACAGCCACAACCATCTTCCTATGTGTCAGGTATGACCCCAACCAGTCGAGCATTTGCCCCCGATACCCATTGATTCCAGTTTTGCTCGGGCTCCTTGATGCCACACTTGGTCAAAGGCAGCCTTGATATCCTGGGCTGTCACTCTCAGCTCCCCTCTGGAATTCAGCTCTTTGTCCATGTTTGAACCAAGGCTGTAATGAGGTCAGGAGCTGAGTGGCCCTGGCAGAACCCAAACTGGGCGTCACTGAGCAGGTGCTGCTTGATAGCACTGTTACTGACACCTTCCATCACTTTACTGATGACCGAGAGGAGACTGATGGGACAGTAATTGGCCGGGTTGGATTTCTCCTGCTTTTTGTGTACAGGACATACCTGGGCAATTTTCCACATTGATAGATACCAGTGTTGTAACTGTAGTGGAACAGCTTGGCCTGGAGAGCGGTAAGTTCTGGAGCACAGGTCTTCAATGCTATTGCAGGAATGTTGTCAGGGCCTGTAGCCTTTGCAGTATCCAGTGTCTCCAACCGTTTCTTGATATCACGTGGAGTGAATCGAATTGGCTGAAGACTGGTATCTGTGAAGCTGGGGACGACTGGAGGGGGCCAGTGGTATTAATTAGCCCATTTTCATTACAAATACAAATCTATATAACATTTCCTCCAGTCGACTCCTCAATTCACTCCAAAAGGTACCGCCCTCAATCCAGAATCTCACCCTCCACAGGGATGTGTTGTTTTACACGGACTAGGTGTTGAGTAAAGGCATCCATGATAACTGTGTTGCCCATGCCCAGTGGTTCTCTCCTCTCCTGATTAATGCCATGCCCCACACTGTCACACTGGCTGGTGACTTGTAAATATTTCCCCCACTGTCTGCTGCCTCCTCGCTGTTTCTAAGATCCACACATAGAGTCCAAGCATTGTTCTCCTGATTGGGGAGTTCCCTTCCTGATGGACTGGGCCTGTATTGTATTATTTGCTGAATATCAGACAGCTCAGCACCCAGCTTTGACTCTTCCTGCCCCACACTGGGGGCTGTTTACCTCCCGAATGAGCCAGAGACGGGTATTAGAGGAAATGGGAATGGGTGACACGGCTGGTACTGTTGGTACAGGTGGGGAGGGGTCCCGAGTGGGCAGCACCAACAACAGGCTGGGGTAGTGGTATTGGGGAGTGGGGTGGGTGAGAATGAGAGTGGGAGAGGATGATCCCAGTGCAGTAGCAAAGACAGAGTCAGTTTGATATATTGTAGAGAGAATGGTGAGGCCAACATTTATGGAGTGGGAAATGGTATTGACCTGTCTCCTACCTCCCTGGGCATTTGCCCAATGGCTGAATCTGCACCGACCTGCAGTGGGGGATGTGGGATCTTGGAGCACGACGACCAGGGGCTGGTGGCATGGCCTGGAATGTAGAAGAGTGAGGGGGATCTCATAGAAACCTCAAAACTGCCAACAGGACTGTGAACCCAGGAAGGATGTTCCCAATGGTGGGGGAACCCAGAGCCCAGGGCCTTAAGGATAATGGATAAACCATTTCAGACTGAGACAGCAGTGAGCTTTTGGGAACCATTGCCACAGAAAGTGCTTGAGGCTGAAACATTGTGTTTTTGATGAGAAGGCAGATCTTGCTCCTTGTAGATAAAGGGATCAGAGGATGCGGGGGTTTGGGGAGCTGGGGGCAAGAGTGGGATTAGGCTATTAAGACCATAAGACCATAAGACATAGGAGCGGAAGTAAGGCCATTCGGCCCATCGAGTCCACTCCGCCATTTAATCATGGCTGATGGGCATTTCAACTCCACTTACCCGCAGTCTCCCCGTAGCCCTTGATTCCTTGCGAGATCAAGAATTTATCAATCTCTGCCTTGAAGACATTCGACGTCCCGGCCTCCACTGCGCTCTGTGGCAATGAATTCCACAGGCCCACCACTCTCTGGCTGAAGAAATGTCTCCTCATTTCCGTTCTAAATCGACCCCCTCTAATTCTAAGGCTGTGCCCACGGGTCCTAGTCTCCCCACCTAACAGAAACAACTTCCCAGCGTCCACCCTTTCTAAGCCATGCATTATCTTGTAAGTTTCTATTAGATCTCCCCTCAACCTTCTAAACTCTAATGAATACAATCCCAGGATCCTCAGCCGTTCATCGTATGTTAGGCCTACCATTCCAGGGATCATCCGTGTGAATCTCCGCTGGACACGCTCCAGTGCCAGTATGTTGTTCCTGAGGTGTGGGGCCCAAAATTGGACACCGTATTCTAAATGGGGCCTAACTAGAGCTTTATAAAGTCTCTATTGAGCTTGATGATCAGCCATGATTATACAGAATGGTGTAGCAGGCTTGAGGGGCAGAATAGTCCCTTTTTTGCTGGTCCTGTGGGATGGGAACACACCTCCTATGTCCTACCCCATCCAACAGGACCCCCATATCCGGCCTGTCAAACGGGGAGCTAACATTCCCTCTGTCTGCCAGGTCAGGACAAACATCAGGAACCATGCACCCTGGCAGCCCCACCCTGGCACCCCCACACTGGCAGTGCTTCCCCTGGTGCACAGCAGCCTTATAAAGATGGTGCTGGTGCCAGGGATCCCTGCTATTCCGAGATTTCCCTGCAGGCACGGGTATCAAGGAGCCGTGTTGGTGGTTAATGGGACAGCACAGTGCGGCATGATCTGACTGGGCCCCACGGGAAAAACCCTTTCAACTAAAATACCAGAAGGTTGCACCCTTTAATTTGCCTTTTGGTGTTTGCGAAATAAACTTCTGTTTTTAAAGAAACTCTTCTGTTTCAGTAACTGAACACTGGTGTTAACCAAACTGCTTCAAAGAATTGGTGATCAACATGGTTTGTATTCTGGGATCAGACCAATATACCCTCGGACACGCATGCATTTCAGCTCACAGCGATGGGATCAGCACAAGGGGGTGGGGTTGGGGGGGTTGGTGGTGGTGGAGGAAATGGGGTTGGCATATAGTGATGGGGTCTGAACACCAACCTGGGTATTGACACCTGGCTCATGCTGCATATAACCCTCGGGCACTCACGGAGCTAGAGAGAAGGTGGGGGAACGTGGGATCGGACTTGTCCTGTAATAACATCAGCTGGCAGAGTCTTACCAACCCATGAGAGCATGTGGGACTGGAACTTGGGTCTCCTGGCTCAGAGATAGAGACATTACCCACAGTACCACCACATCCTCAGCAGCTCGGGCTAACCACACTGTGGAATTGTATTCAGATTGTGAGAGCAAACTAGAGACACCGTTCTGACACTGTGGTAGTATCCATACCTCTGAACCAGGAGAGCAGCGGTCCAACACCACCTGCTGCAGAGGTGCACCCTGACACTGCCAAGCAGATTGATTTGAATAAAAATCTCTGCCATGGATAAAGGATCAGATTATAAGTGCATTTTTTTTGTATTTTAGAGTTTGAGAATGAAACATTATAATCCAATCCGACATAGATTCCTGATTAGATTTCACAGACAGACCAACAATGCCGTGGTGTCTCACTATCACAACATTCAGCTTTCCTTTTCATACTTTATTTAGAATGCAACAAAACATCAATTAATATATTACTCTACTGCTCCAAAAAAATCAGATTCATTAGCCTACACCATGTGTACAGTACTGTGTGCCCCGGGTATACCCAACACGGATGGCCCCGGGTATACCCAACACAGAGTACCATGTGTACACCCAGCGCGGTGTGCCCCGGGTACACCCAGCGCGGTGTGCCCCGGGTACACCCAGCGCGGTGTGCCCCGGGTACACCCAGCGCGGTGTGCCCCCGGTATACCCAGCGCACTGTACCTCATGTATACCCAGCGCAGTGTTCCCCTGGTATACCCAGCGCAGTGTTCCCCCAAGCATACCCAGCGCAGTGTGCCCCCGGGTATACCCAGCGCAGTGTACCCCCCGGTATAGCCAGCACAGTGTACCTCATGTATGCCCAGCACAGTGTACCCTCAATATACCCAGTACAGTGTGCCTCCGGTATACCCAGTACAGTGTACCCCCGGGTATAGCCAGTATTGAGTACGTCGTGTATACTGGGTATGTACTGATTGAAGACATGTCGAGAACAGTTGGTCCTGAGTGTACAGATTACAGTGTGCACCAGCTCTAACAGGCTATTGCTGTATGGTTGGCAATTACTTTTTAAAAAAGACTATAGAAACATATATTCTTCATTTAATATCAATACTGTGACCTATTATAGAGTTCGGGTGACTACATCTGACAATTTGTGATAATGCTGCTATTTACAGCACTTACACCCTCACTGGAGGCGATAACTAACTGCAGCTTAGATGCTTCACTGATGAGAATCATCTTGTCTTTGACTTTTTGTTCCCTGTGTGTCTCCCTGAAACCCTGAGATTACCTGGAACATTCTGCCAACTGGAGGTTACCAGGTGCTTCCTCTTAAAGGCCCAGTTAAAACTCACGTTCCCCTCTGATGGATCGACAGCAATAAGGTTTTAGTAAAATCAAGTCTTTGCTTCCCATTAATCTTCATTTCCAATCAGCGGCACCCATTAAGTTCTGGATGATTAGATCTTGTGAAGAATAGCAATGGCATTAGCAAAGCTGGCGCTGGGATTCATCAGACAGAGTATAAATATCTTTAATTAGCTCATTTGGTGGGTCTAGCCTGATGGATTTAGTGAATGGCAGTGACCCAGGCAGATACCTTGAGGATATCACAGGAGAGAGTGCTCACATGCAGATCTCTCCATCCGACTGTAAAACATTTACAATCCCTGATGTTCCCCAACCTTCCCCCAACTCCTCATAACACCAGATTCCCAACCTCCTAGCTTCCTGCCAAATGTCTCGAGATCTGGGAGTGTGTCCTGTACCTAGTGAAACTGGGCTGAACAGAGACGAAACCACTACCTCACTGAACTAGGCATGGACAAGCAGTGAGCATATCCCCAGCTCTGCGCCTTTGACAACTGGTAAAAATAAAGTCCAAAGAAAATGTAAAAATGTAAAACAAACCATGGATCATTTCCAACGCCCACTTGGTTTATCTATCAGATTATCAGCAGCTGATCAATCCCATATTGCCCAAGAAATTAGAATTATTTGGTAACACACCCTCAGCTCTTGTGAACCAGTAGATGGGGCTGCGGGACTGTAAATGTTCAGCCTGAGATCACACAGTCAAGCACACACAGCTTAGACAGGAGAAAGAGATCAGAAAAATATTAACACAGAAAGTGCTGAAGAAAATCAGCGGCATTGATGGTGTGAGACACAGAGTGAATGTTCCAGTGACCCATCTTCAGAATTGTCCTGAAGAAAAAAACGCCCAGTTTAGAGTTGTCCAGGGCAACACCTCAAGTAATCAGCATTCTCCCTGCACCACTCTGTATAAAGGTTGTTTTCCTTTTGATTTGCATTCCTGCAAATGGTTCTGATGGGGCAAGATGGAAAAAATTTAAACAGATATGTCTTTTCTCAGCAATCTTCAGTTTTGAGATCTTCTGTTGCTTTAAATAATAAATATTATGAGATATCGGCAAGTAATATTTGTAATTCAATTTAAGCACGACTCTCTCTGAGTAAATAACACATCTATCAGGGGGAGATTTCTTAATCAACTTGGATGTATTTTTATCCCTTTCAGACACCCACCATGGCCCCAGCCCTCCCTTACTCTGGAATCCCTTCTAGCTCCTGAACCTGGTATCACAGTTTGGCCAATTCGGAGCTCCATGGGTCCAACCTGCTCCAAATTTCTTGGCTGCCAAAAGTCTGGAATTCCTGCCCGAGTCTCCGTGTCAAATCTTGCTGGATAATGTTTCTGTGTAACACCTGGAGATGGTTTTTGTTTGAAGAGTTTTTGAAGCGTTTCCACATTTCTTTAGGCCCTGAGTTGTGCATTTGCAGAAGCGGATTTATAATTTGAGAAAAGGCATTGCCTGTGGTCTCCTTGGACTCTCAGTATCTGAAATCAATCAATCAAACTCCTCACTGAAGGCCCACTCACTTACACAAAGGCTTTAAATGACAATTGGAGTCTGTATTTCCCTGATTGGAGACTATTCCAGGTTAATGCCTGGCAAAGTCAGAGTGAAGGATTTGATGCTTACTGGCCATTAGCCACCCAGCACCAACTCAACCCTATTCCACCCCAACAATCGCCCTCCCAAAATGTCCACAGCCTCTGCTTCTCTGACAAATGCAGACCCCAGTCTCAGGTTGACACCAGGAGTACATGAGGAGCATAAGGACAAGGAGCAGCTCAGAAACAATGTGTTGTGAAATGGATGGGAAGGAGCCAGCCAGTGGTTCACTGAGTTAGTGCAGCGATGGGCTAGGGTGCGACAGTGCTGAGGGATAAACATGGAGTCGAGGAAAGGCAGACAGCTCAGGCTAATACCAGTAAATGTCCTTCCTCCTCTGAGGGGCTTGTAAACCTACAGAAGAAATAAAAAATATTTACATTAGGCAATTCTACAATTTCACATCAGTCTTCGACTTTGCCTGATAATAATGCTGAATAAAAAGGCTAATATTCAGAACACTGTCAAAATAACCCGCAAAAATTAAAAAGAAGGTCAGTACTGACGGAGAGTCACACTGTCGGAGGGTCAGCACTGAGGGAGTCCTGCACTGTCAGAGGGTCAGGACTGAGGGAGTCCTGCACTGTCGGAGGGTCAGTACCGAGGGAGTGCCGCACTGTCGCAGAGTCAGCACTGAGGGAGTCCTGCACTGTCGGAGGGTCAGCACTGAGGGAGTGCCACACTGTTGGAAGTTCAATACTGAGGGAGTGCCGCACTGTTGGAAGTTCAATACTGAGGGAACACTGAAATTCCGATGTCCAGAGCTCATTTGAATTTTATTCGGCTTTGATTTGAAGCAACTGTGTAGGTGAAATGTTTTATTAGACAATGGTTTGCACAAGTGTTGATCGCTCTCTGGCCAACCCACTGCTGCATTCTCCAGGGTGCACCTTGAGCAGCATCTCTGACAAGTGTCTGAAACACCGAGGGAACCATCCTTGGGACCCTGTGTTAGTGAATCAGCCAAGATCCGCACAGAAGCTCAGTCAGACCTGAGGAGGGATTGCAGCAGTTCAGGTAGGAAGAGTCAAATTCAGTTAATTAAAGAAATCAGGAATGAAAGTGATGACTGTGAAAGCGAAGAATTGTCCTGAGAAACTGTGTAATTCATGAATTCAGGAAAGAACTCTCCATCCTTGCCCTTTATGGACCACAGGGAGATGGCTGGATCTGAAATGGACCATGAGGAACTGTTCTCAAAATGATGTCTCACCATCGCCAGGTCAAGGACCCGATCAGACTGGGCAGTTAAACTCGTGTCACTGGTCATGGTGAATCAATTATTAAGCATCAGTAACTTCTCAAGAACTTGCTCGGGAGTCCTGCAGCTGACCAGGAAGATTTCAATAAAGAGCTGGAGTGGGTGAATGGAACTGAACCCCACAGTGAAAGTGCTGCGGCAGCTGGAAAAGACTCAGGTGATCACATCAATCAATTCTCATTTCAGCGATATTGGTTGGTGTGGTTTCACTCTGAGTGTTAATTACCTTTCACCATTTCTAAACAATCAGTCTGGGGCATTGGAGCCAACTGGGCTGGAATGTGCTGCCTCTGTTAGATTCTCAGTGAGTTTGCAGACATACCTGCATCGACGTTCTCACCCTGCCTCATTTCTGCAGGTCCAGGAGCAGGCTGTGTCCAGGCCAAGGTCAGGTTTGTTTTCGGGGCAGTGTGTCGCTGGCTGTTTTCAGAAGGCAGGCTCTCCCCTCTCAGGGAAGCCAGGAAGGAGTTATACTGAGAGCTGTTGATTGCAGCTGGCATCATTCGATGGAGATCAGGCATTGGCTGGCAGAAGATAGAGTCCTCCCGGCCATGACTCACTCTGGGTAGGAGCCATGGGTGGTGAGGCTGAGGGCACAGGTTTGAGGGGCTGTCCATAGGGTACTGAGGCCCGCGGATGGATGCACCTGGAGCCCTGAGGGGTACAGCAGACAGGTTGGCACCGTGGGGTGAACTGGGCCAGAGCGGAGCACGAGGATCCCAATGGTGTGGGTGAGCCAAGGGTTTCTCATCTGAAAGAATGGAGAGATGGGGTAAAAATCATCAATAATAGAATAAAACCATTGTCCCACCGTTTATCCAGAAAACCAGAGACCCAACCGAACCGCAACGTTTTATAATACTGTGTTAATTTAAAAGTGGTTGGGGGATGGGGGGTTGGGGTGGTGGTTGGGGGATCGGAGATGGAGGTGTGGGGAAGTAGTTGGGAGATGGGGGTGTGGGCCGTGTTTGGGGGAGGGGGTCTTGGGGAGGTGGTTGGGGGATGGGGAGGTGCTTGGGGGATGGCAAGGTCATTGGGGTGGGGGCATGAGGAGGTGATTGGAGATGGGGGTGGGGGTTGTGGGGATGGGGGCGTGGGGTGGTGGTTGGGGGATGGGGGTGGGGTTTGGGGGATGGGTGGTAGGGGATGGTTGTGGGGGTTGGAGGATTGGGGGATGGGAGCGTGGGGAGGTGATTGTGGGATGGGTCTTGGGGAGGTGGTTGGGGGATGGGGGAGTGGGGTGGTGGTTGGGGGATGGAGGTGTGAGGAAGTAGTTGGGAGAAAGGGGTGTGGGCGTGTTTAGGAAGTGGGGGCAGGGGTGGTGGTTAGAGGATGGGGTCTTGGAGAGGTGGTTGGGGGATGGGGATGTGGTTGGGGGATGAGGGTCTGTGGAAGGTATTTGGGGGTTGGGGGTGTAGGGAGGTGATTGGGGATGGGGGTGTGGGGCGTGGTTGGGGGATGAGGGTCTGGGAAGGTGGTTGTGGGATGGGGGTGTGGGGGTTGGGGGATGAGGGCGTGGGGGTTGAGGGATGGAGGCATGGGGAGGTGGTTGGGGGTGGGAGTATGTGGGTTGGGGGATGGGGGATGGGGTGTGTGGGTTGGGGGATGAGGGCGTGGGGGTTGAGGGATGGAGGCGTGGGGAGGTGGTTGGGGGTGGGAGCATGTGGGTTGGGGGATGGGGGATGGGGTGTGTGGGTTGGGGGATGGGGGCGTGTGGGTTGATGGATGGGGGTGTGGGGAGGTGGTTGGGGGATGGGGGCGTGTGGGTTGGTGCTTGGGGGCATGGGGAGGTTATTGCGGGTTGGAGGCATGGGGAGGTGGTTAGGGGATATGGGCTTGAGGGTTGGAGGAAGGGGGCATGGGGAGGTGGGGCATGGGGGCATGGGGAGGTGGTTGGGGGATGGGGGCGTGGGGAGGGGTGCTTGGGAGATGGGGCGCGGGGCGGTGGTTGTGGTTTAGGGGAGTGGGGTGGTAGTTGGGCGATGGGGAATGGAGGTGTGGGGAAGCTGTTGGGAGATAGGGGTGTGGGGTGTGTTTGGGAGAAGGGGGCGGGGTGGTAATTAGGGGATGGGGTCTTGGGGAGGTGGTTGGGGTATGGGGGCATGGATGGGGTTTGGGATGGTGGGGAGGTGGTTGGGGTATGAGGGTCTGGGGAGGTGGTTGGGAGTTTATGGGTGTGGGGAGGTTGTTTGGGATGGGGGTGGGGATTGGAGGATGGGGGAAGGGAGCATGGGGAGGTAGTTAGGGGATGGGTTGGGGATTGGGGAATGGGGGCGTGAGGATGTGGTTGGGGGATGGGTGGTGGGGGTTGGGGGATTGGGGGATGGGGGAGCGGGGAGGTGGTTAGGGGATATGGAGGTAGTTGGGGGGTGGGGAGGTGGTTGGGGGATGGGTGGCAGGGGTTGGGGGGTGGGGAGGTGGATGGGGGATGGGGGTATGGGGAGGTAGGGGGCGGGGGTGTGGGGAGGTGGGGGATGGGTAGTGGGGGGGGTGGAGGATTGGGGCATGGGAAGGTGGGGGACGGAGGCGT
>JAHRHZ010000015.1:919409-954441 GCA_024137785.1 Ginglymostoma cirratum
ATGGGTTGGGGATTGGGGAATGGGGGCGTGAGGATGTGGTTGGGGGATGGGTGGTGGGGGTTGGGGGATTGGGGGATGGGGGAGCGGGGAGGTGGTTAGGGGATATGGAGGTAGTTGGGGGGTGGGGAGGTGGTTGGGGGATGGGTGGCAGGGGTTGGGGGGTGGGGAGGTGGATGGGGGATGGGGGTATGGGGAGGTAGGGGGCGGGGGTGTGGGGAGGTGGGGGATGGGTAGTGGGGGGGGTGGAGGATTGGGGCATGGGAAGGTGGGGGACGGAGGCGTGAGGAGGTAGTTGGGGGATGGGGCCGTGGGGGTTGAGGGATGGGGGCATGGGGAACTGGTTGTTGGAAGGGGGTGCTGGGAGGTGGTCGGGGTTGGGGTTGTGGGGAGGTGGGCGATGGGGGCATGGGGAGGTGGTTCGGGGATAGGGGCTTGAAGGTTGGGTGAAGGGGGCATGGGGAGGTGGGGCATTGGAGCGTGGGGAGGTGGTTGTGGAATGGGGGTGTGGGGAGGTGGTTGGGAGATGTGGGCTGGGGAGGTGGGGGATGGGGGCGTGAGGAAGTGATTGGGGGATAGGAGCTTGGGGCTTGGGGGATGGAGCTGTGGGGAAGTGGTTTGGGGATGGGGGCATGGGGGGTGGGGGATGGGGGCATGGTGAGGTGGTTGGGGGAAGGGGACGTGGGGAGCTGCCTGTTCAAAGCAGATTATTCCTAGTTAACAGCCTAATTAACTGTGGGTCTCACCTCGTTAAAATGCAGCTTCCTAACAAACCACTCACTGTGATCAAATGAGATGCTGAGAATTCTCGATATGGAAGTCAGAGTGAGGACCCGATGACTTCAGCTCTTTGTTCACCCCAAAAGAGCTCCAGGTTGGTTATCAGGAACCAACATCTCGGGATACGCTCCATGGGCACCAATAACATGCACCCCTCATCCAGGGACATTGGCACCTGACAGGCCAACATGTGCATCCTCTAAGGCCCCTCATGGCATTTTCTCTGATCCTTTCATTGCTGCCCCTCAGGCTGCCCCGGTAACTCTCATTGTAATGCTGCCGCAAGGACACTGTGTGCTCAGGGATTGCACCAGTCTGGATCTGCATCTGGGCTGATCGCTTGCTGTCTTAATGCTCACTCACTTGGAGTCTATCTGGATGTTCCCAGCATTCCCCTGTCTTGCCTTTTACCACCCTGCCCTTAGCCAGAGATCCCAGGCTGGCATTCCTGCAGTATCCCTGTGCTGTTTAACCCAGACACAAAGCCAGAAAGCATGTGCTGGTTGTCAGCTTTCCTCAGTCAGAACCAGGTGTATAGCCTTTGCTCAGGGGGTCTGGGCACAGTGAGGCAAGGGCAGCCTCCAGTACCAGCCCAGAGGCTTGGGCACAGGGACAGTCAGTGACTCAGGAAGGTCAGAGTCAGGATCCTTTCCTCCCCAGGACTGAGGGGCTGAACAGCAGCTATCTCAGTGACTTGCTTTGGCTCTTCCTGCCCCATTGGGGGCTGTTTCCCTCCTGGAATGAGCCACTGGCGGGATTTAATGGAGATGGAAGTGGGTGGCACAGCTGGTACCGTTGGAGCAGGTGGGGAGGGGCCCCAAGTCGGTGAGTGGGAAGTACTGAGGGCAAGCAGGGGTGTTGGGGTCAGGTTTTGGGGTGGGGGCGAAGTGAGGGAGGATATTACAGGTGATAATGAGAGTGGGAGACTGCTAGCCTTAGTGGGAGGTGGGTACAGTAACAGAATTAGAGAGAAGCTGAAACAAAAACAGAAGTTGCTGGAAAAGCTCAGCAGATCTGGCAGCATCTGCAAAAAGAAAACAGAGTTAATGTTTCAGGTCCGGTGTTCCTTTCTCAGAGAAAAGCTGGTGACACTGGCCCTGGTGAAGTGGAGAAGGACAATGACCTGGGCATTCCTCCAGACACCGAGAGTGCCCTGACCCTGGGGGTAACCTCTATCAGGACTGGGCAGCGTCTGGGGTCATGGCTGTCTCTGCTAGTTCTGGGAATGAGGATGTCCCACCTTGTCCCACCCCAGCAGGAGCCCCAGCTCCCCGTTCACACAGTCAGATGACATATTCCTCCTGTCTGCCAAATCCAGGGAAACAGCGGGAAGTGTGCAGACAAGCCCCAGACTGGCAGCGTTCCCAGTAATTATAAATTTCTCTGTGCAATCCCTCTCACATTCAAACAGTGTCTAATCCCACCAGACCCCACCTGATCTGTGCTCCATCTACAAACGTACAATTCTGAGGTCTCACCCAGTCAGTGAGTAGACCCTGGCTCATTTGTGACTGAGTGAATTCTCACATGTTTCTGCTCCACAAGTAAATTACTGTGAGTATTCCAGCCGTGACCCCTGGCCCTGTGGGTTATTCTTACTCTGTTATAACTCACTGCTTGGTGGGTTACTCTTGAGGTCAGTGAAGTTAAAGCACGTGGTGTGCACTAGGGTGGTGCTGGCTATGAAGCAGCTCAGACTGAGGAACACTGATATAGGTCACACTCAAAGCTTTCTGTTAACGATCAGGTCAGGAAAAGTCTCTATGAGGAGACTAGCAGAGGAGGAGAATAGTATCTCTCCATCACCAACAACCTCAACAGACCACAAGAGGCAGAACCTTCTCATGAGATGGAACTAGCAGATGGAGGAGTGAACTTTTTACCAGGAGTTTATCTCTGTCAGTGTGAAGTCTGTTTCAGTCAATACCACTCTCACACTCAACCAAAATCTCATTGAAGCAGATTGAAAATTGCCCAATGCATTTTACATAGTACATAGAACAATCCAGCACAGGAACAGGCCCTTCGGCCCACAATGTTGTGCTGAACACGATAACAAATAAAACCAATCCCTTCTGCCTACCCTTGGTCCATATCCCTCCATTCCTTGCATATTCATGTGCTTATCTAAAAGTCTCTTAAATGCCACCACCACCATCCCTGGCGGTGTGTTCCAGGCTCCTACCACTCTCTGTGTAAATAAGCTCCCCCCTCACATCTCCTTTGAACTTCCTCCTCTCACCTTAAATACATGCCCCCTAGTATTAGACATTTCAACTCTGGGAAAAGGATTCTGACTGTCTACCCTATCTATGCATCTCATAATTTTGTAGACTTCTATCGAGTCTACCGTCAGTCTGCGCTGCTCAAGAGAAAACGACTCGAGTTTTTCTAGTTTCTCCTTATAGCTCAAACCTTCTAATTCAGGCAGCATCCTGGTAAACATCTTCTGCACCATCTCTAAAGCCTCCACATGCTCCCTGTAATGTGGAAACCAGAATTGAACACAGCCTTTTGGCCATTTGAAGACACCATACAATCATGTTAAGCAGAGGGAGTTGGCTGGGACGAGGTTATGAAGGATCCATGTTTAACAGCTCATGTAAAATCATAGAATCCCTACAGTGTAGAAGCAGGCCAATCAGCCCACTGAACCCACACCAACTGTCTGAAAGATCATCCCATCCAGACTCACCCACCTACCCTTTCTCTGTAACCCTGCATTTCCCATGGCTAACCTACATATCCCTGAACACTCCAGGCAATTTAACACAGCCAATCCACCCTAACCTGCACATTTTTGGACTGTGGGAGGAAACTGGAGCACCCGGAGGAAACCCACACAGACACGGGGAGAATGTGCAAACTCCACACAGACAGTCGCCTGGGGCTGGAATCGAATTCAGGTCCCTGACAGACTGGTCAGCCCCTACTGGTCTTTAGACAAGTGAGAGGTTATTTTATTGAAACATACAAGATCCTGAGGGACATTGACTGGATGGTTGTTTCCACCTGTGGCAGAGAACAAGAGGACACAGATTGAAAATATGATTTCCTATTTAAGATGGAGGTGCCAAAACATTTTTCCTCTCAGAGGGTCATTAGTCTGCGGAATTTTATTCCCCAGCAAGTGCTCATTGAAGTCATTGAATATTTTAAAGGTGGGGTTGAATAGTTTGTCACTTGGCAATGGAGAGTGAGGGTATAGGAGGTAGATAGCAAGATGGAGGCCATGGTTCGATCACCCATGACTATAGAATGGGTCTGAGTGACTGAATAGCCTGTTGTAAAGTGTATGTTCATATGACTGTAGCTTGTATCGGAATCAAATGAACAGAGAAAACAGCCAGATTTTTGCTTTAAAGTAGGATGGTAATTGGAGTTGGAGTGAAAATGGGACATATATACCTCATAGCAACGTACCCTGCCCAAAGATTTTGCAGATGTACCAACCTAACCATATTGTGATAGGCTCGGTATTTGCTGAGAAAAAAGAGTATTCATCAGGATGAATACAAGAATGCCAAATTTCAAAAGGATTTCTGGCTTTCCAACCAGTAGCAGTGCTAGGCCTCTGATTTATTCTCCTCTCTGTGATTTACCAGTAGGCATTCCATTAATGCTGGCTCCTTCATTCTTCTTTCTGTTGGATTGTAGGTTTAAAGGAACCATCTTCTATCATTCCTATCTGTGGGGCAGTGCAGTCATTTCCAGCCCCTCTGTCCCCACAGCTTTGGAAGTTTATTTGCCATAAGTACCCATTCAATTTCCTCTTATTTCATTGATCATCTTCATTTCCACAAGCCTCATGGACAGTGAGCTTCTTAAATCTGAAACTTGTAATTTCAAACTGAATCTATCCTGGTATAATGAGCCCAGAATAAAACAACCAGCTGTTGTTGCAAATTTCAGATTTTTATCAGCATGTATTTTTTGGACCATGAGCATCAGAAATCCAGTAGATCCCAGAGGTAAGGTATTTTTCTGTGCACATTGGTCCTTGCCTGATACCCACGTACATTAAATTCTGGCAAGGGCCATTAGATTGCTATCCCAGGCAGGAAGTGGAGAGTGAAAATGACCAGAATAAATTTGTTACCATTTCATGGCAAGTTCTGTTTTGATACAGCTGTTTTCTCCCAAATCCTTTATTTCAGAAATGCTGATATCCTGAATTTTTATACATCATTAGCCCAGAGCAATTAAACTTTACAGTGATAAAACCCTTTGAATAAAATATTTCACCAACATTAAGGAAGCTAATTTAAAAATGACAAGAGATTCTGGAATAGAAACTTTCATTTTTAAGGAAAACGATGGTGTAGTGGTAATGGACTTGTAACCCAGAGCCCAGGCTAATGCTCTGAGGTTTCAATCCCACCCTCGCAGCTGGTGGAATTTTAATCAAATTAACTAAATCTCACATGTTGTTTGGCTGGACAATAGGTTTGTGAGCCAGGTCAGACCACATGTGGAAGGCTCCTCTGTTCATCTACTACAGGATCTTTACAGAAGGACTGTAATATTTATCTTTTTAACTTCATTTCTTATTATTCTAACGTATACCATGAATAACTCTTAAGGCAATGTAACTTTCTTTTCTTTATTTCTCTATTTTGTATCTAAGATTTGTATCTAAGTATTAGTTGTGATTCTAAATATTTCTGCTAAATACAGAGCTGACTCGGAAAGAGCGCAGAAAATTTGAACTGCACTCCAGGGACTTGAGAAGATAATTAAACTGGGATATCTGGTCAGCATGAACATGTTGGACCAAAGAATCAGTTTCTATGCTGTACAGATCTATGACCTTATGACTCTAAGTGGCAGACTTCTCTCAAATGAGCAGGTTACTTGGTATTGATCTCCTTGCTCTGTGCTGTGTATAATCTGGGTACTGTGTTTCTTATGTGATTACAATGCTGCTTTTCGCTGACTGTCGGAATGCCAAGACTGAAATGCAAGCCTTTACGAAATTGTGAAACAAGGTTGTTTAAACATTTCCTGCTCTGCTCTCATGAGTTTCTGTTCGGTAACTGATTGCTGATGGTGTCATGTGATTGCCTGGAGATTATGATAATGCCGTGAGATAACATTGAACTACCTGTGAAGGTACCGCTGGGGCTCAGGTTCCTGTCACACTCTCGAAACAAGCCTTTTTCCCCAGCACCCCCTCCCTGATCTCTACTACTCCTGGTTCTTTGTGAAATATCAAACAGCAGCCCCACTGCTCACCAGGTGCAGCGTTACTCTTGGAGGCAGATCCTTTGAACCCAATATCAGGAAGTTATCACACAGAGGGGAGCTCTGGAACAACCACACCACACCCCCCCACACCACCCATCAAATAAAAACTGGTGTGGATGTTGGAGAGATCAATTGAATATTTCCAGATTGAGACTGATGGGGTTAAAGGCTACAGGATAAAGTCTAGTCAATAAAATGACAGTTCAGCCATGATCTGATAGAATGGTGAACAGACAAAAAGGCTGAATGGCCTCCTCCTACCCCAATAACACTATGACAACACAGTACTGGGTGACGTATTGGCCAATCCCTGAGCACCTGACCACCAGTAAATTCAGGAATGTTAATGACAACAGGAATCATCCTGTAGGGTCAAAGGTCAACACTAAATTCACAGCTCGCTCCTGAAGTCCCTCAATCAATTTCATTGTTAACTTGAAGTAACAAAATGAAGGTCAGTTTGAAGACCGACCGTAGACCGTCCATACACGATATCAAAGGTTTGACTCTGCGGGAGCCACAGTTAGGGATAAATCAATGCTGTGGTTGGTTGGCTCGCCAAGGTGGTCCATTAGCTCACAGATGTTTCATTACACTGCTGGGTAACATCATCAGTACAGCGTCTGATGGAGTGCCGTTGTGTGGCCTGTTTCTTACTGGTGGGTGTGTGTGAATGTGATTGTGTGTGTGAGTGAAGGGTGTGTGTGTGTGTGAGTGAAGGGTGTGTGTGTGTGTGTGTGTGTGTGAGAGAGCGTGTGTGTGAGAGAGCGTGTGTGTGTGAGCATGTGGGTGTGATTGTGTGTGATTGTGTGTGATTGTGTGTGTGTGAGTGTGTGTGTGTGTGAGTGTGTGTGTGTGTGAGAGTGTGTGTGTGCGTGAGTGTGTGTATGTGTGTGTATGAGTGTGTGTGTGTGAGCATGTGTGTGTGTGAGTGTGTGTGTCTGTGTGTGTATGTGTGAGTGTGTGTGTGTGTGAGTGTGTTTGTGTGAGAGCATGTGTGTGTGTGGGTGTGTGTGTATGTGAGTGTGTGCGTGTGTGTGTGTCTGCGTATGTGTGTGTGCGTGTGTGTGTGTGTGAGTTTGTGAGAGTGTGTGAGTTTGTGAGAGTGTGTGAGTTTGTGAGTGTGTGTGAGAGTGTGTGTGTGTGCGTGTGTGTGAGAGATTGTGTGTGTGTGTGTGAGAGTGTGTGTGTGTGACAGAGTGTGTGTGTGTGTGTGTGTGTGTGTGTGTGTGGGAGTGTGGGAGTGTGGGGGTGAACAGTGAGCAAGCTACATTCTCTCAGTCTGTGGCTAACGCCTTGCCCAGGGATAAGCTGTTATTGATCAGACTGGGCTGACACAATCAAATTGTTGAACAGTCGAAATGATGGCCCCAAATGATGGCTTGTTCTGATGGGAGTTGGGGGCTGTGTTCTAGTTTGTTGCCGGCCCCCACTGATCCCTGTGCCGTAAAACAGCCGACACTCAGAATCCCGTTCCCATTGCCTACCTGACTTTGGCTCAATGCTTGCAGCTTTCCGTTTTGAGCTGATGTCTATGGGACCCCCGACTCGTTTCAGAGCTCTGGTGAAGTGTTGCTCCACCATGCTGTTGCTATCTCCTTTGAAGTAAGTGAAGACCATGCAGCGAGAGCTGCCCTCAGCCCCGTGGGATTGCACTGTGCTGATGCTGGGGCCTTCATCCTCCTGTTCCGACTTTCCCTGGTTCTGCTGCCGGCTGATTTTTCCTGTCAACACAGACAAATGTTAACCCCTTCCTGTGACCGTGCACAGATTGTCCCAAAAACATTCACTCTGATTAGCAGCACAGAAGGACATTCCCCACTCCACGCCACCACACCCCCAGGACTCTGCTGGCTCTGTGTATGGCTCGAACCGATTAATCTCACTCCCCACAACCCTGCAAATTTCTCTACTAAGATTATAGACAGGAACAGTATGAATGGGCTATTCAGCTGCTCAAGCCTTTGAGTCTGTTCTGTCATTCCAAACAACTACCTCAACCATGATTCTGCACCACCCCCTAACCCTGGCCATCATTAGTAACTGAAATCTCTCAATCTTTGTCCTGAACTTCTGAATTGTTGTATGGGGTAGAGAATTCCACAGGTCCTCACTCTCTGGGTGAAGACATTCCTCCACAGCTCAGCCCTAAACAGCCTGGCCCTGGGTTCAGACGCTCCTGGCCATGGGAAACACCCTTCCTGCACATACTTTAAAAACATCATCAGTTTCAATCAGATCACCTCTCGTTTTTCTAAACCTCGGACAATACAAGACAATTGTCCTCAATCTTTCCTCACAGATCAGGCCGACTATTCCAGTGATCCATCTGCTGAACCTCTACTACACTCCCTCTATTCCATGTCTATCTTTCTCTCTGCATCTCCCCTTCCTTACACACAGAGACCTGACTGAACACAGTCCTCTGGGCGCAGTGCTATTGAAGTAAGATCCCCTTTTCTCCAGTACTCCAACCCTCTTTCAACAGAAACTAAAACAGCCTTTGCTCTGAATGCTTGTTAAACCTTTGTGTGAGCTCTCAGTGAAGTATACACAAGGACAGTCAGCAATATTTCCCACAGTTTCAGACATTCTTTGTTCCTTCTACCAAAGGTAATCACCTCACACTTATCCACTTTCGATTCCATTGACCACTCTCTTGTCCAATTGCTCAGTCTCTCTGTTGTTGTGTCCTCCTCATGACCCTCATTCCCGTTCGGCTTAGTGTCAGCCACAAATTTGAAAAGATTGTATTTGGTCCCACAGAATGGATGTAGATAGAGATTAGCCAAAGCTCAAGCCCCACTGGACATCAACTCATTGTGAAAGTGATTGGTCTGTTTCCGCTGCCTTTTTGGTCAGTGGGTTCTAGATCGCAACCAGCTGCAACATTAAAGGAAATCACTTTGCTTCTTGTTTTACTGCTTACCTTAAATCCACGTTCCCTACTCTCTTTCTGCCACTGGAAACTGTTTCTCCCAACTTACTCAACCAAAGCCCTTTTTGATTGTTTTTAAACACCACAATTAAATCACATCGCTGATCTCAGAACCTCCTCACTCAATCCTCACAACTGATCTCTCTCAATTACACACTGTGCATACTGTCCGAATGAATCTCTGCTGCACCCTCTTTGTGGCCCTGATTGTGCTGTCTTCACTCTTAGAGAGACTTGCAGACTTTGTGAAGGCTGACAGGTACAATCCTGGCAGTGGGAGAGAAGGATCTTCGAAGACCAGCGATGCTGGCCTGCATTTCCCTACCTGGTTCTTCCTCCATCCGCTTGCTCCTGGGCTCGGAACTGAAGCTGTTCATATTTCAGTAGTGGTGAAATGCCACTGAAGTGGGTAGTGGCACTCCGCTCATGCCCATGGTAATGAATCCCTGGTGATGGCAGGAGTGTTTGTGATTACTCGGTTAGTGAAACAGACGAGGCAGATTGTAGGGAATACACTGCTGTTTCCACACAGCCAGGGAGAGCTCGACACAGCAACTGGGGCTGTGGTTACAGCTAAACCAGAGGAATGTTCACCAACTTGTTAGCCCAGGGCAGGAATGAGGAAAAGGCCCATTGTGCTTCTCTTACCAGGAGTTTTTGAAAGGGTGCACTGCAGTCGGTGTTGCTGATAAGAAGATTTTGTGCTCGTGGCTTATTTTGTGTGGTTATTTCAGAAACTAGAATGTCATCCAACAACGAAAAGCTGTTGCTGATCATTCAGCAGGCTGCATGGGTCACGTCACAGTCAGAAACAAATCCCATTTCACATTGCACACAGCACTCAGCGGAAACTGCAAACCCACAAACATCACACAGTCCATCAGCTGGCAGCTCGGCAACACTAGTTACTACAAATACTCCCACCATCACACACACACATTCACTCACACACTAATACTCTCTATCTCATAATCACACACAAATACACACATTCTCACCCATACTCTCTCACACTCCCAATGTCACACATACACACTCTCAGACAGTACACACACACAGTACCACACTCATACACATACACATACACATACACACACTGTCACACAGAGAAAAACACAGGCACACTCACTGATGCAAATACACACAGTCACATACCCACTTTCTCGCACTTTCACGCACAGACACATATATGCGAACACACACTAACTCCAAAACACACTGACACACTACCCTGCAGACACAAGTATGCAGTAACATGCACAGTGACAACAGCACACTCTCACAGACCCAAACACACTCTAACTGATACGTCTACACGTACATTCGTGCAAACACACTTGGTGACACACACACCCACACCAACCACTATCGATGTTCGCTGATGATTGCACAATGTTCAGCACCATTCGTGACTCCTCAGATACTGAAGCAGTCCGTGTCCAAATGCAATAAGATCTGGACAATATCCAGGCTTGGGCTGACAAGTGGCAAATAATATTCACGCCACACAAATCCCAGGCTATGACCATCACCAATAAGAGACAATCTAACCACTGCCCCCTGACATTCAATGGTGTTCCCATCACTGAATCCCCAACTATCAACATCCTGGGGGTTACCATTGACCAGAAACTCAACTGGACTCACCACATAAACACAGCGGCTACAAGAGCAGGTCAGAGGCTATGAATATTGTGGCAAGTAACTCACCTCCTGACTACCCAAAGCCTGTTCACCCTCTACAAGGCACAAGTCAGGAGTGTGATGGAATACTCCCCACTTGCCTGGATGAGTGCAGCCCCAACAACACTCGAGAAGCTTGACACCATCCAGGACAAAGTAGCCCCAACTGATTGGCACCACATCCACAAGCATCCACTCCCTCCCCCACCATCGCTCAGTAGCAGCAGTGTGTACCATCTGCAAGATGCACTGCAGAAATTCACCAAAGATCCTCAGACAGCACCTTCCAAACCCACGACCACTTCCATCTAGAAGGACAAAGGCAGCAGGTACATGGGAGCACCACCCCCTGCAAGTTCCCCTCCAAGCCACTCACCATCCTGACTTGGAAATATGTCACTGTTCCTTCAGTGTCACTGGGTCAAAATCCTGGAATTCCCTCCCTAAGGCCACTGTGGGTCAACCCACAGCACATGGACTGCAGCGGTTCAAGAAGGCAGCTCACAACCACCTTCTCAAGGGGCAACTAGGGATGGGCAAGAAATACTGGGCTCAGCCAGTGATGCCCACATTGTGAAAAATGAAAAACATCACACACAAGATCACAGAGATAGTGGGAACTGACGATGCTGGAGAATCCGAGATAACAAGGTGTAGAGCTGGATGAACACAGCAGGCCAAGCAGCATCAGAGGAGCAGGAAGGCTGACGTTTCAGGTCTAGACCCTTCTTCAGAAATGGGGGAGGGGAAGAGGGTTCTGAAATAAATAGGGAGAGAGGGGGAGGCGGATAGAAGATGGATAGAGGAGAGGATAGGTGGAGAGGAGACAGACGGGTCAAAATGCGGGATGAGGCTGATAGGTAGGAGATGGGGGTGGCGCTTGAGGTGGGATGAGGGGATAGGTGGGAGGAAGGACAGGTTAGGGAGGTGGGGACGAGCTGGGCTGGTTTTGGGATGCGGTGGTGGGAGGGGAGATTTTGAAGCTTGTGAAGTCCACATTGATGCCATTGGGCTGCAGGGTTCCCAGGCTGAATATGATTTGCTGTTCCTGCAGCCTTCGGGTGGCATCACTGTGGCATTGCAGGAGGCCCAGGATGGACATGTCGTCTGAGGAATGGGAGGGGGAGTTGAAATGGTTCGCGACTGGGAGGTGCAGTTGTTTGTTGCGAACCGAGCGCAGGTGTTCTGCAAAGCGGTCCCCAAGCCTCCGCTTGGTTTCCCCGATGTAGAGGAAGCCACAACGGGTACAGCGGATGCAGTATACCGCATTGGCAGATGTGCAGGTGAACATCTGCCTGATGTGGAAAGTCTTCTTGGGGCCTGGGATTGGGGTGAGGGAGGAGGTGTGGGGGCAGGTGTAGCACTTCCTGCGGTTACAAGGAAAAGTGCCAGGTGTGGTGGGGCTGGAGGGGAGTGTGGAGCGGACAAGGGAGTCGCGGAGGGAGTGGTCCCTCCGGAAGGCAGATAAGGGTGGGGAGGGAAAAATGTCTTTGGTGGTGGGGTCGGGCCTGCGGGACCACTCCCCCTCCACCGACACCCTCATCTGCTTAGCCGAACTTGTCCTCAACCCCAACAACCTCTCCTTCAACTCCTCCCACTTCCTACAGACTATGGGGTGGCCATGGGTACCCACATGGCCCCAAGCTATACCTGCCTCTTTGTAGGTTATATGGAACAATCCCTCTTCCATAGCTACACTGGCCCCATCCGGCCCCTTCCTCCGTTACTTTGATGACTGTATTAGCACCACCTCGTGTTCCCACCAGGAGCTCGAACAGCTCATCCACTTCACGAACACCTTCCACCCCAACATTAAGTTCACCTGGACCATCTCTGATACCTCTCTCTCCTTTCTGGACCTCTCTGTCTCCATCTCGGGCAACCACCTAGGAACCGATTTCAAGCCTCCCGACTCCCACAGCTACCTAGAATACACCTCCTCCCACCCACCTTCCTGCAAAAATGCCATCCCCTATTCCCAATTCCTTCGCCTCCGCCGCATCTGCTCCCAGGATGAGACATTCCACTCCCGTACATCTCAGATGTCCTCATTTTTCAACGACCGCAACTTCCCCCCTCTCAGTGATCAAAAACGCCCTCGACCGTGTCTCTCGCATTTCCTGCAACTCATCCCTCACACCCCGTCCCCACAATAACAACCAAAACAGAAAACCCCCTTGTCCTCATGTACCACCCCACCAACCTCCGGATCCAACGCATCATCCTCTGACACTTCCGCCATCTGCAATCCGACCCCACTACCAAAGACATTTTTCCCTCCCCACCCTTATCTGCTTTCCGGAGGGACCACTCCCTCAGTGACTCCCTTGTCCGGTCCACACTCCCCTCCAGCCCCACCACACCCGGCACTTTTCCTTGTAACCGCAGGAAGTGCTACACCTGCCCCCACACCTCCTCCCTCACCCCAATCCCAGGCCCCAAGAAGACTTTCCACATCAGGCAGATGTTCACCTGCACATCTGCCAATGTGGTATACTGCATCCGCTGTACCCGTTGTGGCCTCCTCTACATCGGGGAAACCAAGCGGAGGCTTGGGGACCGCTTTGCAGAACACCTGCGCTCAGTTCCCAACAAACAACTGCACCTCCCAGTCATGAACCATTTCAACTCCCCCTCCCATTCCTCAGATGACATGTCCATCCTTGGCCTCCTACAATGCCACAGTGATGCCACCCGAAGGCTGCAGGAACAGCAAATCGTATTCAGCCTGGGAACCCTGCAGCCCAATGGCATCAATGTGGATTTCACAAGCTTCAAAATCTCCCCTCCCACAACCGCATCCCAAAACCAGCCCAGCTTGTTACCACCTTCCTAACCTGTCCTTCCTCTCACCTATCCCCTCCTCCCACCTCAAGCCCCATCCCCATCTCCTACCTACCAGCCTCATCCCACCCCCTTGACCTGTCCGTCCTCCCTGGACTGACCTATCTCCTCCCTCCATCCCCGCCTCTTCGACTTGTCTGCCTCCTCTCCACCTATCCTCTCCTCTATCCATCTTCTATCTGCCTCCCCCTCTCTCCCTATTTATTTCAGAACCCTCTTCCCCTCCCCCATTTCTGATGAAGGGTCTAGGCCCGAAACGTCAAGCTTTCCTGCTCCTATGATGCTGCTTGGCCTGCTGTGTTCATCCAGCTCCACACCTTGTTATCTCACACACAGAATCACACACAGTTTCACCAACATAGTCACACACTGACTCAAATACACACTAACACTCACTATCAGGATATATTAAAAGACACGTTATTAATCTATGAATCTCATTGACTAACCTAAAACCTTGAACTTTGGTTTGAGAAGAAAACAGTGAGAAAGGAGCTGGCCACTGAAGACACTGCCCCAATAGTACAGGGGCTCACTGTAATCTGGAGAGGAATTCCTAAAGAGCATATCAGGAACTATGCAGGACCCCCTGAACAGCCTGGCTCATAGTCATCCCACCTGCACATTCGAATTTATCAATGTGGTTCTAACACTGTACAATTCACATTGTCTCTGGGGATAAGGTTCAGGAAAGCTTGCCTTTAAAGATTCCTGAAAGACAGGTCAGAGCATCTGCATTAAATAAAACAAGGAACTGCAGCGCTGGAGATCTGAGACAATAGCAGAAATTGCTGGAGAAACTCAGTAAGTCTGGCAGTGTCTGTTGACAGAAAGCATAGTAAGGGTTTCAAGTCCAGTGACTCTTCATCGTAAGAAATTGGATATAGGAGTTGAATTGGGCCATTCAGCCCATTGAATCTGCTCCACCATTCGATCATGGCTGATATGTTTCTCAACTCCATTCTCTGCCTTCTCCCTGTAACCTTGATCCCCTTTTATTAATCAAGGAACTATTTAACTCGGTCTTAAATACACTCAATGATTTGGCCTGTGCAGCCATCTGTGACAATGAGTTCCACAGATTCACCCCCACCCCGGCTGAAGAAGTTCCTCCTCATCTCAGTTCTGAAGGCTCGTCCCTTCACTCTGAGGCTGTGCCCTTGGGTCCTAGTCTCTCCTACCAGTGGAAACATCTTCTCCATGTCCACTCTATCCAGGCCTTTCAGTATTCTGTAAGTTTCGATCAGATCCCCCCTCATCCTTCTAGTTTCCATTAAGGACAGACAGAGACCTCAACTGCTTCTCATATGACAAGCCCTTCATTCCCGGGATCATTCTTGTAAACCTCTTCTGGATGCCCTCCATTACCAGCATATCCCTCCTTAAATACATGGCCCAAAACTGCTCATAAAATTCCAAATGCAGTCAGACCAGAGCCTTGTACACCTTCAGCAATTCATCTCTGCTCTTGTATTCTAGCCCTCTTGAAATGAATGCTAACATTACATTTGCCTTCCTAACTGCTAACTGAACCTGCATGTTAACCCTAACTGAATCCTGAACTCAGACTCCTTAGTCCTCCTGTGCTTCAGATTTCCAAAGTCTTTCCCCATTTAGAAAATAGTCTACTCTTCATACCAAACTGCATAACCTCACACTTTGCCGTGTTGTACTCCATCTTCCACCTCTTTGCCCACCCTCCCAACCTGTCCAATTCCTTCTGCAACCTATCCACCTCCTCAAAACCGCCTGTCCCTCCACCTACCTTTGTGTCGTCTGTAAACTTAGCAACAATGCCCTCAGTTCCTTCGTCCAGATGTCTACTTCTTCAGGAAATTCTGTGAACACATTAATAATTGTTAAAAGATGCTGGACTGACTCTTGTGTCTTTTTTTGACTGACTCCAAATCGCATTGAGTTTTTTGAAGGGTTTGTCACCATGAGTTCTTTCAAGTTCTGGTCCTCTTACCATACCTTACCAATAATGCCACAGTAATTACTTCCCCTGCCCCTATGATATCTCTCACATTCAATTCTAGTCCCATCTTAGCACACACCATTCCTGGGACAACCTGCCATTCATTGGATAAACACCAGAGATTGGTATTATTTGTACCCATGCCATCTTTAAGATGCTGCTGTACACCTGGACAATAGTTGACAATCTGGGCTAGCCCCTCCCTGGCAATGTAATGGTACAACAACGCAACCATGTTCCCTACAGCACATAGCTGGCAAGTCACAAAGTTATACGGCACAGAACCAGGCCCTTTGGTCCAACTTGTCCATGTCGACCAGCTTTCCTAAACCGAACATGTCCTATCTGCTTGTGTTTGACCCAGATCCCTCTAAACATTTCCTATCCACGTGAAACACTCCTTCATACATACAGCTCCATTTTCGCTGTTCAAACACCAGGTCACACAGTCTCAAAGACTGAAATTGCTGGAGAAACTCAGCATCTCTAGCAGGATCACTGAACAGAGGAACAGAGTTAATGTTTCAAGTCCAGGGACTCTTCTTCAGAAGTTTCTACTGATGTATCTGGAGAAGGGTCACTGGATTCAAAACATTAATCTACTTTCTCTCCACAGATGCTGCCGGACCTGCTGAATTCTTCCAGCTCTAACTGTGTTTGTTCAATGTTTTGGGCAATGGTTTAGAATCCTAAAGCCCCTCAGTAGTAGGTTCCTCACTGAGGGTGACATCATTAGCCCCTTCATCAAGGCCAATCTGTCACGGATGGCCCTGGCAATGCTGGGCTGGTACAGCAGACAGTGTGATAATTGCCCTGCTTTCTTTCTAACTCTCTGAGCCTGAGAGCTGGTCACAACTCGGTCGGGAGTAGTCCTGAATGTTCCTCAGTTTCCTTTACCTCTTCTGGTTGTTGCATCACCATTGGTCGCACAGTTTGGTTTGAACCAAACAAGCAATTTCTGTAAATAAAATCAACTCCATTGGTAAAGCTGTGTGAACCATGTTCTACAATAGCTGCTCCATTTAATTTGTCGGTTTTAATCCAGCTCTTTAGAATGGGAACCACATTGTAATCTCCATGTATACCTCTAATTAATATCATCTACTCCATTAACCCTTTGGAGGACAAAATCTATCAACACAGAGAATAAACCCTTCCGCCAAACTAACTGGATTCATTTACACTGCTCTAATTTCACTTCTGAGTCATTCTAAACTAAAACTTTGAACCTTTGATTTTGAAGTTAAACTGCAATGTCTTTACTCTGCCTGTCATAAACCCAGCAGTATTAACATTTAATCTAGTAACACAGAATAGTGCTCCCAGATTTCCAAATGCAGTCACATGTTCTCATGTTTCAGAGATAGTAGGAACTGCAGATACTGAAGAATCTGAGATAACGAGGTGTGGAGCTGGATGAACACAGCAGGCCAAGCAGCATCAGAGGAACAGGAAGGCTGACGTTTTGGGACTTTCTGAAGAAGGGTCCTGACCCGAAATGTCAGCTTTCCTGCTCCTCTGAAGCTGCTTGGCCTGTTGTGTTCAGCCAGCTCTACACCTTGTTATCTCACATGTTCTCTTGGAACTGTTATATTTAGCTCATTGTCTAAATGACTTTCTGACCTATTTTTTGTAAAAAGTTTTACAGACTGGCCCACATCCTTCTGCCTCGATATGAAATCCAATCCATGTTCTGCACCTTTCAGGACGCACTCATCAGTGTTAACCCTTGCAGAACAAAACATCTTATACAACATTGACTTACTTTAATTAACCTGTGTTTGTCCAAGTGACATTTAATTTTGTCCTGAATTATGGTTGCTAGAAGATTCCCCATAACTGATGTGACATAGACTTCCCTCTTGTTGCTGGGTTTATCCTGATACAGTTGTTTGGTGCAAGAATATAACATTTCTATTCTCTGAAACCTCTGGCACTGCCCCAGGCTAAGGACAAGTGGACATTTATTGTCAGTGTCTCCACACCTTCCACTCATCTGGTCCCAGTACCTCTTCAAATTCAAGTTCCAACAGTCTATCCAATACATCCTCCTTATCAATTTTGAAGCTTTCTCATGAGTAAGTTTAGTCTTCTGCAATAGCAGCCTGGGTAACACCTACTTCCTTTCTTAAAGAAAGAGTTAGTTTACATAAAAACAGAAATATCTGCAGATGCTGGGAATCTGAAACAAAAACAGAAATTGTTGGAGAAACTCAGCAGGTCTGGCAGCATCTGTGGAGAGAAAGCAGAGTTAATGTTTCGTGTTGAATGACCCTTCCTCAGAACAGAGTTTAATTAACACCTCAACCATGCTCCCTGCTTCCCGATATAAATTTTTTTTTAGTTAATTGTGCCTACCATCATTTTACACCCACAGAATTTGGAATTTCTCTTTTCCATTGACTGCCATTCTCTTCTCACATTCTCTCTTCATTTCCCATCTTTGTTTTGCCACCATACTCTCTGAACCTCCAGCCTTCAGCTTAGTTCTCAGCTGTAGTTTCCACCTGATGCACAATCATGCTTTATCATCTTCTTTATCTTAATTTCTATCTCTTTGTCATCCAGGGAAGCTCTGGCTTTATTTGTCTGATCTTTCACTTTGAAGGAAATAGCCTTTGTCTCTCCCCATCATTGAGCCCATTATTTGCTCCGGTTTTCCCACCAACCTTTGACTCATTATTTCCCCGGCTCGATTATCACCTCTGACCTCTTCTTCCAGCATTGCAAAGCTCTCTTTAACCAGTAGCGCAGCCTCTTCCTGCTTCCCCCTTTTTGTCTGTTGCTATCTTTCCTGAGCCCTGTATTTTTTAATTCAGTTATGGGACGTGGGTGCTACTGGCAAGGCCGTCCCTAGTTGCCCCCTTGAAGAGGTGCTGGTGAGCTGCCTTATTGAACCACTGCAGTCCACCTGCTGTGGGTTGACCCAAATGCCCTTAGGGTGGGAATTCCAGGATTTTGACCCAGTGACAGTGAAGGAATAGCGATATATTTCCAAGTCAGGATGGTGAGTGGCTTGGAGGGGATCTTGCAGGGGGTGGCGTTCCCATGTATCTACTGCTCATGTCCTTCTAGATGGAAGTGGTCGTTGGTTTGGAAGGTGCTGCCTGAGGATCTTTGGTGAATTTCTGCAGTGCATCTTGTAGCCAGTACACACTGCTGCTACTGAGCATCAGTGGTGGAGGGAATTATAGAATAATTAACACTCAGGCCTGTCATTTCTAGCGCCAGGTTTCTGTTATGCACATTAACTTCAATTTTGACTCTATCTTTATTACTTCTCACATCCTACCTAATTCATTCTCTGGTATTATCTGTCTCTCCCAAGGTGCAGGAACCTTCTCCCCAGTGTACTGGCCAATATCGACTCTCAATCAGCCTCACAAAAACAGATTCTGTGAACTTTTATCCCATTACTATTTGTGAGATCTTGCTGTGCACAAAATGACTTTCACATTCTCTATGTTACAATGCTGCTTTCACTTCAAAGCTGCTTCATTGGCTGTAACATGGATAGGGATGAGCTGAGAGATGGGGCTATAGAAACGTAAGTTCCTCCATTCCACCGGGATGTGAGGGGAGTGCTGTAGCTGAAACTCTGACCACGTTTCCAGCCCCATCCTGAGGCCTCCCTGGGGCAGTGATATCAGCCACCACCTCACTGTGGAATGCATTGATCATTTCAGCTGGAACTAAATCCTCCGCCACTGCCTGCTGACACCGTGCAGAATGTCACAACAATAAACAAATCTACAGCTTCTCTTTATTTGACGTCAAATATAGGGTGCAATATTTGGGCCATGCCCAAAATGGGAGCCAGCAAGCAAGGTATTTGCTGTCAGCTAATTGGAATAGTTCCCGATTGATGTCAGAGATTATCCGCTGTGGAGGGATCGAGGGGAGTGACAACAGGGTCAGAGCTGATGTACAATCTGAAACAAAACTAATTCCGTTGACATGGCCGCATTGACAAACCAATTAAACAGTCCCAGTGGGATCGTCACAAATTTAAGCAGAAAGATAGTGCTGGATATTACAAGATAAACCTGTTTCTTGAGATACTACCAGGATTTTGAGTTCAATTGTCAGTGGCGAAGTATATAAAGAATAATTAGCTGTCCAGAGAAAGAATTTGCACAGTTTATGTTTCATGTTTTGTCTGTAATTGTTATCTTTGAAGAAAGTTGCCTTCGACAATCAGTAACAAAATGAAAGGCTGGGAAGGGAAGAACAGAAGCAGACTGGATACAGAATGGGTGAAGGGACAGAAGATGGGAGTAGTGATGTGAAGGGAGTGGGGGTCAGGATTAGGGTCATTCCCGCCACACCTCCCCCGCCACCCCTTATGAAGGAGGTTACTGTCCTGGACCCAGGTGCACAAGAAACGACAGCAGAGTTTATAACTAACTTGCAGCTGATAAGTTTTTAGATTTTTAACATCATAAAGGGATATGGAGCGGAAGTGGGAAGATGGCATTGGGATAGAGAGGGTTATGGTGGAGAGTGGGTTTTTTTTTGTACTGGAGGCCTGATCAATGGTGTGCCACAAGGATCGGTGCTGGGTTCACTGTTTTTTGTCATTTATATAAATGATTGATGTAACTACAAGAGACATGGCGAGTAAGTCTGCAGATGACACCAAGACTGGTGGTGTGGCGGACCATGAGGAAGATTATCTAGGATTACAACAATATTTGGACTGGACCAATGGGCCGACAATGGCAGATGGAGTTTAATTCAGATAAATGTGAGGTATAACATTTTGCTAAGGCAAAGCAGAGCAGGACTTAGAGATTTTATGGTAAGATCCTGGGGAGTGTTGTTGAACAGTGATGAGGAGGTGCCGGTGTTGGACTGGGGTATATAAGGTCAAAAGTCACACAACCCCAGTTTATGGTCCAACAGGTTTGGTCCAGTTAATGCAATTTTGGATTATTTCTTACTTTGGTTAGACCGTCAGCATGGGACTCTCATACCCCTCATGTTATTCCAGACATTTGGTTTGTCTCCAGCACCACCTCATGTTTAATTCTTTTGTAATTATCTCTCTGCCTCACTGGAGGTGATGGTCTAGTGGTATTATCGCTGGGCTGTTGACTCTTAACTGCCCTCTGGGCAATTAGGGATGGGCGATAAATACTGCCCGGTTAGCGACGCCCTCATCCCATGAACAAATAAAGGGATTGGATTGTAAGTCATCCTTTCACATGTTATTCAGCTGTTGACATTTTACTCACACCATCTGACACTTTTGATCACCTGCAGAAACTTATTATTCAGCCTGTCAACCTTCCATTCACACCATTTGTTTGATCCTTTGATCTCTCTGCCATTTGATCTTTCTGCTATAAACTCTATCTGTGTGCTTCTGTCTCTCACTTCACCTGACGAAGGGGCAGTTCTCTGAAAGCTTGTGATTTCAAATAAACCTGTTGGACCATAATCTGGTGTCATGTGACTTCTGACCTTGTTGAACAGAGAGACGTAGGTGTTCAGGTGCGTAGTTCCTTGAAAGTGGCATCACAGGTAGGCAGGATGGTAAGGGCACATTTGCCTTTATAGGTCAGAGATTGAGTTCAGAAAGTAATTAGGACACCATGTTACAGCTGTACAAGACATTGGTGTGGCCACATTTGGAGTACTGTGTACAATTCTGGCTTCCCTGCTATAGGAAGGATGTTATTTTGTCAAGGGGATCAAAGATTGTGGGTAAAAAATGGGAGAATATGGTTGAGAAACTTATCAACCATGAACGAATGACAGAGCAGACTCGATGGGCTGAATGGCCTAATTTCTGCTCCTATGTCTTACGGTCTTATGGTCTTATTAAACTAGAAAGGGTGCAGAAAGGATGTTACCAAGACTAGAAAGTGTGAGTTATAAGGAGAGGCTGGATAGGCTGGGACTTTCTTCCCCAGAGTATTGGAAGCTGAGGGGTGACCTTATAGAGGTTTATAAAATCATGAGGGGCATAGATAAAGTGAATAGACAAGGTCTTTCCCCAGGGTAGGGGAATCCAAAACTAGAGGGGCATAGGTTTAAAGTGAAAGGGGAAAGATTTCAAAGGGACCTAAGGGGCAACTTCTTCACACAGAGGGTGGTGCGTGTATGGATTGAACTGCCAGAGGAAGAGGTGGAGGTGGGTACAATGATAACATTTAAAAGGCATTTGGATAGGAACATGAACAGGAAAGGTTTAGAGGGATATGGGATGAACACAGGCAAATGGGACTAATTCCATTTGGTTGGCATGTGTGAATTGGCCTGTTTCTTTGCTGTATGTCTCTGTGTCTCTAGAGAATCAGCCATGATCATAGTGAATGACAGGAGCGAAGGATTGAATGGCCTACTCCTGCTTCTAAGTTTCTGTGTTTAACTGAAAACATGGTGATGGACTCAGGTTTGAATTGCTTTTATCTGCAGTCAGTGAGGTAAGTTGGTCATTTAGTTGATTTCATTGTGGTTTCACATAATTTTATATTTTGTGATTACTTGTGGAACAATTGGGCACAACGATCGATGTTCTTCCCCGAGTTAAACCCTGACAATAGCCCGTGTAAACCTGAGGATGTGGTGCGTTGGGAAACAGTAAGGTGCGTGTGTGCTGTTTGAGAAGAACCCATGCTGAGTGAGAGTGGATTTCTGGGAATCTAGAGCAGCGTGAGTGCAGAGGGGAAGTGGTGCCTTTGGTTTACTCTCTGTGGTTTATAGCTAGTAAGGAACATCACCGAGAGTGACCCGGACCAGGGAGAAGGGCTGCAGAGTAATTGATATTCTTTCATATTAGGCATCTTCCAAAAGGTTAAATGCAGAGGGTCCAGGTCAGGTCAGGAGAGCCCAAAGTTGTGCTGTGGTACTCCTGATCTAAGTGGGTAGCTGGGGCACATGTCTGGAACCAGGGGCCAGCATCTGAGCAGGAAGCGTGTCCAGCTGCAGCTCCGGAAAACCCAGGTTTCTGAGCTGGACTGCCGGCTTGGGACACTGTGGAGCATCTGCAAAGCTGAGTGCACAGAGAGGTGGTCACACTGCAATCTAAAACTCTGCAGGCAGAAAGGGAATAGGTGACCACCAGGCAGAGCAAGAGGACTAGGCAGGCAGTCCAGGAACCCCCTGTGGCTATTCCACAAATATACCACTCTGGATACTGTTGGGGGAATGGCCTCTCAGGGGAAAACAGTAACAGCCAAATTCATTGCACTATAGTTGGCACTGCTGCAAGAGAGAAGAGGAGAAAGGGGAGTAGAGACAAGAAGGGGAGTAGAGACAACCCTGGTAGTTATAGACCAGTGAACCTTACTTCGGTTGTGGGTAAAGTGTTGGAAAGGATTATAAGAGAGAGGATTTATAATGATCTAGAAAGGAATAATTTGATTAGGGATAGTCAACACGGTTTTGTGAAGGGTAGGTCGTGCCTCACAAGCCTTATTGAGTTCTTTGAGAAGGTGACTAAACAGGTGGATGAGGGTAAAGCGGTTGATGTGGTGTATATGGATTTCAGTAAAGCGTTTGATAAGGTTCCCCATGGTAGGCTATTGCAGAAAATTCGGAGGCATGGGATTGAGGGTGATTTAGCGGTTTGGATCAGAAATTGGCTAGCTGTAAGAAGACAGAGGATGGTGGTTGATGGGAAATGTTCATCCTGGAGTTCAGTTACGGGTGGTGTGCTGCAAGGATCTGTTTTGGGGCCACTGCTGTTTGTCATTTTCATAAATGACCTGGATGAGGGCGTAGAAGGATGGGTTAGTAAATTTGTGGATGACACTAAAGTCGGTGGAGTTGTGGACAGTGTGGAAGGATGTTGCAGGTTACAGAGGGACATAGATAAGCTGCAGAGCTGGGCTGAGAGGTGGCAAATGGAGTTTAATGCGGAAAAGTGTGAGGTGATTCACTTTGGAAGGAGTAACAGGAATACAGAGTACTGGGCTAATGGTAAGATTCTTGGTAGTGTGGACGAGCAGAGAGATCTCGGTCTCCATGTGCATAGATCCCTGAAAGTTGCCACCCAGGTTGATAGGGTTGTTAAGAAGGCATACGGTGTGTTAGGTTTTATTGATAGAGGGATTGAATTTCGGAGCCGTGAGGTCATGTTGCAGCTGTACAAAACTCTGGTGCGGCCGCACTTGGAGTATTGCGTACAGTTCTGGTCGCTGCATTATAGGAAGGATGTGGAAGCATTGGAAAGGGTGCAGAGGAGATTTACCAGGATGTTGCCTGGTATGGAGGGAAGGTCTTATGAGGAAAGGCTGAGGGACTTGAGGCTGTTTTCGTTAGAGAGAAGAAGGTTAAGAGGTGACTTAATAGAGACATACAAGATGATCAGAGGATTAGATAGGGTGGACAGTGAGACCCTTTTTCCTTGGATGGTGACGGCTAGCACGAGGGGACATAGCTTTAAATTAAGGGGTGATAGATATAGGACAGATGTCAGAGGTAGGTTCTTTACTCAGAGAGTAGTAAGGGCGTGGAATGTCCTGCCTGCAACAGTAGTCGACTCGCCAACTTTAAGGGCATTTAAATGGTCGTTGGATAAACATATGGATGATAATGGAATAGTGTAGGTTAGATGGGCTTCAGATTGGTTTCACAGGTCGGTGCAACATCGAGGGCCGAAGGGTCTGTACTGCGCTGTAATGTTCTATGTTCTATGTTCTCAAGTGTGGGAATGCAATAGTTGTAGGGGATTCCATTGTGATAGGAACAGATAGGTGTTTCTGTGGCCGCAAACAAGACTCCAGGATGGTACGTTACCTCCATGGTGCTGGGGTCAAGGGTGCCTCAGAGGAGCCACGGGACATTCTGGAGTAGGAGGGTGAACAACCAGTGGTCATAGTACAATCAGAACCAATGACATAGCTTTAAAAGAAGGCCCTACAAGCAACTAAAAGTGAATTAGGAAGCAAATTGAAAAATAGGAACACAAAAATAGTGATGTCAGGATTACCACCAGTGCCAGATATTAATCAGCACCTGTGCAAGGAGGAAGGTGAAATCAAAGAGAAGAACAAAAGAGTGAACAGCGAATAAGAAAAATTGACAAGGAGAGAGATCAAAGGCCAGGATCAAACAGGGACACTGTGAAATATAATGGGAATGAGATATTATTGTTAAAAAGACAAGTCTTCAGGCTTTGTGTCTGAATGCAGAGAACTTTCACAAGAAAGTCCATTCATCACATCGTTTTTTTAAAATTTATTCATTTTGTGAGATGTGGGTGTCACTAGCTGGGCCCAGCATTTATTGCCTTTGAGAAGGTGGTGGTGAACTGCCTTCTTGAACTATGTGCTACAGGTTGACCCACAATGCCATCAGGGAGGGAATTCCAGGTTTTTGACCCATGGACAGTGAAATAATGGCGACATATTTTCTGAAGGAGGGTCCCGACCCGAAAGGTCAGCTTTCCTGCTCCTCTGATGCTGCCTGGCCTTCTGTGTTCCTCCAGCTCCACACTGTGTTATTTCCAATCAGGATGGTGAATGGCTTGGAGGGGATCTTGCAGGGGGTGGTGTTCTCATGTATCTGCTGCCCTTGTCCTTCTAGATGGGAGTGGTCATGGGTTTGGAAGGTGCTGTATGAGGATCTTTGGTGAATTTCTCGTAGACAATACACACTGCTGCTACTGAGTGTCAGTGGTGGAGGGAGCAGATGCTTGTGGATGTAGTGTCATTCAAGTGGGCTGCTTTGTCCTGGATAGTGTCAAGCTTCTTGAGTGTTGTTGGGGCTGCACTCATCCAGGCAAGTGGGGAGTATTCCATCACATTCCTGACATGTGCCTTGTCAATGGTGGACAGGCTTTGGGGAGTCAGGAGGTGAGTTACTCTCTGCAGTATTCCTAGCTTCTGGCCTGCTCTTGTAGTCACTGTGTTTATGTGGTGAGTCCAGTTGAGTTTCTGGTCAATGGTAACCCCCAGGATGTTGATAGTGGGGGATTCAGTGATGGTAACACCATTGAATGTCAAGGAGCAGTGGTTAGATTGTCTCTTATTGGTGATGGTCAGAGCCTGGCATTTGTGTGGCGTGAATATTATTTGCCACTTGTCAGCCCAAGCCTGGATATTGTCCAGATCTTATTGCATTTGCACACGGACAGCTTCAGTATCTGAGGAGTCATGAATGGGGCTGAACATTCTGCAATCATCAGCGAACATCCCCCCTTCTGACCTTATGATGGAGGGAAGATCATTGATGAAGCAGCTGAAGATGGTTGGGCCTAGGACACTGCCCTGAGGAACTCCTGCAGAGAGGTCCTGGAGCTGAGATGATTGACCTCCCACAACCACGACCATCTTCCTATGTGTCAGGTATGACTCCAACCACTAGAGTGTTTGCCCCCTGATACCCATTGATTCCAGTTTTGCTCGGGCTCCTTGATGCCACACTCAGTTGAATGCAGCCTTGATATCAAGGGCTGTCACTCTCAGCTCACCTCTGGAATTCAGCTCTTCTGTCCATGTTTGAACCAAGGCTTTAATGAGGTCAGGAGCTGAGTGGCCCTGGTGGAACCCAAACTGGGCGTCACTGAGCAGGTTATTGCTGAGCAGGTGCTGCTTGATAGCTCTGTTACTGACACCTTCCATCACTTTACTGATGACCGAGAGGAGACTGATGGGACAGTAATTGGCCGGGTTGGATTTCTCCTGCTTTTTGTGTACAGGACATACTTGGGCAATTTTCCACATTGTTGGGTAGATACCAGTGTTGTAACTGTAGTGGAACAGCTTGGCCTGGGGAGTGGTAAGTTCTGGAGCACAGGTTTTCAGTACTATTGCTGGAATGTTGTCAGGGCCCGTAGCCTTTGCAGTATCCAATGTCTCCAACTGTTTCTTGATAGCACGTGGAGTGAATCGAATTGGCTGAAGACTGGTATCTGTGAAGCTGGGGACGACTGGAGGAGGCCGAGATGGATCGTCCACTCAGCACTTCTGGCTGAAGATTGCTGTGAATGCTTCAGCTTTATCTTTTGCACTGATGTGCTGGGCTCTTCCATCATTGAGGATGGGGATATTTGTGAAGCCTCCTGTTGTGCCCTTGTCATCCTTGTGCTTCCTCTAAGTGTTGTTTAACATGGAGGAGTAGTGATTCATCAGCTTAGTAATCAGCAGGAGGTTTCCTCACCCATGTTTAACGTGAAGCCATGAGACTTCATGGGGTCTGGAATTAATGTTGAGGATTCTTAGAGCAACTCCCTCCTGACTGTATCCCACTGTGCTACCACCTCTGCTGGGTCTGTCCTGCTGGTGGGACAGAATATATCCAGGGACGGTGATGGTGGTGTCTAGGACACTGTCTGTAAGGCATGATTCTGTGAGTATGACTATGTCAGGCTGTTGCTTAACTAGTCTGTGAGACAGCTCTCCCAACTTTGACACTAACCCCTAGATGTTAGTGAGGAGGACTTTTCAGGGTCAACAGGGCTGTTTCTGCCGTTGTCTTTTCCGGTGCCCAGGTCGATGCCAGGTGATCCGTCCAGTTTCATTTCTTTGAGACTTTGTAGTGATTGGTACAACTGAATGGCTGGTTGGCCATCTTCGAGGGCAACTGAGAGTCAACCACAGTGCTGTGGGTCTGGAGTTACATGTCGGCCAGACCAGGTGAGGGTGTAGGATTCCCTTCCTGAAGTGCATTAGATGGGTTTTTCCGGACAATCAGCAATGATTTCATTGTTATCTGTAGATTCGTAATTCTAGATTTTATTTTATTGAATTCAAATTCCACCATCTGCTGAGGTGGGATTTGCACTCGGTTCCCCAGAACATTAGTTGGGTCTGTGGATTAATAGTCTCGCAATAATACCACTCGGCCATCACCTTACAAATAGTTATAAATACATTTAAATAAGTATATGTAAATGTATAATAGGACCGTAGTCTCTGATTCAACGACCTCACTCTCCATCTTCATGAGAAATTCTATCATATTATGGTCATTACCGAATACCCAGCTTAGGTCTGCCTGGCCTCTAGTTGGCTCCTCAATGCCATCCCATATATACTCCAGGAATTCCGCCTCTATGGTATTATTATTAATTCAATTTGCCCAATCTATGTGGAGATTATAGCCAGCAATATTTACAAATTTTCCTTTATCTCCTGTGGCTCTAATCTCTTGTTGAATGCCATTCCCAGCATCACCCCTACAGTTTAGGGGGTTTGTACATAACCCTGCCCCTGAAGTTTGTTTCTCAGCTGTACAAAGTTGCTGGAAAAGCTCAGCAGGTCTGGCAGCATTTGTGAAGGAGAATTACTGGGTGTGAGATAAGAAGAATGTCAAGGAGAATGATAAGGAGAACCCTGAGGAAGGGTCACCAGACCCGAAACGTTAACTCTGTTTTCTCCTTCACAGATGCTGCCAGACCTGCTGATCTTTTCCAGCAACAAGCATGGGGCTGGATGAACACAGCAGGTCAAGCAGCATCATAGGACCTGCTGGGTTCATCCAGCCCCATGCTTGTTATCTTGGATTCTCCAGCATCTGCAGTACCTTTTATCTCTGAGCTTTTCCAGCAACTTTGTTTTTGTTCCTGATTTACAGCATATGCAGTTCTTTCAGATTTTATTTTGTACAGGTTCCACATTGCCTGACACAGTATTCCTCCTCACTAATTTCCTGTTTAACCAGAAATGCTACTCCTCTGCTTTTTCCATTTTGTCTTTCCTTCCGAAGTAGTGATGTTCACCTGCACATCTGCCAATGTGGTATACTGCATCCGCTGTACCCGTTGTGGCTTCCTCTACATCGGGGAAACCAAGCGGAGGCTTGGGGACCACTTTGCAGAACACCTGCGCTCAGTTCACAACAAACAACTGCACCTCCCAGTCGCGAACCATTTCAACTCCCCCTCCCATTCCTCAGACGACATGTCCATCCTCGGCCTCCTGCAATGCCACAGTGATGCCACCCGAAGGCTGCAGGAACAGCAGATCATATTCAGCCTGGGAACCCTGCAGCCCAATGGCATCAATGTGGATTTCACAAGCTTCAAAATCTCCCCTCCCCCAACCGCATCCCAAAACCAGCCCAGCTCATCTCCACCTCCCTAACCTGTTTTCCCTCTCACCCCAAGCCACACCCCCATCTCCTATCTACTAACATCATCCCGCCCCCTTGACCTGTCCGTCCTCCCTGGACTGACCTATCTCCTCCCTACCCCCCAACCTACACTCACCTTTACTGGCTCCATCCCCGCCTCTTCGACTTGTCTGCCTCCTCTCCACCTATCCTCTCCTCTATCCATCCTCTATCCGCCTCCCCCTCTCTCCCTATTTATTTCAGAACCCTCTTCCCCTCCCCCATTTCTGATGAAGGGTCTAGGCCTGAAACGTCAAGTTTTCCTGCTCCTATGCTGCTGCTTGGCCTGCTGTGTTCATCCAGCCCCACGCCTTGTTATCTCAGATTCTCCAGCATCTGCAGTACCTTTTATCTCTAATACCTGGAAATTCACTTTCCACTCCTGGTCACCCTGCAGCCATTTCTCCATAATCTCCACTATATCATAACTGTTCACAACTATTTCTGTGACTTATCCATCCAATCCTGACACTGACCGGGAGATTTGAGGCAATGTTTCAGTTCAAACCCTTTCAGCAGGATTAATGATCTGAAAAATGAACTCTGTGTCTCTCTCCACAGAAACACTCCCTGATTTGCTGAGGATTTTCCAGTACTTTCTGCTTTTTATGATGGATTTAAAAATAAATAAAATGGGTAAAATAACTGGGCGTGAGATAAGGAGAATGTTTTTCACAGTGTGTTGTAGTCTGGAACATATGTGCCAGAACAGGCCATTGGGAGCAGACACGATAATAACGCTCCAAAGGGAACTGAATCAACACATGTAAAGAGAATAGAAAACCAGAAGAGTGAGGGAATTCACTAAATGGATAGAAGCTCAAAGGGCCAGTACAGGCACAGGCCTGAATGGCCTCGCTGGCCAGTATCTATTGGTCACTACACTAGTGATTACACTTATTAACTACTTTGCCAGTCTGTAAATCATTCTGGAATGTAGAATCCCTACAGTGCAGAAAGAGGCCATTTCGCCCATCGTGTACACACCGATCCTCCAAAGGGCAACAAAAACGGAAGTTGCTGGAAAAGCTCAGCCGGTCTGGCTGCGAGGAGTGAATGGCCTCGTGGTATTATTGTGAACCCAGAGACCCAGGTAATGTGTTTGGGACCCGGGTTCGAATCCTGCCACGGCAGATGGTAGAATTTGAATTCAATAAATATCTGGAATTAAGAGTCTAATAATGACCACGAATCCATTGTCGATTGTTGGAAAAACCCATCTGGTTCACTAATGTCCTTTCGGGAAGGAAACTGCCATCCTTACCTGGTCTGGATTACATGTGACTCCAGACCCACAACAACGTGGTTGACTCTTAACTGCCCCCTGGGCAATAAATGCTGCCTGGTCAGTGACACCCTCATCCCATGAATGAATTTTAAAAAAGCACATCTGTGAAGAAATATCAGAGTTAACACCACAGGTCTGGTGAACCTTCCCACAAAGTGATTGTACCTAGGAATAGGATAGGGTGGGGAGGGGATCAGGAGTAAACGATAGGTGGGGATAGAGCCCAAAGTAAGAGAAGGTCAGTTGGACAGACAAAGGAGTTGCTAACGATCAGGCTGGGAGGGTGAATACTTGTTAATGGGGACTGTTAGTGACTAACAACAAGGGGGTGTGTAATGGTAGGCTATGTGGTAACAAGGGCTGGTGTGTGGGATGGGGGGCTGGGACATTGGAGAGTTTAGGCCCTAAAATTATTGAACTCAATTTTCAGTCCGGAGGGCTGTAGGGTCGCCAAGCGGAAAATGAGGTGTTGTTCCTCCAGCTTGTGTTGGGCTTCACTGGAACACTGTAGCAAGCCGGAGACAGAGATGTTGGCCAGAGAGCAGAAGTGGCAGGCAACAGGTAGTTCAGGGTCTTTTTTGCGAGCAGAAAGTAGATGTTCTGCAAAGCGGTCGCCAGGTCTACACTTCATTTCCCCAATGTAGAGGAGACCACATTGTGAGCAGCGAATGCAGTAGACTAGATTCTGGGAAGTGCAGGTGAAGTGTTGCTTCACCTGGAAGGTATGTTTGGGCCCTTGGATACTGGGGAGGGAGGAGGTAAATGGGCAGGTGTCACACCTTTGCCGGTTACAGGGGAAGGTGCCGTAGGGCTGTGGGGAGGTGTTGGGAGTGATGGAAGTGTGGACCAGGGTGTCCCGGAGGGAACGTTCCCTGCGGAAGGCGGACAAGGGAGGGGAGGGATATATGTGCCTGGTGGTGGCATCTCGCTGGAGGTGGCAGAAATGGTGTCTGATGATCTTCTGGATGTGGATGCTGGTGGGATGGTAGGTAAGGACAAGGGGGACCCTATTGCTGTTGCAGGAGGGAAGAGCGGGGGTGAGGGCGGAAGTGCAGGAGATGGGTTGGATCTGGTTGAGGGCCCTGTCAACAACGGTGCCTGGGAATCCTCGGTTGAGGAAGAAGGTGGACATTTTGGAGGCTCCCTTGTCGAAGTTGGCCTCATTGGAACGTATGCAACGGAGATGGAGGAACTGAGAGACTGGAATGGAACAAAAACAGAAGTTGCTAGAAAAGCTCAGCAGGTCTGGCAGCATCTATGAAGATAAAATTGGAGTTAATGTTTCGTGTCTGGTAAATAACCAGATTTCTCCACAGATGCTGCCAGACCTGCTGAGCTTTTCCAGCAATTTCTGTTTTTATTCCTGATTTACAGCATCCACAGTTCGTTCAGTTTTATTTAGAATGGGATGGAGCCTTTACAGGAAGTGGGGTGTGAGGATGTATAGTCCAGGTAGCTGTGGGAGTCGGTGGGTTTGTAATGGATATTAGTGGCCATTCTATCCCCAGAAATGGAAACAGAAATGTTGAGGAAGGGAAGGGGGAGTCAGAGATAGACCAGGTGAAAGTGAGGGCAGGGTGGAAATCAGAGGCGAAATTGATGAAGTTTTCCAATTCAAGAGAGGGAAACAGCACGGATGATATCATTGATGTATCAGAGAAAGAGTTGTGGGTTGGGGCCGGAATAGGACTGCAACAGGGAAGGTTCCACATACCCCACGAAGAGCCAGGTATTACTGGGGCCCATGCGGGTACCCATGGCAACCCCTCTTACCTGAAGAAAATGAGAGGAGTTGAAAGAGAATTTGTTGAGGGTGAGGACAAGCTCGGCCAAGCAGAGGAGGGTGGTGATGGGTGGGGATGGTTCAGGTCTTTGCTCCAGGAAGAAGTGGAGACCCCTAAGACTCTCCTGGTGGGGAATGAATGTGTAAAGGGATTGCACATCCATGGTAAAGAGGAGGCAGCTGGAGGCGGTAAATTGGAAATTCCCAAACTGGCTTAAAGCTTCAGGGGAATCATGGATGTACGTGGGAAGGGATTGGACCAGGGGAGAAAAGACTGAGTTGAGGTAGGAAGAGATGAATTCTGTGGGGCAGGTGCAGGCTGACACAATGTGTCTGCCTGGACAGTCCTGTTTGTGGACTTTTGGGAGGAGGTAGAAGCGAGCTGCGTGGGGCTTGGGGCTTATCAGCTTGAGGGCAGTGGGGGAGGGGGTTTGATCACCAGATGAAATGGGGTCAGTTACCGTAGTAGATACAATGGCCTGGTGTACCATGGTGGGTCATGGTCCAGGGAAAGGTAGGAGGAGGTATTTGAGAGTTGGCGCTCAGCCTCTGCAACGTAGAGATCAGTACACCAGACTACAACAGCACCATCCTTATAGGCAAAGTCAGGGTTGGATCTAAGTGCACAGAGAGCAGTCAGTTCGGGGGGAGATAGGTTGGATTGGATGATGGCAGGGTGGCAGACAAATTGAGGGGAAGAGCATCCCACCCAGACCTGCCTCCCTACTCTATCCCTGAATTTCTCATGGCCAATCCACCCTAACCTACACATCTTTGGGCTGTGGGAAGAAACCCACGCAGACACGGGGAGAATGTGCAAACTCTACGTAGACAGTTGCCTGAGGGTGGAATCGAACCCAGTCCCTGGTGCTGTGGGGCAGCAGAGCTAACAGCTGAGCCACCGTGCTGTTATATTTGAGGTTTGTGGTTTTACTTGTTTTATAACCTTCAAAATGTGTCTTGGTCACAGGAAAGTGGAATGTCCTTTTGAAATGTGTTTTGCTCAGGCCCTTATCAGAGGTGGGCAGTTGCTGGATTAATCTTCTCTCCATGTTGTAGACTGTGGGTCTCGAACCTGCTGCTAACTGTGACAAAATGGGGAGTTTCAACTGGCCACCAGCCAATCAACTTCAGGCACACCACCGGACTGGAATGTTACTGGACAGGTTCAGCATGTTCTGTGGTTTCTGAGATTCATTTAATAACTACATTGATATCCACAGTACGTGCCTATGTTCAAGCATTTAGATAGCTGCCCATTCTGCAGACTCTTCCCCCTCCCTCACAGTCCAATCCTCCTTCCTCTTGGGATCTTACACTGAGGTACAGAGAATATCCAGCCCATTCACTCTGAACTCACCTTTACATGTCAAACAATCTTTCTCCCATCTCCCTATTCCCTCACCTTGGTAGTGTCGTTGCTGGTGAGAACAGCAACAACAGCTCAGTGAGGCCGATGGGCACATGGCTGGTGAAGGCTAGACCCAAGACTTACCATATGACTCAGAAATAGAATCAAGCAGGAAGTTGCCCACGTACCATCCCAGGTCCTTTCCGAATGGACTTCTGAGCCAGGATCCATGAGAGACTCATGGAAAAAAGGAACAGGAATAGGCCATTCGGCCCTTTCAAGCCCGCTCCACCATTTGTTTTGATCATGGCTGACGAGCCTGTTCCTGGTTTTACCCCAAGGACTACATCGAACTCCTTCTTGCGCTTATGCACTGTGCTGAACTCAGAGTCCCAGTGAATTCACTCTCAGGTAAATCAGGCAGGGCCCAGGAATGAGTTATCACATAAACAAGGGCCTCTTCCTACAATTGGTTTCCAGGCAGTAAAATCTTTAAAGGTCCCAAAGTGATTTTGTTACTGACTGACAGAAGGTCAGAAATGAAAGGTAATTGGATAAGGTGCCAGTGTTTGAGCCAGATTTGAACCTGGGTCCCCAGTTTCTCTGGATTAACAGTCCAGTGTAATACCAGCAGGCTGTCACCTCCCTGTGAACCGTATAATTCAGTAACAGGGGCTGAGAAAACTACCAATGGTGGGCAAGCCTATCAATTGCTACTGGGTGTGTCATCTGGCCCATGCCTGGGCCTACCATCAGGGACAGAGAGGGAACAGTGTGTTTGTCTAGAACTCCATCCTTGCTGAACGATGATTGGGAGAGCATCAGGAGGGGACAAAGTGAATTGGACCTTGTTCTGTTTTCAAATCTTTCTCGAGGTTTGAAGGTTGTGAGTGTGCACGGTGATTAATACGCAGCTGATGGGAGATGGACAGTTAACAACACCCCCTACAGGTTTTGGGTTAAATAACAGCTCAAGTGTGTCCCACAGCAACGTTCAAACTGGAATTCAAAAGGTGCAGTTTTATCAGCTGTCAGTTCAGCTCAGGTTTACTTCAGGAGGAGCTAAGATCCTCTCCTCCAGGCCCTGGGCAGGTTAATGTGTCACATCTGTAACATGATGGGCTTTTGGAAAAGAAAAGTCTGAAACAAATGGGGAAAACTGCCAGAGGACTGGTGAATGACCATCTAAAGCGATGTGAATGTAACTCTGGTATTCACCGTCCCTCTCCACTCACATGAACTCACTGTGACTGGGAACAGACAGAGGTGTCTTTCTTGAGATCCCAGCTCACAGCCTAACTGCTGCTAAACTGCAGCTGTCTTCTCAGACAGCAGCTTATGTTGTTGAGGGACCCAACTGGGTCAAGACATTTCCCCCGATTGAAGAGTTGAGAACAATGAGGTCACCACTGAGCTGTCAGATGGGAGGCAGGTCACTGAGGTGTGCAATCAGCAAGTACTTCCTGGGAAATCCCAGCATCCCTCCTCAGGATCCAGGGATACTGGGCATCAATGGGAAGTTATGGAAGACAAGGGTCAGTAGATCTTTGGTGATAAGGGATGCTGAGGGAATGGTGTCAGAATACAGGCCTGGCATTTTCTATAACCTTGGCCACCCTTACTAACCTGTGCACCAACCGTGGGACGTACTGAGTTCTGGTGGTGGCACTGGGGCAATTTGCACAGAATACACAAATCCTTCCCTTTAAAAATTCAATAGTTTCAACAACTTTAACAGGACCGAAAGTTGTTCACTTTGGAAGGGAGAACAAAAGAGCGGAATATCATTTAAATTGAGATAAGCTGCAACATAAAGGGAATTGGGGAAACTTGTGCACAAAACACAGAAAGCCAGCACACAGGTACCGCAGGTAATCAGGAAGGCACTGGGAATGTTGGCCTTTACATCAAAGGGGTTGGAGTATGAGAGTAAGGAACTCTTACTGCAACTGTACAAGATGATGGGGAGACCACTTCTGGGATACTGTGGTGTAGAGCTGGATGAACACAGCAGGCCAAGCAGCATCAGAGGAGCAGGAAGGCTGACGTTTCAGGCCTAGACCCTTCTTCAGAATTTT
>JAHRHZ010000015.1:964441-975170 GCA_024137785.1 Ginglymostoma cirratum
GGTCTCTCTGAGGTACTGTCTATAGGGTTTCTCTGAGGTACAGTCTATAGTGTTTCTCTGAGGCACTGTCTATCGGGTTTCTCTGAGGTGCTGTCTAAAGGGTTTCTCTGTCTGTAGCTGTTGCCTAAACAGACTGACATCCTCATTCTTTGGGAAACCAAAGCCATGAGGGACCTCACAGGATGGGTGGAGTCTGATTAAACAACACTCTCTTTAACAATGAACATTTAGACTGTTACTTCCAGAATTCAACATCAACGACCCATGGGAAGGAATGGTTTAGTACATGTCCCTGTTCAAGTAACAGAGATAGAGAGGGGTGTAGGGGGCTGGAGGGGGTGACAGAGATAGGGAGGGGGTGTAGGGGCCTGGAGTGGGTGACAGAGATAGGTAGGGGGTGTAGGGGTAGGAGGATGTGATGGAGATAGGGAGGGTGTGTAGTGGCTGAAGTGGGTGACAGAGATAGTGAGGGAGTGTAGGGCCTGGAGGAGATGACAGGGATAGGGAGGGGGTGTAGGGGCTGGAGGGTCTGACGGAGATATGGAGGGGGTGTAGGGGTCGGAGGGTGTGACAGAGCTAGGGAGGGGGTGCAGGGGTCGGAGGGTGTGACGGAGATAGGGAGGGGGTGTAGGGGCTGGAGGGTCTGACGGAGATATGGAGGGGGTGTAGGGGTAGGAGGGTGTGACAGGGGTAGGGAGGGGGTGCAGGGGTCGGAGGGTGTGACAGAGATAGGGAGGGGGTGTAGGGGCTGGAGGAGATAATGGGGATAGGGAGGGGGTGTAGGGGCTGGAGGGTCTGACGGAGATATGGAGGGGGTGTAGGGGTAGGAGGGTGTGACGGGGTAGGGAGGGGGTGAAGGGGTCAGAGGGTGTGATGGAGATAGGGAGGGGGTGTAGGGGTAGGAGGGTGTGACGGGGTAGGGAGGGGGTGCAGGGGTCGGAGGGTGTGACGGAGGTAGGGAGGGGGTGGTTGCTGTGTGTGGTAAACTCTCCCATTTGCTCTCCTGTCCGTGTGATTTTGTGAGTGTGTTGTCTTGCTGTAATGATTCTGGGGGATGAACTGGTTACGATGGGATGGATTAAACGTGAGGATGAATTTGTTTTGTTTGTCTTTGCAGCTGCTGGCTAAGGAATGATACAGCTTTCTACCTGTCGGTGGTAGTTTACTTTGGGCTGGTGTTCCTCATTAACCTGGCCATGTTTATCGTGGTGCTCAGTCAGGTGCAGGCGATGAGGATGCAGAGACTGAGCAGCAGTACACTGACCCAGACCCTGCACCATCTGAAGAGCAGCATCAGCCTGACCATCCTGCTCGGACTCACCTGGGGATTTGCTTTCTTCGCCTGGGGACCAGCACAAGTGACCTTCACATACTTCTTCACCATTTTCAACACTCTCCAAGGTCAGTGTAATGTGACCAACCTGTACCTCAGCAGGTCACAGTGCTCCCTCCTGCAGAGATGGTCTGATTGCCATGTGTGAAGGATTGATCAGGGCTGAAAGAGGGACAAGCTCAGCTTGCACCCCCAGAGTGTGGGGCATGGACCCCCCCCCAGAGTCTGGGGCAGGGCGCCCCCAGAGCATGGGGCAGTGACGCCCCCCCAGAGTGTGGGGCAGGGACCCCCAGAGCGTGGGGCAAGGACACCCCCCCAGAGTGTGGGGAAGGGACCCCCCAGAGTGTGAGGCAGGGACCCCACCCAACAGTGTGGGGCAGGGACCTCCCCCCCCAGAGTGTGGGGCAGGGACCCCACCCAAGAGTGTGGGGCAGAGACCGCTCCCCCCCAGAGTGTCAGACAGGAGACCCCAGTTCATTCATGGCTGATGCTGGAAAGTTCTTCCTTACACAATTGAAGGGGAATTCTGGAACCTTCTCCCCTTCTGTACCACCTTCACTTCAACCCCATAACATCAAATCTGGGAGTCAATTGAAACTTCAAAATAGATGAAGAGATTTTTGACAGTTACAAGGGATTGAGGGCAGGAGAGTGGATGGGCCCATGTTGACCGATTGAAGGTGGTAATGAGTGGTGGTTGATGGAAAATATTCAGCCTGGAGTCCGGTTACTAGTGGTGTGCCACAGGGATCTGTTTTGGGACCACTGCTGTTTGTCATTTTTATAAATGACTTGGACGCAGACATAGGTGGATGGGTTAGTAAGTTTGCAGATGACACTAAAGTCGGTGGAGTGGTGGACAGTGTGGAAGAATGTTGCAGGTTGCGGGGAGACTTGGATAAACTGCAGAATTGGGCTGAAAGGTGGCAAATGGAGTTCAATGCAGATAAATGTGAGGTGATGCACTTTGGGAAGAATAATAGGAAGGCAGAATACTGGGTCAATGGAAAGATTCTTGGTAGTGTGGATGTGCAGAGGGATCTTGGTGTCCAGGTACATAGATCCCTGAAAGTTGCCACCCAGGTTGATAGAGCTGTTAAGAAGGCATACGGTGTGTTAGGTTTCATTGGTAGAGGGATTGAGTTCCGGAGCCGTGATGTCATGCTGCAACTGTACAAAACGCTAGTGCGGCCTCACTTGGAATATTGCGTACAGTTCTGGTCGCCCCATTACAGGAAGGATGTGGAAGCATTGGAAAAGGTGCAGAGGAGATTTACCAGGATGTTGCCTGGTCTGGAGCGAAGGTCTTATGAGGAAAGGCTGAGGGACTTGGGTCTGTTCTCATTGGAGAGAAGAAGGCTAAGAGGGGATTTAATAGAGACCTACAAAATGATCAGAGGATTAGATAGGGTGGACAGTGAGAGTCTTTTTCCTAGGATGATGACGTCGGCTAGTACGAGGGGGCATAGCTGCAAATTGAGGGGTGATAGATTTAAGACAGATGTCAGAGGCAGGTTCTTTACTCAGAGAGTGGTAAGGGCGTGGAATGCCCTGCCTGCCAATGTAGTTAACTCAGCCACATTAGGGGCATTTAAACAGTCCTTGGGTAAGCATATGGATGATGATGGGATAGTGTAGGGGGATGGGCTTAGATTAGTTCACAGGTCGGCGCAACATCGAGGGCCGAAGGGCCTGTTCTGCACTGTATTGTTCTATGTTCTATGTTCTATGTTCTCAGGCGGCTGAATGGCCTCCTGCTGTTCCTGACTGACAGACCTGAGGACAGGACTGAATGGCCTTCCTCTGTTCCTGTTGGAATAGGCACAAGGAGGGGGCTGAATGGCCTCCTGCTGTTCCTGTGTAACAGGCTGGAGAAGCGCTGGTCTGAGATGTAAATGTTTTACTCAGTATTCTCATGCTGTAGTTTGGAGCTATTTAAACACTGTGCTTTCTCGTTACTGCCCACAGAAGCTAAACTTCTCCAATTATTTGCTTCATCTTCACAGGACTCTTCATCTTTGTGTTTCACTGTTTAATGAAGGATAACGTTCGCACCCAGTGGAGAATTCACCTGTGCTGTGGCCCTTTTCAACTCAGCGAGTATTCTGGTGAGAGTCACAACTGGAGATTATACAAATCATGTCTGACAAGGAATTATAGAGTCGTACAACACAGAAACAGACCCTTCGGTCCAACCAGTCCGTGCCAACCATAATCCCAAACTAAATTAGTCTCACCTGCCTGCTCCTGGTCCATATCCCTTCAAACCTTTCCTATTGGGGTACCTGTCCAGATGCCTTTTAAATGTTGTAATTGTACCAGCCTCCACCACTTCCTCTGGCAGCTCATGCCATACACGCACCACCCTCTGTGTGAAAATGTTGCCCCTTGGGTCACTTTTAAATCTTTCCCCTCTCACCTTAAACCTATGCCCCTCTAGTTTTGGCCCATGTGTCAGGCAAATGGGACGATAAAACCTGGTTGGCATGGAGGAGCTTGGCCAAGGGGTCTGTTTCTCAGCTGTCTGGCTCCGCGACTCTAACCTACCTACGCTATGCTCATATCCTCAGACTGTGTCTAAGGGCGCCCAGGTCTCGTTACACCTCCCCCTTTCCCAGTCTATCGATAACAATCCGCCTTCCTGTTTTTGAGACCTAAATGAATAACCTCACCTTTATCCATGTAACACTGCATCTGCCATACATCTGCCCATTCACTCAGCCTGTCCAAATCACATTGAAGGATCATAGAATCCCCACAGTGTGGAAGAGACCGTTCAGCCCATTGAGTCTGCACTGAAAAAAGACCTCTCTAAATGGGCATTAGTCACACTTTCTAGAATTTGGCCCATAGCCTTGACTGTTGTGATATTTCAAGTACTCACCCACATGGGATTTAAAAGTTAAACACCGTAGCATCTCCGCATCCTCCTCGCAGCTCACCCTCCCACCCAGCTTTATGTCATCGGCCCGTTTGGAGATATGGCAAGTGGTTCCCTCAAGTAAATCATTAACATATACCGTGAATAGCTGGGGTCCAAACACTGATCCCTGCGGTACCCACAAGACCATAAGACATAGGAGCAGAAATTAGGCCATTCGGCCCATCGAGTCTGCTCTGCCATTCAATCATGGCTGATAGGATCCTCAATCCCATTCGCCTGCTTTCTCCCCGTAACCCTTGATAATCAAGAACCTATCTGTCTCAGTCTTAAATGTACTCAATGACCTGGCCTCCACAGCCTTCTGTGACAGTGAATTCCATAGATTCACCACTTCCTGGCAGAAGTAGTTTCTCCTTATCTCCGCTCTAAAGAGTCTTCCCTTTACTCTAAGGCTGTGCCCTCAGGTCCTAATCTCGCCAACCAATGAAAACATCCTCCCAACATCCACTCTGTCCAGGCCATTCAGTATTCTGCAAATTTCAGTTAGATCCCCCCTCATCCTTCTAAACTCCATCGAGTATAGTCCCAGAGTCCTCAAACGTTCCTCATATGTTAAACTTTCCACTCCTGGGACCGTTCTCGTGAACCTCCTCTGAACCCGCTCCAGGGCCAGTACATCCTTCCTGAGAAATGGGGCCCAAAACTGCCCACAATAACCCAAATGTGGCTTGACCAGAGCCTTATAAAGCCTCAGTAGTACATCTCAGCTTTTATATTCAAGTCCTCTCAAAGTAAATGCCAACATTGCATTTGCCTTCCTGACTACTGACTCAACCTGTGAGTTTACCTTCAGAGAATCCTGGACTAGAATTCCCAAGTCTCTTTGCACTTCAGACTTCTGAATTTTCTCCCCATTTAGAAAATAGTCCATGCTTTTATTCTTCTTACCAAAGTGCATGACCTCACACTTTCCCACGTTGTACTCCAACAGCCACTTCTTTGCCCACTCTCCTAACCTGTCCAAATCCTTCTGCAGCCTCCCCACCTCCTCATAACTACCTGTCCCTCCACCTATCTTTGTATTGTCTGCAAACTTAGCCAGAATGCCCACAGTTCCTTCATCTAGATCATTACTTTACAAAGTGAAAAGTTGTGGTCCCAACACTGACCCTTGCGGAACACCACTTGTGCCATCCTGGCTGCCATCCTGAGAAAGACCCCTTTATCCCTACTCTCTGCTTTCTGCCAGACAGCCAATCTTCTATCCATGCTAGCACCTTCCCTCTAACACCATGTGCCCTTACCTTACTCATCAGCTTCCTGTGTGGCACCTTGTCAAATGCCTTCTGGAAATCCAGGTAGATAATATCCATTGGCTCTCCTTGGTCTAACCTGCCCATTACTTCCTCAAAGAATTCTAACAGCTTTGGGGCAGAATGGTGGCTCAGTGGTTAGCACTGCTGCCTCACAGCATCAGGGACCCAGGTTCCATTCCACCTTCAGGTAACTGTTGGAGTTTGCACGTTCTCCTGGTATCTGAGTGGGTTTCCTCCCACAGTCCAAAGATATGCAGGCTTGGTGGATTGGCCATGCTGAATTACCCATAGTGTTCAGGGAGGTGTAGATTAGGTGGGTTATAGGGGGATGGGTCTGGGTGGGATGCCCTGATGGCCAGTGTGGGCTTATTGGGCTGAAGGGCCTGTTTCCACACTATAGGGATTCTATCTGTCTAGATTTGTCAGGCATGACTTCCCCTTGTTGAAGCCATGCTGACTTTGCCCTCTTTCACTAATATTCAGGAAATCTCCTCCTTTGCAATGGGCTCCAAAACCTCACCCACGACCGAGGTTAGGCTAACCGGCCTGTAATTTTCAGTATTTTGCCTTACTCCCTTTTTAAACAGGGGTGCCACACTGGCGATTTTCCAGTCCTCTGGGACCCTCCCTGATTCTAGCAATTCCTGAAAGATCACCACTAACACCTCCACTATTTCTTTAGCTATCTCCTTTAGAACACTGAGGTGTAGTCCGTCTGGTCCAGGTGATTTGTCCACCCTCAGGCCAATCGGTTTTACTGGCACCTTCTCCTTGGTGATGGCCACCATACTCCAGTCTGCCCCCCGATTCTCTTGAATTTTTGGAAGATTACTCGTCAGTCTTCACAGTGGAAGACACGTGAAGTAATTATTCAGTTCCTCAGCCATTTCCTTGTTCCCCACCACTATCTCTCCACCATCATTTTCTAGTGGTCCAATGTCCACTTTTGCTTCTCTTTTGCCCTTTATATACCTGAAGAAACTCTTACAGTCTTCATTTATTTTACTGGCTAGCTTACCCTCATATTTAATCTTCTCCCTCCTTAGTTTTATTTTTGTTGCCCGCTGTTGGTTTTTATAAAATTTCCAATGCCTTCCCTCAGGGAAGGCAATGGCCGAGTGGTATTATCACTGGACTGTTAATCCAGAGACCCAGATAATGTTCTGGGGACCCAGGTTTGAATCCTGTGATGGCAGATGGTGGAATTTGAATTCAATAAATATCTGGAATTAAGAATCTAACGATGACCATGAATCCATTGTCAAATATCAGGAAAAGTCCACTTGATTCACTAATGCCCTTTAGGGACAGAAACTGCCATCCTCATCTGGTCTGGCCTACATGTGATTCCAAACCCACAACAATGTGGTTGACTCTTAACTGCCCTCTGGGCAATTAGGGATGGGCAATAAATGCTGCCTGGTCAGTGATACCCTCATCCCACAAATGAATAAAGAAAAGAAATCAATCCTCTGGTTTCCCACTGCCCTTCACCACATTATAGGCTTTCTCTTTTGCTTTTATGCTATCCCTGACTTCCCTAGTCAGCCATGGTTGCCTAATCCTCCCTGTACCATGCTTCTTTTTCCTCGGGATGAATTTTTGCTGCGTATCCTGAATTACTCCCAGAAACTCCTGCCACTGCTGTTTAACTGGCTTTCCTGCTCGGCTCCTCTCCCAGTCAATTCTGCCCATCTCCTCCCTCATGCCTCTGTAGTCACCTTTATTCAGCTATAATGCCATTACCTCTGATTCTATCCTCTCCCTCTCAAACTGCAGAGTAAACCCCTACTTGCCACTGCCTGCCATTTGGAAAAGGTCCCATTTATTCCTACTCTTTGTTTCCTGTCTGCCAACCAGTTCTCTATCTGTGTCAGAACCCTGCTCCCAGTCCCATGTGCTTTAATTTTACATGCTAATCTCTTATGCAGCACTTTGTTGAAAGTCCAAATGAACCACATCGACTGGCTCCCCCTGATCACGTCCACTATTATACCCTTGAAGAATTCCAGGATTTATCAAACCTGATTTCCCTTTTGTACATCCATGCTAACTCAATCCAATCTGGTCACCATTTCCAACAACTGAGCTGTCAAATTTTTTTATAATGAACACAAGCCACTGCCACTATCAGGCTGACTGATCTATAATGCTCTGTTTTCTCTCTAGATTCCTTCTTATGTAGTGAGGTTACATTAGCTATCCTCCAATACATAGACACTGTTCCAGAGTTTATCAAATCTTAGAACATAAAACAGTGCAGCACGGGAATAGGCCATTCAGCCCACCATGCCTGTGCTGACCAGGATGCCATTGTAAACAAATTCCATCTTTCTGCACATTCTCCATATCACTCTATTCCCTGGCTGCTCATGTGACTGTCTAATGCCTTTTAAACTTGCTAATATATCTACTCCTACCACCTTCTCGGGCAGCACGTTCCAGGCACCTGTCATCCTCTCTTTAAAAATCTTGCCTTACACATCTCCTTTAAACTTCCCCTCTCACCTTAAACCTATGCCCCCTAGTATTTGACATTTTCACTCTGGGAAAAAGACTCTGACTATCCAAGCTATCAATGCCTCCAATAATTGTGTATACTTCTATCAGGTCACCCCTCAGCTTCCAACACTACGGCAAGAACAATCCAAGTTTGTCCAAACTCTCCTTGCAGCTAATACACTCCAATCCAGGCAACATCCTGGTAAACCTCTAACCCTTTCCAAAGTCTCCACATCCTTCTGATAGAGTGGCATCCAGAACTGCACACAATACTCCAAATGTGGCTTCGCTAAAGGTTTATACAGCTGCAATGTGACTTGCCAACTTTTACACTCAATGCCCTGACTGATGAAAGCAAGTATGCCATACACCTTCTTTCCCACCTTATCCACATGTGTTGCCACTTTTAGGGAGCTATGGTCTTGCATCCCAAGAATCCTCTGTATATCAATGCTCCTAAGGGCCCAGCTATTTATTGTATACTTTTTTCCTGCATGTGACCTCTGAAAATCACCTCACACTTATCCACACTAAACTCCATCTTCTATTTCATTGCCCAACTTTCCAACTGATCCATATCATGCTGTATCTCTTGGAAACCCTCCTCACTGTCTACAACACCACCAATTTTCATGTTATCAGAAAACTTATTAATCAGACCATGTACATTTTTATCCAAATCATTTATATGTATATATATATATATATATACACATATACTCCAAACAGATAAGGCCCCAGCACTGATCCTTGAGGAGCACAACTGGTTACAGACTTCTAGTTAGAAAAATGCCTCTCCACAACTATCCTGTCTTCTATGACCAAGCCAATTTTGTGTCCAACTTACCAACTCACCACGGATCCCATGTGACTTAATCTTCTGGATCAGCCTATCATGTGGGATCCTGTCAAATGTTTTAGTAAAGTCCATGCAGACAAACTCTACTACTCTCCCTTCAAAAATCATCTTCATTACTTCCCCAATGTACTTAATCAAGTTTGTGGGACAAGATGTCCCCCCATTATAGCCATGCTGACTATCCCTAATAAGTCCACTCTTCTTCAAATGTGAGTAAATCCAGTCCCTGAGAATATTCTCGAATAATTTCCCTCCCACTGATGTAATGCTTACGGGCCAATAATTTCCTGGATTATCCCTGTTGCCCTTCCTAAACAAAGGAACAACATTGGCTATTCTCCAGACGTTTGGGACCTATCCCGTGGCTATAGAGGACACAAAGATCTGTGTCAGGTCCCAGAAATCTCCTCCTTTGCCTCCCTCAGTATCCTGGGATAGACCCCATCAGCCCCCGGGGACTTCTCTATCTTAATGTTTTCCCAACGTCACCTCTTCTTAGTATCAACAAGCCCCAAAATATAAACAGACCCCTCCCTAGTCTTGCCATCATCCATGTCCCTTTCCTTGGTGAATACCGATGTGAAGTTTTCGTTAAGGACCTCATCCACTTTCTCTGGCTCTGTGCATAAATTGCTTCCTTTGTCCTCGAGTGGATCTATTCTTTTCCTACTACCCTCTTGCTCCAAATATTTGTAACACCTTGGGATTCTCCTTAATCCTGACATTTCATTGCCCCTTTCTGCCTCCTGATTCCCTACTAAAGTTCTTTCCTGTTTCCTTTATATTTCTCAATGGTCTTGTTTGATTTCAGTTTTAAAAACCTTACACATGCTTTTGTTTTCTTTTTGACTGATCTTTCAATATTTCTTGTCATCTAGGGTTCCTGAATATCGCCATCCTTATTTTTCATCCTCAGAGGAACATGTTCCTCCTTAAACTCAGATCAACTGGCCTTTAAAAGGCTCCATGTCAGATGTGGATTTACCCTCAAACAGCTCCTCCCAACCTTTAATTTCTCCGGTTCCTACCTAATATGGTTGTAATTAGCCTTCCCCCAGTTTAGCACTTTCACTCGAGGACCAGTCTTAGACTTCTCCATAATTATCTGAAAACTTACAGCATTATCATAGAATCCCTACAGTTTGGGGACAGGTTCTTTGGCCCAACAAGTCCCCACCAACCCTCAGAGCATCCCACCCAGACCCATCCCACTGTAACCCACCTAATCTACACCTCCCTGAACATTACAGACAATTTAGCATGGCTAATCCACCCTAACCTGCACATCTTTCGACTGTGGAAGGAAACCGGAGCACCCAGAGGAAATCCACTCAGACACGGGGAGAATGTGCAAACTCCACACAGACAGTTGCCCGAGGGTGGAATCGAACCCAGGTCCCTGGCGCTGTGAGCCACCATGCCACCCCAAAATGATTGTTCCCATTGAACCTTCAATCACCTGGCCAGGCTGATTTCCCAATAGAAAGTCTAGTACTACACCTCCCCTCTTGAACTATCCACACAGTGTTTCAAGAAACCTTTGAAATTACTAAAGGAGTTCTGACCAATAAAGTGGAAGTTAAAATCATCCATGAGAGCAACCCTGCTGATTTTACGTTTTTCCATAACCTGTTCGCATATCTGTTCCTCTGTCTCACACTGACTGTTGGGAGGCCTGTAGAGCAACCCCTTCCAAAGTGGTTGCACCCTTCCTATTGCTGAGCTCTATCTACATGACCTCGCTGGATGAGCCCTCAAAGGTGCCCTCCCTCAGTCAAGCTATGATATTCTTCCTTAGCAAGAACGTAATTACCCCCCAACCTCATTTACATCCC
>JAHRHZ010000016.1:0-36433 GCA_024137785.1 Ginglymostoma cirratum
GGTCTGTTTAAGTCTTCAGCATGTAGAGGATTTTGTTGCCTAGTTGCGGTGTCAGGTCACTTTGTACTGGTCGGTATGTGTTTTCGTCGGCGAGCAGTGCCTGTGCCTTGGAGTTTTAGTCTCTTTTATTGAGTATTATTGTCATGTGTCCTTGGTCTACGGGTAGTATTGTGATGTTCTTGTCCTTCTTCAGTCCTTCCAGGGCTTGTCTTTCCAATGTGTTGAGTTCGCTCCTTCTGGTTAGTGTTAGGATTACTATCTGTCTTATCATTTGTTGTGTTTCTTCGTTGATGGTTTTGGCCCTCAGTGTGGCTTCCAGTGTGGCTAGGAATTCCGTTTTGTTGGCGTCCCTGTAGTTATAGTTCAGTCCTCGGGTGAGAATGACTTTTTCCGTGTCTGCCAGTTTCCTGTCAGAGAGGATTCTTATCCGGGTGTCTGTTCTGTTGTTGTCGTTTTTGTGGGAAAGTATGGCTAACTTGTCTTGAAGGGTTTTTTTTTAGGCTCTTGTGGTCTGTTGGCTAATGTTGATGGCTTGTTCCATGTCCGTTGTCCGGTCTTGATTGGCAGCTTCGTTTGTGTATGTTGGGATGGTTACTGTTGAAGTTCAGTACCTGGGCCATGTGTATTGCTTTTCTGTGTACTTTCATTTGGAGTTCCCCATTTGTCTTGCGCTCTACCATGATGTCCAGGAATGGGAGCTGTTTGCTCTTCTCCTCCTCTCTGGTGAATTTTATTCCAGTGAGGGTGTTGTTTATAAGTTTGTGTGTCTCCTCTAGTTTGGTCCGTTTAATGATGACAAAGGTGTTGTCCACGTAGTGTATCCATAGTTTTGGTTAGATTAGCAGAAGGGCTGTCCTTTCTAGTCTTTGCATCTCTGCCTCTGCTATGAATCGACGGGTGTCCCGTCGATTCATTCGTATGTTTGGCCATTGAAAGTGAAGTGGGTGGTGAGGCATAAGCCCAGTAGTTTGAGCATGTTGTCTGTGCATGTTGGAGCAAGACCCCATTGAAACCATTTCCACAGTAACCATCCCAACACACACAAACAAAGCTGCTTGCAAACACTATTTAAATGGGCAACAACACACTGCAGCAACACAGAACTATGCCAAGAGGAAGAAGAATAGGTCCAGGTTTTCAAGGATAACGGATATCCAAAAAACTGGGTCAGAAGATGCCTACATGAACAACATCAGGAAGATACTACACTCCCCGACACGTTCATCATACTACCCTACATTAGGAACACATCGGAACTAACCACAAGACGCCTACGACTGCTGGGCATCAGAGTGGTACACAAGCCCAAATCAACCCTATGACAACTGCTCACCCGAACGGGACCAATGTCATCTATAAGATCCCCTGCAGAGACTGTGAGAAACACTACATTGGACAAACAGAAAGGAAACTAACAAGGGGACACGATTACCAACTGGCTACAAAAAGACATGACCAATACTCACTCATCTCAATCCACATGGATAAGGAGAAGCACCAATCCAACTGGGACAACACCAAAATCCTGGGACAAGCTAAGCAGGGACAGGCACAGGAATTCCTAAAAGCCTGGTACTCCACGAAGAAAGCCATCAATAAACACATAGAACTCTACCCCATATACACTCCATTATGAAGGAAAACCGGAAGTGAGGCAATCCAGCTCAACGGACTCCAGAATTTAAAAACCAGGCGGGAAAATACACCAACGCTTCATTGGAGGCTGCACTGATGATATTACCCAGCAAGGTAATGAAACGTCTGCGGAACAACAAACCAGATTGGCGAGCCAACAATCCTCAACATTATTTATCCTCAAATTATGTTTAAATCACTTAATCCCAACCTTAAGGCTATGACCTTTGGTATGTGACCCCCTACCGAATGGAAAAGTTTATTCACATTGACCATCTATGTCCCTCATGAGTTTATAGACCTCATTTCAGGTCCCACCTCAACTTTCTCCGCTCTTGGGGAAACAACTTTTAATCTTCGACCATCACTCTCTGCCTCCTGTCATTAAGCCAATTTGACAAACTACCCTGGATCCTCTGGCCTCTTATGTTCTTGACCAGTATCCCATTGAATACCTGTCAAATATCTTACTGAAGTCCACGTAGGCCATATGTGTAAAATGTACAACTTCACCACAGAGGAGCATGAAATGTTGCTCACAAAAGATAAGAGTATTTGCAGTATCTGTCACCAAAGTACATCAATAAGTAAAAAGAGAAATTTGGAATGATGACATAATGATGCACGTAAATTTAGGGATAGTGAAATTGATGGTGACATACAGTAGTTCCGCTATCATGCGTGTTTCATGAATGTGAATTGGCTGTAACACGACCAATGAATAGTGGACACTATATGGAGATAGTGCAAACTTTCTGCTGTATAGGTATAGTGATTTTCTATAGCAATTTACCTATAATGTGACTTTCTGTAGCGTGAGGTCATGCAAGAATGCAACTATCGCATTGTAGGAGAATTACCTGTAATTAAAGAAGCATTGACTGTGGTCGCTATCTCATTATTCAAAGATTTGAGGAGAAAGAAGAAATAATAGCAGCAATCAAGAACATGTCATGTGGTGTTTCTACTAAAGCAAGGCCAAGTGGAATCTTTGTCCAAAGACAACAACCCAGATCTAAAAGGAACTTACAGATAATGTGCATTTACAGGTGTCACACAGAGTTGGTGCACAGAGAGCAAAAGAAGCAGCCTTATGACACAGTGGTTAGCACTGCTGCCTCACAGTACCAGGGACTCATGTTTGATTCCAGCCTTGGGTGACTGTCTGTGTGGAGTCTGCTGCATGTTCTCCCTGTGTCTGTGTGGGTGTCCTCCCACAGTCCAAAAATGTATAGATTAGGTGGATTGGCTATGCTAAATTACTCTGTTATGCACAGGATATGTGGATTAGACATGGTTAATGCTGGGTTACGAGGATAGGGTAGCAGGTGTCTGGATGGGATGCTCTTCAGAGTGTCAGTACAGACTTGATGGGATTCTATTTAAAAATGTACAATTATACATGTTTGATAGAATGAATTAAAAATAGACTGTTTATCCAACACTTTCTTAGGGGTAAATGCCATGTTGCACAAATTCAAAAGTGAGTTTGTGATCAAAAATGTTGGGAGACCACTAGAATAGGAGCTTGCTTAATACTATACCTGAAGTACGGAGTGTAATTTTGGTTTCTTATCTCAGGGAAAATGTTATTGCCATAAAGAGATTTTGACAAATGTTCAACGGCAGGACTATTCTATGAACTAATTGAGCAGTGTTCTCTCGAGTTTTAAAGCATAAGAGGTGACCTGATTAAAGACTGCTTTTTGTAATTCATATAAATGATTTGGATGTGAACATAGGAGGTATGGTCAGTAAGTTTGCAGATGACACTAAAATTGGAGGTGTCGTGGGCAGCCAAGAAGGTTAGCTCAGAGTACAACGGGACCTTGATCAAATGGGCTGATAGGCTGAGGAGTGGCAGATGGAGTTTAATTTAGATAAATGTAAGTGCTACATATTGGTAAGGCAAATCAGGGCAAGACTTATACACTTAATGGTAAGGTCCTGGGGCATGTTGCTGACCATAGAGACCTTGGAGTGCAGATTTACAGTTCCTTGAAAGTGGAGTCGCAGGTAGACAAGATAGTGAGGAAGGCGAGATAACACAGTGTAGAGCTGGAGGAGCACAGCAGATCAGTTCTTGTTACCTCGGACTCCAGCATCAGCAGTTCTTACTATCTCTCGTAGTGAGGAAGGCGTTTGGTATGCTTACCTTTATTGGTCAGTGCATGGACTATCAGAGTTGGGGGGGCGTGTTGTGGCTGTACAAGAGGGTAGTTAGGCCTCTTTTGGAATACTGTATTCAAGTCTGGTCCCCATGCTATAGAAAAGATGTTGTGGAACTCAAAATGGCTCAGAAAAGATTTACAAGGATGTTTACAAGGGTTTGAGCTATAGGGAGAGGCTGAAGAGGCTAGACTATTTTCCCTGAAGTGTCGGAGACTGAGGGGTGATTTCATAGAATCCCTACTGTGTGGAAGCTATTCAGCCCATCAAGTCCATACCGACCCTCCAAACTGCATCCCACCCAGACCCACCCTAAACACCATGAGCAATTTAGCAAAAACAATTCACTTAACCTGCACCTCTTTGGGCACTGGGAGGAAACTGAGTACCCGAAGGAAACTCATACATACATGGGGAGAATGTGCAAACTCCACACAGGCAGTCACCTGATGGTGGAATCAAACCCACGACTTTGGTGCTGTGAGGCAACAGTGTTAGCCACTGAGCCACTGTGCCACCCCTTTATAAAAGCCTTTAAGGGCTTGGATAGGATGAACAGCCAAGGTCTTTTCCCTAGGGTAGGGGAATCCAAAACTAGACAACATAGGTTTAAGATGAGAAGGGAAAGATTTAAAAGGGTCATAAGGAGCAACTTTTTCATGCAGAAAAAGGTGGTGCATGAGCTGCCAGAGGAAGTGGTGGAGGCTGGTACAATTACAACATTTAAAAGGCACCTGGGTGGGTGCATGAATAGGAAGGGTTTAGAAGTATATGGGCCAAAAGCTGGCAAATGGGACTAGGTTAGCTTAGGATATCTGGTTGGCATGGGCGAGTTGGACTGAAGGGTCTGTTTCCATGCTGTAAAACTCTATGACTCTAAAAGCTGCAAAACACTTAAAGACATGAACCATGTAGATACTGGTAAGAATTTCCCCTGGTTGGGGAGTGTAAAACCAGGGGTACAATTAAGAAAAAGGATGCTATTTCGGACTGAGATGAGGAGACTTTTCTTTTCTTCAGAGGGTTGTGAATCTTTAGAATTCTCTACCCCGGAAGCCGAGTTTGATCATTATTTTGTTAATACTGGCAGAAAGGGATTTAGGATAGTGTGGTTGATAATTATTTTGTTATAACTGGCAGAAAGGATATAGGGATTGTATGGGTAAAGGTCAGAAATCAGATGACACCAGGTTATAGTCCAATAGGTTTATTTGAAAACACAAGCTTTCGGAGCATTGCACCTTCATCAGGTGAAGTGTGAAAGAAGCACACAGAATACAGAATTTATAAGTAAAAGATCAAAGGGTCACACAACTGATAAGGATATATCAAACAAACCTAAGATGCTGTTAAATCTTTAATCAGAAGGTTTTAATTGATTAATATGTGTAGGTAAATCACTGAATTTCTTTCAAGCCATTGTCCTGAGAAAACTAGAGGTTTTATCAGTGGAAAGAAGAGGTGATGTTTTAGGTCAGATAATGCATGTTAAGTGCACGGTCTTGTTTAGAGCCTTTTTGTGTTTTGGTTTGAAGTCAGACTAGTTTAATTTCTAAAGTAGGAATTTAAAAAACACCACACTGACTGTCTGTCCATAAACTGTGTGCTTTTTGAACAAAATAGAATGTATCAGCAAACACACTTTCACCCCATAGATTTGTGTGTGTGTGTGTGTGTGTGTGTGGGAGAGAGAGTGTGCACGTTGTGAGGGAGAGACAGTATATGTGTGTGTATGTGTGTGTGGGAGAGGAAGAGCGAGTGTGTGTGCATGTGTATAGTGTGGTGGGGTCACCTGTAGTGCAACATGAACTAAAGATCCCGGTTGAAGCCGTTCTCATGGGTACCGAACTCAGCCTCTGTTCAACGACTCTGTTGGTGCACATCCCGAAGTCTGCCTTGGATGACGTTTGTCATCAAGGCCGAATGTCCTTGACTGCTGAAGTGTCCCCCACTGGAAGGGAACATTCCTGTTTGGCAATTGTTGTGCGGTGTCCATTTATCCGTGGTAGCATCTGCATGGTTTTGCCAATATACCATATCTTGGGGCATCCTTGCCTACAGCATACGAGATAGACAATGTTGCCAAGTCACATAAAAAGTATCTGCCATGCATATGGTGAGTGGTGTTCCCACGTGTGAAGGCAGTGTCCATGTTGAAGATCTGACATGCCTTGCAGAGGTTGCCATGACAGGGTCGTATAATGTTGTGGTTTATGTTATCATGAAGGCTGGGTAGTTTGCTGCAAACGATGGTTTGTTTAAGGCTTGGCGATTGTTTGAAGGCCAAAAAATCTTGGCGCGGTGCTCATCGTCGACAGCGTGTCAAAGGCTATGAAGAACATGGCGTAGTTTCTCCACTCCCAGGAAGTACTGGATGACAAAGGGTACCCTATCAGCCATATCCCATGTCTGTTTTATAAGGAAGTCATTATGGTTTTTCGCTGTGGCACATCTGAACTGGTGACCAATGAGTTAAACATCGTATCCCATTCCTATGACAGCATCCTTAAACACTTTCAGGTGTCCATCGCGAACCCCCTCATTCAAACAGATCCTGTATATGCAGAGGGCCTGTCTGGAGGGAATGGCTGTTTTAATTTGTTTAGGGTGGAAGATAGAGAAATGCAGCATCATGAGGTTATCCGTCGGCTTGTGGTGGAATGAGGTATTAAGGTATCCGTCCCTGATGGAGATGCATGTGTCCAAGAATGAGACTGATTTTAAAGAGTAGTCCATGGTAAGTCTGATTGTGTGATGAAACTTGTTGATATCACAATGTAGTTGTTTCAGTGATTCCTCGCCATGAGTCCAAAGGAAGAGAATATCGTCAAAGTATCTGGTGTATCGCGCCAGTTGGAGGTTCTGTGCAGCAAAGGAGTCTTGTTCGAGTCTTTACATGAAAATGTTGGCATATTTGGGAACAAATCTGGTCCCCAAGGCTATTCCATGTGTCTGGATGAGGAACTGGTCATTGAAGGTGAAGACATTGTGCTCGAGGATGAAGCGGATGAGTTGTAGGATAGCATCTGGAAATTGCCAGTTGGTGATATTGAGTACTGAGGTTATTGCAATGATGAAATTCAGGGATTTACCTACATGTATTAATTAATTAAAACCTTCTAACTGACTAAAAATTTCACAGCATCTGAAGTTTGTTTGATACATCCTCATCAGTTGTGTGATCCTTTGATCTTTAACTTGTAAATTCTGCATTCTATAAGCTTCATTCTCACTTCACCTGATGAAGGGGCTATGCCCCAAAAGCTTTTGTTTTCAAATAAACCTGTTGAACTATAAACTGGTGTCGTGTGATTTCGCTCATTGCCCACCCTAGTCCAACATGGTACCTCCACATTATGTGTGGGTCAAGACATTAAAATGTTTGATCAGCCATAATTGTGTTACAAGTGGCAGCAGATGGGATGAATGTGTTGGGTTCTGGTTTGCAATCAGTTATTTACTGATTTTTAAGTAGTTCGAATCACCTTCAGATCCCTGGTTGTGGACACTGGGCTTATTAAGGAAATGTGTTGGGTTGAAGAAGGAAATGGACAGCTGTTTTGGGGCAAAAGAATCTCCACATTTATGTAAAATGCAAAAGGTAAGTATAACACAAGAAATATAGGTAAATTCAATAAACGGGGAAATTGACACAATCAACTACATAGAGAACGGGAATACTTAGTTGGCACAGATGAGTTAGACCGAAGGATCTGTTTCCATGCTGTATGACTCTATGACTCTATGGCTATTAAATACAATATTAGCTAGATTAAACACTATTAGAACCTAAAACCAACAGTTCCAATTGCAGTATCTTTAATGAGACCTCCTATTCTTGGAGTCCCAATGCACCATCACCGCTCGTCTTCCCCTCCCTGATAGCTAGGTTAGAAACTTCTGTTGCACTCACCACACGGTATATTTAGACTATATATCCCGCAAAGGACTGTGAGTCAACTCTTAATAGTAATACAAAATAATCTTTATTGGTTATAACACAATTAATACTATAATAACGATTATGTTACAAACTAACTATTAATACTATAAGCTTGACAATGAATACTGTAAATCTAAGTCAGTGTATTGTACTTTAACTTTACTTTGAATGATCAAACATCATCACACTAGACCTTGGCCTTGATCCACGTGGTGATGGTCTTCTGGTCTTCCTGTCCCAGTGGTGCTTCTTCTTATGGTGGTTGGTCTTGAGTTACCGCTTCCGAAGGTGCTGTTGCAGTGATTCTTATCCTTGGAAGCTTCCACGCCCTTTGAGAGGATCTTCGATTCCCACCATTGGATCAATTAGGAATTGATTACCCTGATTGATCAGACCCAATCAGGCAGTGCCATGCGGGTTGTGAGGTAGTCAGGACTAGGATGGCACGGTGGCTCAGTGGTTAGCACTGCTGCCTCGCAGCACCAAAGGCCTAGGTTCAATTCCACCCTTGGGTGATTATCTGTGTAGTGTTTGTACATTCTCCCAACATCTGTGTGGGTTTCCTCCCACAGTCCAAAGATGTGCAGGCTAGGTGATTGGCTGTGCAAAGTTGCTCATAGTGTTCAGGGATGTGTAGATTAGGGGGATGGGTCTGGGGTGGGATGCTCTGAGAGTTGGTGTGGACCTGTTGGGCTGAAGGGCTTATTTCCACACTGTAGGGATTCTGAGAATTCATAGTGATGATCAAACAATCACTACCAAATAAGGGTCATATACATATATATCAGAAGTGATTAAACAAGGTTCGTACCCATGAACAAATAATCCGTAGGATTAAGAAATGTTAGTCCTCTTATCTTCACGTTAGAGATACCAGAGGAAAGAATAAAAAATACCAGGCCTACATGATTTAACTAAATTGGGAATTATATACATACTTAACAAAGTAGAGAGAGAGTAGTGAACTGAGTGCCACATCTGGGTCTTGGGATTTCAGCACCATTGCCAGTTCACTCATTCGTTCATTCAATTTCATGGAAGCGATCTTTTATGGTAGTGTAATGTCAAGACCACAGTTTTATGAATGGAATGCAATAATAGTAAACATGGTGCACTGGTAAACTTCTGAATGAACCAGAATGCGGTATTAGTAGTAAATATAGAACACGTGTGAATGGGTAATTCATAAAAGTTATGACTGAACAAGGACACAGTAGTAGTAGTAAATATGGAGCCCTTGTGAAAGGATCAGTAAAAAGGACTTTTATGATACAAAGATAAAAAAGGCCATAATATGATATCTCACAAAACCATAGAATAGGATGCTTTAAGATGATTAGTAGATATGTAATGTATAACGATTTGATGCAATTAAAATGCCTGGCTAATTGAATTATAAATTTGATGTAATTAATTTACAGACTTGAAGTAATCAACTGCATAGTAAAAGTTACTGTAGACTGAGGTAATTTTAGTTCAGAACACATAAAAATAGTGTTGCAATAGGGTGTCTTTTTAATAAGTTCATGTGTGTGTGTCTACGAGGAGAATGAGAGTGAGAAAGAATGTGTGTGTGGGAGAGAGAGTGTGTGTGGGAGAGAGAGTGTGTGTGTTGTAAGGGAGAGAGACAGTGCGTGTTGGGGGGAGCGGTGGAAGGGAGAGAGAAGAGAGAGAAAAAGTACGTGTGTAGGAGACAGCGTGTTTGTGTGTGTGTGTGTGGGGAGGGTTGTGGGGTACAACAAGTAAGGGTAGGGTATATACAATTAATGGTAAGGCCTTGGATTGTTTTGTAGAACAGAGGGACCTAGGGATTAGAGTACATAATTCTTTGAAGTTTGTGTTACATAGAGACGGCGTGATTAAAAAGGTGTTTGGCAAGCTTGCATTCTTTGCTCAGTCCTTTGAGTATAGGAGTTGGGAAGTTGTATTGAGGTTGTACAGGACATTGGTGAGGCCTCTTCTAGAACAGTGTGTCCAGTTCTGGTCACCCAGTTATGGGAAGGATATGATTAAGCTGGAGAGGGTTCAGAAGAGATTAACTAGGACCTTGCCTGGTATGGAAGGTTTGAGATATAAAGAAGGGCTGGATAGACTAGGACTTTTTTTTTTTTTTTTTTTAAAATCGGAGCGTAGGAAACTGATAGAAGTTTATAAAATAATGAGAGGTATAGTTAGAGTTAATGGTAGTTGTCTTTTCCCTAAGATGGGGGATCTTAAGACATGAGGGGCACATTTTTAAGGTGAGAGGAGAGAGATTTAAAAATACAAGGGACAAATTTTTTACACAGAGAGTGGTTCGCGTGTGGGATGAACTTCCTGAGGAAGTGGTGGATGTGGATACAATTACAATGTTTAAAAGACATTTGGATAGTTACAGGGGGTTCAATAAATTTTGTTATAGAAAATCGCGCTATCTAAATAACGTGGCCTATGGGAAAAGCAGGGTTAGGTCCAGACCTCCAAAACATATCAATCGAAATCACTCAAAATTCTTCCTCACCACTCTCCCATAAGTATCAATGTCATGCCTGTCGCTTGTGTGAGCCTTGACACTTATATTCAAGTAACATCTGTTCACCTGCAACATAGTCTGCATCACAGCCTGGTCCATTTGCTGATCTGACCTGACATTCCATCGGCACAAATCTCTGCATATATTTTCAGACAAGTGAAGCAGAGGAATCTGACCTTTCTTTCCTATGTAGCCCATTGGCATTGAAGTTAATTGTAGGATTAAAAAGGGTTAGAAACGTCATTAACGTTGTATTCAAAATAGTGCTGGAAAAGAGCAGGTTGTAACACAGTCAACTTTTGGTATAAATGATTTGCATAAGCAAGTTCAAAAGATATTACATATTAAATATGTAACAAAATCTAGGCAAAAATACTGCACACAAAGGCGCATGTTTTAACAGCACTCGTAGTATTTTAAACTATACTTCATATTTTTGCATTTAATGTGTTCAGCATAAACTTTTCAAACTAAGACTTCACATATTTTCCTAATAACACGGTCGTACTCTGATGCTATATTTGGGGTATATGACATACTAATCCAATTACTTTTTTCAATGAGCTCATTATGACTTACTCTAAACATTTACACCATCCGCAAAGATCGATAAAAAGAAATTTTCCTTTGTCAAAGACTGTGATGTCGACATGTACTCGATGGAATCGCTTTATAGCCAACATAAGTTTGCATTTTAGAAATAGCATCCCCCCATTCATCATTCGTGTTATAGCCAATACACGTTGCCAAAACACACGTTATTAGCAGAACTCCTTGTACATGAATATGAAAGGTTTGGAGAGATATGGGCCAGAAGCTGGCAGGTCAGACTAGCTTAGTTTGGGATAATGTTCGACATGGACTGGTTGGACCAAAGGGTCTGTTTCCGTGTTGTATAACTCTATGACTTCTGTCATTAATACAGGCACCCCAACTTTTAAAACTGGTTTTCAGTAAATCATGACTAACGATAACTGCTTGCTTGGTTTTAGAGCTGGGTTGGAGCTGCTTCGAACAATGACTGTCTATGTTAACCAACCATCGCATCATCATCTTTGAATAGGTTCTATTTCACTAATAAACCATTAATTGTGTGTATTAAGAATCCTGTTTGATAGATTTCTTGTTGAAGCATGATATTGATGGATATTTAATTGGCTATCCTGGTAACTGGAAAAAATATTATTTTTATTTTATATTGTGAGCCATAGAGCATTGGAAGAAGAGACAGTGCGCTCCTCATTCAGTCATAATAAGCTCAGCATGAACTTCCAGAGCACTCGGATACTCATTGGATCCCATGGCTTGTCTGTGCCTGAGTGGGTACAGTATTGTCTCAACAGCAACACCCATCCTGTAAAATCTGCGTGCAAAGCAGTGAGATGCAGTATATGTCAAAAAGCTGAATACAATGGATGCTGGAAACCTGAACTAAAAACAGAAAATGCAGAAAGACTGTGGCAGGTCAGACAGCATCTGTGGAATGTAAAGGACCAGACAAAACCCCCTCAAAATATATTAAGAAGGTAGCCTAGATCCTAACTTTTTCTTATTTTAAAGGTAAATGTAAGGTGTTACATTCCGAATGCGGTTTGATTGGTCAAACTACTCAACATTAAGCAAAGCACAATTTATTTGTATGCCGTAGTTAAAATACAATAAAAGAAATAAAGGAAAAGAAATTTCTACTGAAATTCTTAACAAAATAATAAATATAGTAACTATTACTAATTAACTGTTCCAATATGGTAATCCAATAAACACACCCTTGGCAAAAGGCAAATTCACTAAAACGGATTGTCTCACATGCAAATCCTGCAGCTCAGAAGGAAAAATATTAAGAGAACTCAGAGCATGTAGCAGGGAAAGATGCACTGCAGTGACAGACCCAACAACAACCGCTACTGAAAAACTAAGGAACTAAAAATCCTAGTTCTATGACAGCTTGACCACACACATTCAGGCTGCTTTTTTTGTTCCAAGTTTTAAAAAACCCAAGGCTTTACAAACTGCCTACTCTAGTGGTTCTCTCTGCTCTTTAAAACTCCTTTCATAAAAAAAAGGAACAAAATAACTTCTTAAAGCCATAATATTGTCACAGGAGAGAAGTTAACATTTCAGTTCTATGAACAGGTTAGAGATATAATTGATTTTGAGTAAGGGATGCATAGGGCAAATCTGTGGGAGGGGGCAAGACTGGTGAGACTGAATGACAGCAAAGTTAGTTCGAGAGGGCCAAAGTGAATGCAGACAGAGCAAGAGAAGAAACGGCATATGCACCCCAAACAAACTGGAAGAAAAATGCTGAAAAAATGCAAAGAAGGTGGAACAAAATGATACAAAGTTTTCAATTTGAAATTGTCAAATACAATATTGAGTCCAAAAAGTGTACAGTATCTCACTGAAAGATGAGCTGCTGTTGCTGAAATTTACATGCTCCAAAAGGCCATCATCGAGCCAAGTCAAAGTGAGTACAGTTCACTGATTGTGTTGATTCCCAAACCTGATGGTACTCAACGATTCTGCGTAGATTATCAGGAGGTCAATGTCATAAGTAAATCAGACTCCTACCCAATTCCAAGGCTGGAGGACTATGTGGAAAAAGTAGGACAAGCCACTAGCATCACAAAGTTGGACTTAGTTCATGGTTACTGGAAAGTACCTTTGTCAGAGACAGCAAAAGAAGTTTCGGCATTTGTAACCCCAAATGGGCTATATCAATTTAAAGCAATGCCCTTTGGAATGAAGAACGCGCCAGCCACATTTCAAAGACTTATGAACAGAGTTGTGGCAGTATTGACCAATTGTGCCATCTATATGGGCAACTTAGTGATCTTTAGCCATTCATGGGCAGATCACATGACGCATTTGGCTGAGCTCTTTGAAAGACTATGGAAGGCAAAGTTGGTCATAAACTTGGCAAAGACAGAATTAGAGAAGGCGGAAGTGACACAACATCAGACACGGACCGTTGACACCGAGGAACACAAAGACGAAGGACATTAAGGAATTTCCAAGACCATCCTCGAAGAAGGAAGTGCTAAGATTTTTGGGACTGAGCGGACTTGACAGGAAATTTGTACCAAACTTTAGTAGTGTGGTCACACTGCTGACAGATTTGTTAAAGAAGTACACAGAATTTCGGTGGACAGACCAATGCCAGGAGGCATTTGAGAATTTGAAAGCAGTGTTAACCACTGCACCAGTTTTAGCCATGCCAAATTTCTTGAAACCCTTTAAAGTTGCTGTCGACACAAGTGCTGTAGGGGTTGGAGCTGCGTCGTCACAGAAAGATGATGGTGGAATTGAAAGGACAATCGATTATTTTTCAAAGAAACTTATCCATCAGAGAAAATATTCAGCCATTGAAAAAAAGTTCTTGACTTTGGTACCGGCCTTCCAGCATTTTAATGTTTATGTTGCAAACAACATATCAGAGACAGTTGCGCGCACTAATCACAACCCTTTGACATTTTTGGAAAGATTTAAAGATAAGAACACAAGACTGTTTCATTGGAGTTTTAAGTTATAAGCATTTAATTTATAGATTGTACATGTTGAGGGTCACGAAAATGTCATTGCAGATGCATTATCATGGGTTAAAAAGGAAAATGTCCAATAAAATAGAAATGGTAGTGGTCAATGTTATATATGTATATAGAATTAGTACAGAATGTGTAACTCTAGATTAATGACCCACGTACTTCATAATAATGGTGTTAAGGTTTAGAAAAAAGAAACCATCTTTTCATCATGATAGTTATTTTTTTTCTTGGGGGGGTGTTGCAAAGTTGGTATAGTACTTGTGGATTGGAAGACAGGGTGTTAGGATTTGTTTACAAAATAATGGTGGGGGGGTGCGAGTGTGCGGTCCCTTTAAAAGATGATGTGTTTTTTCTAGGCTTGGAGGTTAAAAAAAATGTGCAGGTGCGCAGAGAACTCCTGCAATTGAAACATTGTATCAAAAGGCTGATGGTTAGAAAATCAGGCAGTAGTGGAGTTTTGTTAGCAAGGCAACCAGTTTGAATATCAACCAATGAATTTAAACCAGGGACTTAGAAATCAAAAACCAGTTAAATCTGATGCTTTTGACAACCAGGGAACAATCCTGTTGTAAGAAACTGTTAGATCATCAAGGGGAAAAGAGAAGTGGTTATTTGAAAATCAGGGTGAGAGTGAACTTCCATCTGAAGAGAAACTCACTGGCTCTCAAAGAAATCTATAAGTTCTCAGAGTAAGCACCATCCAAAAAAAGGTACTATGGCTCTTTTAGATAATATTCCTAACACAAGAATTCAACAGATAAAGGCGTTCCTGACTGGAGGACAGTGGAGAAGCCAAAGAACATTCTAGAAGAATTATCCTGACTGTAGTGTCGAGAGATTAAGTTTTAATTTTTTTTATTAATTTGGTTTATATAAGTCAGACTTTTATCTATCAGAACAGTATACCATTAGAATTTTATTTTATTCGAGAATAGTTAGTAGTTAAGGGGGAATTGTTCAGTTTGTTAGTAGTTCTGTTAATTTTTTAACTGTTAGAGTTAGATAAATAAATTGTTACTTGTTGATTGTAGCATGACTGTCAGGAGTTCACTGTATTTCACCTCGCCTTTACAACAGATCGGGAGGTGAGAGGCTGGTTATATCACTTTCCACATTTCCTTCAACAGATTACGAGGCAAGGCGAGCTTCTCTGGGGGTTTCAGTTTTAATTATCGGAGATGAGTCGACCTCTGCTTCATAAAATCATGATCCCCTCCAACAACTTGCCCACCACTGATGTCAGGCTCACCGGTCTATAGTTCCCTGGCTTTTCATTATCATCTTTCTTAAATAGTGGCACCACATTAGCCAACCTCTAGACTTTCTGTTACCTCACCTGTGGCTATCGATGACACAAATATCTCATTAAGGGGCCCAGCAATCTCTTCCCTAGCTTCCCACAAAGTTCTCAGGTACACCTGATCAGGTTTTGGGGACTTATCTACCTTTATGCCTTTTAAGAAGTCCAGCACCTCCTCCTGTGTAATATGGACATTTTTCAAAATGTCACTATTTATTTCTCCACGTTCTCTACTTTCCATATCCTTCCCCACAGTAAACACTAACACAAAATATTTGTTTAGCATCTCACCCATCTCCTGCAGTTCCACATTTAGGCAGCCTTGCTGATTTTTAATGGGCTTTATTCTGTCCCTTGTTACTTTTTTCTCCTTAATGTATTTGTAGAATCCCTTTGGATTCTCCTTAACCCTACTTGCCAAAGCTATGTCATGTCCCCCTTATGTCCTCCTGATTTCCCTCATAAGTTTACTTCCTCTGCCTTTATACTCTTCCAGGAATTTATTCAATCCCTACTGTCTACACCTGACATTTGCTTCCTTCTTTTTGTTGACCAAAACCTCAATTTCTCTAGTCATTCAGAATTCCCTAAACCTACCAGCCTTACCCTTCACCTTACCAGGAACATAGTGTCTCTTGACTCTCATTGATTCATTTTTAAAGGCTTCCCACTTTCCAGCCGTCCCGTTTACCTGTGAATATCCACCTCCAATCAAGTTTCAAAAGTCCTTGCCTGATACCGTCAAAATTGGCCTTCCTCCAACTTAGAACTTTAACTTTTTGATCTGGTCTATCCTTGTCCATCACTATTTTAAAATTAACACAATTGTGGTCACTGGCCCCAAAGGGCTCTCCCATTGACACTTCAGTCACCTGCCCTCCCTTATTTCGCAAGAATAAGTCAAGTTTTGCTCTTTTTCAAGTAAAATCAAATAATTTTCTTGTTCACACTTAATAAATTCCTCTCCCACCAAGCCCTTGACACTATGGCAGTCCCAGTCTATGTTTGGAAACTCAAAATGCCCTACCATAACCAACATATTATTTTTACAGGTAACTGAGGTCTCCTTACAAATTTGCTTCTCAATTTTCTGCTGACTATTGCGGGGCCTATAGTACAACCCTAATGAGGTGATCATCCCTTTCTTATTTCTCAGTTCCACCTAAATAACTTCCCTGGATGTACTCCCCAGAATATCCTCCCTGGGTACAGCCATAATGTTATCCCTAATCAAAAATGCCACTTCCAGCTCCTCTCTTGCCCCCTTTTCTCTCCTTCCGATACAATCTATACCTTGGAACATGAAGCTGCCAGTCATGTCCATCCCTGAGCCATGTCTCTATAATTGCTATGATATCCCAGTCCCGTGTTCCAAACCATACCTAAGTTCATCTGCCTTACCTGTCAGGCCTCTTGGATTGAAATAAATGCAGTTTAATTTATCAGTCCTATCTTGTTCTCTGCTTTGTTCCTGCCTGCCTTGACTGTTTGACTTGTTCCTTTTCACAACTGCACCAGTCTCAGACTGATCTCTTTTCTCATTATCTGCCTGGTCCTCCTACCACATCACCGCTCCACCCTGACCAAAACTAGTTTACCTCCTCCCGAGCAGCTCTAGTAAATCTCCCCACCACTACATTAGCCCCTTATAATTCAGGTGCAACCCATCCTCCTCACACAGGTCAATTTTTACATCCAGAAGAGATTCCAATGATCCAAAATGTGAATCCTTCTACCCTGCACTAGCTCCTCAGCCACTAATTCATCTGCTCTATCCTCCTATTCCTACTCTTCCTGTTTTGTGGCACCAGGAGTAATCCAGATATAACTACACTCGAGGACCCGTTTTTTTAACCTCCTGCCAGTTTCCTATATTCTCTCTTCAGAACCTTGTCTCTTTTTCTTCCATGTCATTGATTCTAACATGTACAACGATCTCCTCCTGGTCTCTTTCCCATTTGAGAGTATTTTGCACTGTATCTGAGATATCCTAAATTCTAAAGATTCACCAATATCAGAGGAAACAATCTTTAAAACTAATTTGGATGAGCACTTGAGATGTCATTACATTCAGGGATATGGCACAATTTTGTACCCAGTTGGCAAGCTCACATTGAATCCCAAAGTGATCTTAATTTACTAATTAGTTTGCCATGTGGAACCTTGTCAAAGGCTTTACGAAAGTCCAGCAATGTCCACCACTCTGCCATCATCAATCTTCTTGGTTATTTCCTCAAAAATCTCAATCAAGTTTGAGAGACATAATTTCCCTCACACAAAACCTTGCTGACAATCCCGAATCATTCCTTACCTCTCCAAGTGAATATAAATGCTATCTTTCAGAATTACCTCCATCAATTATGGTTCATAAGTTTCCAGATGATGCCAAAATTGATGGTGTAGCGGACAACAAAGAAGGTTACCTCAGAATATAAACGGGACCTTGATCAGATGGGCCGATGGGCTAAAAACTGGCAGACGGAGTTTAATTTAGATAAATGCGAGGTGCTGAATTTTGGAAAGGCAAATCCAGGCAGGACATATACACTTAACAGTAAGGTCCTGGGGAGGGTTGCTGAACAAAGAGACCTTGGAGTGCAAAGTTCATAGTTCATTGAAAGTGGATAGGGTAGGGGAGTGAATCTACTCTCCAGAGAGTTGGTTTGGACTTGTTGGGACGAATGGCCTGTTTCCACACTGGAGGGATTCTATGATTTGTTGATGGAGTCACAGGTAGACACGATAGCAAAGTCATTTTGTATGCTTGCCTTTATTGGTCAGTACGCTCTGTATAGGACTTCGGAGGGCACATTGTGGCTGTACAGGATATTGGTTAGGCTACTTTTGAAATACTGCATTCAGTTCTAGTCTCCTTTCTATAGGATGGATGTTGTAAAACTTGAAAGTGTTTAGAAATGATTTACAAGGATGTTGCCAGGGTTGGAGGGTTTGAGCTGTAGTGAAAGGCTGAATTGGCTGACACTATTTTCCCTGAAGCATCAGAGGTTGAGGGGTGACCTTATAGAGGTTTATAAAATCATGAAGTGCATGGATAGGGTGAATAGCCAAGGTCTTTTCCCTCGGATAGGGGAGTCCAAAACTAGAGGACACAGGTTTAATGTGAGAGGGGAAAAATTTAAAAGGGACCTAACTTGTTCACGCTGAGGGTAGTGTGCGCATGGAATGAGCTGCCAGAGAAAATAATGGAGGCTGGTACAGTTACAACATTTAAAAGGCATCTGGATGGGTATATGAATAGGAAGGATTTAGAGGGATATGAGCCAAATGCTGGCAAATGGGACTAGATTAATTTAGGATAGCTGGTCGACATGGACAAGTTGGAGTGAAGGGTCTATTTCCGTGCTGTGCATCTGTGTGACTCTATGACTCTAGTTTACCCACCACTGAAGTCAAGTTCACAGGCCTATAGTTCTCAGTCTTCTCCTTGCATCCCTTCTTAAACAAAAGCACAACATTAGCCATTCTCCAGGTAAAAATACTCACCTAGTTTCTGCATTTAACCAGAAAGGAGCAATCACATTTCTGGGAGTGTTGTAGAGGTCCTCGAAAGTTCAAGACAAATAGAAGAGCAGCTATGTAGGCAAATTTCAGACAAGTGCAGAAGTAATTAGGTAGTGATAGTAAAGGATTTCAATTCGCTCAACGTTAATGGAGGTAGTCGTTGTGTGAAAGGTTTGGGGGTGTGGAATTTTTAAAATGCATCCAGGAGAGTTTTTTATGCCAGTACATAGAAAGCCCAAACAAGAGAGGGGCGATCATGGATTTAATTGTTGGGAACGAAGCTAAGCAAATGGTTGAAGAATCGGTGGAGCAGCATTTTGTAGATAGCGATCGTAACTCCATGAAATTCAAGATTGTTATGGGAAAGGACAAGGAGCAGATACTTTCAAGTAAATCTGTCTCAGAACAGTGGAATGTGTTCACAAAGGGAATATAGAATGTACAGCACCAACCTCTTTACATAAGGATAACGGGTGGCACCATCAAATCTTGTGACCCGTGGATATCAAGGGGAAATATAATCTTGCATTAAGAGAGTAAAAGAACACATATGGCAGATACTGAGGGCCCAAAAGAGCAGAAGCCCTAGAGAAGCATAGAATGTGCAAAAGGGAACTTAAAATTGAGATTAGAAGAGCTAAACAGGGTTACGAAAGGATACTGGCAGGTAACATGAAGGAAAATCTGCAGTTGTTGACAGGTAAATAAAGGCTGAAAGGATAATGAGTGAAAGAATGGGACCCATTAAGGACTTCAGTGTTGATCTGTGCGTAAAGTCAGAGGATTTAGGTTCAGCTCCAAATGAATATATGGGGGCGGTGCTCATTAATGAGAGGGACAAAGTGAGCGTAGTAATCACAGAGAAAGTGTGTGATACAATTAAAGTAATTAGCATAGACAGCGAGGAGGTTCTGAGTGGTCTGGCAGGCCTAAAGTAGACACATCTTTAAGGTCAGCTGAATTGCATCCTTGGTTGTTGAGTGAGGCAAGGGAGGAAATAGCAAGGACACTTGCAAAAGTTTTCAATTCCTCTCTGGCCCAATGGGGTGAGGGGGGCCAGAAGACTGGAGAGCAGCCCATGTGTTACCGTTATTCAAGAAAGAAGCAAAAGATAAACCAGGAATCTACAGTCCAGTCAATCTAACCTCAGTGGTGAGGAAACAATAGGAAGCATTTCTGGAGGACACAACTAATCTGCGTTTGGAGAGGCAGGGATTAATCGAGAAAAGTCAGCATGGTTTTGTTAAAGGGAGTTCATGTCTGACCAACTTGATTGATTTTTATGAAGAGGTGACCAGGTGTGTAGATGAGGGCAATGCTTTTGATGTAGCCTACTTGGACTTCAGCAAGGTTTTTGGTAAAGTCTGACTGAAAACAAAGCTAAGGGCTCATGGGATCCAAAGAAATTTGGCATGTTCGATCCACAATTGGCTGAGTAGCAGGAAGCAGAGGGTGACAGATGGAGGCTCTTCTGCTGACTGGAAGTTTCTGTCCAGTTGGGTCTCACTGGGGTCAGATTCAGGGCCTTTGCTGTTTGTGGTTTATTTAAATGATTTAGATTTCAATGTAGGAGGGTGGACCACTAATTTCAGAGAAGATGAAATAATTGGTGAGATGGTAAATAGTGAGGAGGATAACCTTAGACCACAAGTGGATATAAACGGGCTGATCAGTGGCATATGAAATTCAATCCAAATAATAACTGCGAGATGATGCACTTGAGCAGGACAAACAAGGCAAGGGAGTACCTGACGAACAGTGGGACCCTGGGAAGCACCAACAATCAGAGGGTGTGCACGTACACCGGTCCCGTAAGGTATCAGGACAGGTGGGCAAAGTGTTTAAGAAGCCGTATGGTGATTTGCCTTTATCACTCAAGCATGGATTTTAATAGGACAGAGATTATGCTGGAACTGTATACAATATTGGTGAGGCCATAGTTCTAGAATCCACACTATAGAAGAGATGTGACAGCACTGGAGAGGCGCAGAGGAGATTTACTGGGATGTTGCCTGGGCGGAAGAGCTTCAATTATGAAGAAAGATTAGCAAGACTGATGTTGTTTTTCTTAGAGCAGAGAGATCGAGAGGCCACTGATTGTCCTTTATAATCTTATACATCTCATAGTGTATTAGAAAGAAAATTTGCCCTTGATGGAGGGGTCAATGACCGGGGGCATAGAATTAAGGCAAGGGACAGAAGGTTTAGAGAAGATGTGAGGAAAAGTTTTCACCCTTACAGTGCAGGGAATCTGGACTTCACTGCCTGTGAGGGCTGCAGAGGCATAAGCCCTCAGAATAGTTAAGTAAGATTTGGAGGTGTGCCAAAGCATGCGAGGCTATGGGCCAAGGCAAATGGGATTAGAATAATTCAGTGATTTTTTTGACAGGGTCAAACATCATGGGCTGAAGGGCCTTTAATGTGCTGTAAACCTCAATGACTCAATGAACGATAAACTAAATGACAACTAGGAAGTATGAATTACTAACCTATAATGCACAATTTAAACTCTACCATTTTTAAAGATCCTCCTTCACAACAGACAGGTAAGTCAGGCTTGAATATTAATGCTGTAAAAAGAAAAAAAAAAATCAAGGGAAGGCAGCTCGACGGCTCATATCTAGGCCAATCAATTCAATGTGTTGCTTTCTTACACTTTGTTCCAGTTCCTTTTAGTCTTTCACCATTGACGTAAGGTTGTTTGCACACTGCCATTTTCCTTCATTCACCAGTTAACAATTCATTTTATTAATGACTTTGAAAGTGTTTTATTCCTTCATCATGAAAAGGTTTGCAGAAAAAGGCAAGCGGAAGACAGTTAGCTGCCACAGGAGACCTTCTGTTACCCGCCTGTAGGAGTGAGGGGCACAGGGAGAGGGAGGGAGAGAGATTTTTGATGCTTTTTATTTGCAGGCTGGATGGTTTCTTTCTGCACTCCCCCACACGTAAGCCACGGTACCTGATCAGGAGACAATCAGACACTGATGTCAAGCACAAAAACAAAGTTGATGGAAAAGCTCAGCAGATTTGCCAGCATCTGTGAAGGAGAAAACAGAGTTAACATTTCGGGTGCGGTGACCCTTCCTCAGAACTGATGTCAAGCAGTTTTCCCATAGTTCCAAATCAAACAAAGTTACAGTGTCTGCTTCTGCTGTCACAGGAACACCATTGTACAAAACTCACAATGTGCTCTTGTGAACATGATTTCTAAACTGGCATCCATCTTTTTGAACAGTCTCCTTGGCTTAAAGCAGCACCTCACCTTTTTAGTCCCTAGTCCAGAAACAAAGGAAATAATAAGATGTTGTCCTTATGATCTCTTATTTCATTTCCACATCTCAATTCACTTCTATATTCCAGCAATATCCTAATTAAGCAAAGCCTAATACAGCTTTGTGCTGTTTGTGTTATCAGTTTGTGTATTTATCCAGCTTTTCTCGGTTATTGTCATCCGTGGTTGAGTACTAGCTTGATTCTGAGAAACAAAACCGTAAGAATATTCCAAGAAAACAAAACTTACAGCACTCACCACTTCTAATTTATTTCAAAGCAATTTTTGCGCCATTTCTCCAGTCGAGAACGGACGTAATTTAGTAACTTCCTGTCATTTGTTTTGGCATCCTCAATATTTCTACATTAGTTCATTTAGTTACCCATATACTCGAATAAAGGTCAATCTCATGTAAAAGTCGACACCCTATTTTTGGCTAAAATGTCTGTAATTTTCCATATATCTCATGTAAAAGTCAACCCTAGTTCTTCATAGATAACAGATCAATATTTGTGAGTCAAGGTATTATCCTGTACGTAAATGTTACGATGAAGAAATGAATTATTTTTGTGCTGTTATGTGTTTTGCAATTTCTTCATCATTTTGTGTAAAATACCCTCTAGAGAAAACAATAAAAAAATACAGCGGCATTTAAACTGAAAGTTACTGAAGCTGCAGAGAAGACGAATTACTGTGCAGCAACAAGAGAACGCTGTGTTTCAGAGAAACTTGTGAGAGACTGGTGAAAAACTTTGACCCAACTTCAGACAATGCAAAAATTAAAAAGTGTGCCAGCAGAGATAAACCTAGCAAGTGGCCACAATTGGAAAAAAAAAAAAGTTGTTGAATGAGTACTTGAAAGTCATCAAAATGGAAAAATCCATTAGTCATGAAGCCATCCGAATCCATGCATGAAACGAATCAAAGAAGGATGGAATTTTGGATTTTAAGGCAAGGGCTGGATGGTGTACAAGGTTCATGTGAAGGCATGACTTAGTACTTCGGTAAAGAACTAGGACTGCACGAAATCTGCTTGCTGCACTAGAAGATATTACAGTAATTCATTGTGTCTTTTTTTCTTTATTCGTTTAGAAGTCAGTTGGGCTTCTGCTAATGATGCTGTATTTTGGACTGTAGCATGAATCTCAGCTCCTCAAAAGTAGTATCTATGTAATAGTTTGATCCATAAATGTAATGTTAAAAATAGTCTAAAAAATTCGACTTTTTCACGAGTATATACGGTAAATTCTAAAAGAAATATTGACTTTCAGTCCTCTGGTGTTTTGTCATGTGTAGAGCAAGACATTACTTTGTGTTATAGTTGTTGGTATATCTTTAAAATAGCATTACCCACTAATATTAGACAAAATATATTACCAGATCTTATTGTCTCAAATGTGATTGCAATATAGCATTTTACCAACAGAAGGCCTACATATTTTGCATTATTTTCTGCCCACTTTTTGACATCGCTTTCATAAGTGGCATTTAGCATGAAGCTACTGGCTGGTTGTTTCAGATTCCTAACACCACAGTGTCTGAGCTATCCCACTTCTGATTCTGTTCTTTTAAAATTAGGGCAGGACTTCAGCTGAGAAATGTTGTGAAGTCTCTGCTGGGACCTGAGTTTGCTCTGATACTTGCATGAACTGTGGGAATTCATGATAGAAATCTGCCCTGCTACCTTGTTGAATGACTTCCACTTCCAGGAAAACCAGTTCTGTCAAGACATCTCTGGTTTGTAAAGATTGTCTTTGATTATGTAACATATAGAGAGTTTTGTTGATCTCTTGTCCCCTGACGTGAAAAGTATGGTCATGATCTCAACTTTTACTTGCAGATCTGTCACAAGTGTAACTTCCACTTTGATTCTTGATGATTTTTGATATCTACAGCAATGAGCCATTCCAAATAAATGACCAGGATTGTAAAACCAGCACCAGTATCAATTTTGAACCCTTTTACTTCTGAAGTAACTGACGAAAATTCTTGTTCTTGCTCAAATTACTTCTCGAAAAAAGTTTGTATTCTCATCTGTTTTTCCACTTCCAATTCCCCGAGTTTTCTGGTTCATGAAGGCATTTACACATTTCTTCCTTTGCTTGTGTGTTTTGTTGGTAGAATTATTATTATTTCAAGTGTCTGTGTTTCCGTGTTGGAAACACTCTACACCCTGCGCTGGGCAATCTTGCTTACTGACAACTGTCTAATTTCGAGGACCAATTTAGTGAACTCCTCAGCACCTTCAATGTCAGTGAATCTTTCTTTAAATGTGGAAATTAAAACTGTACTTAGGACCTCAGTTGTCATATCACCAAAGCCCCTATTTCGAGTCCCTGAACAATAAAGGCCAACATGCCAATTCACCTTCCTCATTCCTAATTAATAAGCTTTTACAGCATGTTGTGCTACATAACACTCTGTATTTCTGGTTAAGAACAAATCCAAGTTCCTCTGAACAACACAAGTTTCATGCCGTTTAAAAAATTTGCTAATTCTGCTTTTATATCAATACAACCACCGTGTACCCCCCTCACTTAAGCATTATAACGGATGTGTGTTTTTGTTGCAGTTAATCTTTCTACTTGCAATTAGAACAAGATCAACCAGGTGGATCTCATTGAATAGGAGTTCCCTGATTGACACAGTTTAACAACCTCAATCAGGGAGCCCCGGCTGACAGATATAAGCAGGAGTGTTAGGGGTTCTCTTCACTCTGAGAGATCACTCTTTGCTCGCTGGGTCAATATTGTGTAGCATGCACAGGTAAACAAAAGGGTGGCTTGGTGACAGGAATCCACCCTCTACGGAGTTATTTCAGCAAATTTTTAATTTAATCCAAAGTAACCAAGTATAAAATGGAACATGTTTGATTAATTTTTATAAAACCTATAAAAAAAGACAACTGGAGAATTTATAATACAATTAAAACCAGGGTTCAAATGCTCAATTAAATCAAGGGGAGAAATGTAAATTTAAGTAATAATAAGGTTTCACTGAAAAGTCTTTTTTTAGATGATAAGAGTTAAATAAAAGCATTCACCATTCATTTCTATAAAACAAAAAGATATCAGTCATTGAGTCATAGAGATATGCAACACCGAAACAGACCCTTCTTTGGTCCAACTTGTCCATGCCAAGCAGATATTCTAAATTAAACCAGTCCCTTTTGCCAGCATTTGGCCCATATCCCTCTAAACCCTTCCTATTCATATACTCATCCCGATACCTTTTAAATGTTGTAATTGTACCAGAATCTACCACTTCCTCTGGCAGCTCATTCCATGCATACACCACCCTCTGCATGAAAAAGTTGCCCTTTACGTCTCTTTTAAAACTTTCCCCTCTCGCCTTAAACCTATGCCCTCTAGTTTTGGACTTCCCCACCCAGGCAAGAGATCTTGTCTATTTACCCTATCAAATCCCCCCCATGATTTTATAAATCTTTAAAAGGAAACCCCTCAGCCTCTGACACTCCAGGGAAATTAGCCCGAGTGAATTCAGCCTCTCCCTATAGCTCAAATCCTCCAACCTTGGCAACATCCTTGTAAATCTGTTCTGAACCCTTTCAAGTTTCACAACATCCTTCCCATTGCAGGGAGACCAGAATTGCAGAGTATTCTAACAGTGGCCTAACCAATATCCTGTACAGCTGCAACATAACCTCTCAACTCCTATAGTCAATGCACTGACGGATAAAGGCAAGCATACCAAACACCTTCTTCACTATCCTATCTATCTGCGACTCGACTTTCAAGAAACTATAAAGCTGCACTCCAAGGTCTTTTTGTTCAACAACACTCCCCAAGTCCTTACCATTAAGAGTACAAGCCCTGCCCTGATTTGCTTTTCCAAAATGCAGTACTTCACATTTATCTAAATTAAACTTCATCTGCCACTCCTCAGCCGATTGACCCACCTGATCAAGATCAAACTATATCTAAGGTAACCTTCTTCATCGCTCACTACAACTCCAATTTTGGTGTCTTGGAGAATCAGCTGATTCGGCATGTAACAGGTGAGTCTCTATTTAAGTAGTAAGTTTAAAGGCTAATAAGTAGAGCAATTGAGAGGCAGCAATGATCTGTAGAGTGTGCACACTGTTCCATTTGGGAATTCCAGGTCTAATTATGAAAACTACAATAAGTTGGAAATTATTGCAAATTTGGGGGATCCCTGGACCTGGGACTCAGAACTTTGAGTAGCTGCTGCAAGCACTGTAATACATCCACAATCATTTGCATTTCATAGCTTGCACATTTATACATATGTTGGGAGGGAGTCTGAACAGCCAGCAATTGTTGTCCATGTCGGTACCCATGAAACAAAAAGAAGAATGAGGTCCTGCAGGCAGAGATTAGTAAGCAAGTGAATAAGCTAGTAAGCAGGTCATTAAAGATAATAATTACCTGATTGTCGACTATACTAATTGCTGGTGATCATAAAAAAAAGGATTGAGCAGATGGATAGGAAACTTATAGTTCGTGTGATGGTACAGGAGGAGGGTTGTTAGATTCCTGGGATACTGCGACCAGTGCTGGAGAAATGGAACCTGCACAAGCTGGACAGATTGCACTGAAATTGAATCAGACCATGTCCTTATGGGGTGGTTTGCTACTGTTATGTGAAGTTTTAAATGTTTTGGTAACAGGAGAGAATATTAACATGAAAAATCGAGATGCAAAGAGAAGACAGCTTGAATTGAAGAATGAATAGGAGGACATGAGGTGCTGTCAGAGTAAGGGCCAATGTAATGAGGTCTAAATTAGTTTAATTTGGCAGGTATCTGATTGCATAGTGTTTTATCGATCATGTTGGTGACCTGCAGGCAAAGGCAACCACATGGAAGAATAATGTTGTGGCTATCAAAGATCTGGCTGTGGATAATAAATATTACTAGATGCAAGTGTTTAGAACTTGGTGACGGAATATTGGCCTTTGTAAAGTCATTTCAGTGGCAGCAAGAGACAAACAAGCTTCTAAAAAGTCTCGCTCGTGATAGTCAGATTGGGGTAAGAATTTCAGTCATCATGCTGCTATTTGGGAAGCTTGACTCCTTCAATCCTGCTGTCGAAGATTGGGCCCAGTTTGTGGAAAGAATGCATTATATTTTCCAGGCAAATGGCATTGGGCCAGACAAAAGGCAAGAGTAATTCTCCTGACAGTATGTGGGTCTGCAGCTTATTCAATTATTAGGATCCTGCCTTTCGCTTAGGTACAAGATACTAACACGTTTCAAGAGTTGACAGATTAGCTAAGGAATATTATGACCCCAAGCCTCCTCTAATTCTGAGGTGCTATCAGTTTTATGCAACAGTTTGAGAACCGGGTGAATCTGTATCAGGATTTTTGATGAGGTTAAGTTGAATGGCAGAGACATTGATTGTGGTTTAACCCTAAGTGAGATGTTGAGAAAACGTTTGGTCTGTGGGATTAATGATATGACCATACAAAAGCACCTAATACCTGAAGTCCAATTGGACTTCAAACAGGCACTAGGACTGGCTTTGTCAGTGCAAAATGTGGCAAGTAGAGCTTGTGAGTTACAGGGTGTCTGAATGGAAGTCAACACCCTCACCAGACCAACTGAGTTTGGGGAGCACCACATGAGTAAAGGCCATTGCATAGTGTCACTCAGGACATATCCTGAACAGAGGGATCCTAGGTCAGCTCACATCAAAACCCCAAAACAAAGCCAAACCTCAGCCAAATGGATGGAATTTCCTCAAGGATCCAGGGCAGCAGGCCATTGTAGTTGCTGCTGGACTGTGGACTCGAGACAGGAAAAGACTCCTTCTTGACCCAAATGGATTAAGAGAACTCATGGGCTAGTATCCAGGAGAGTGCACACCCTGGAAGGTCCACCTACATCTGATTTGTCACAGTTAAAATTGCTCAGCAACATCCAAATCAGACACAATCAAAACAAACATCTGGTTAAATGGTCACCCTGTTCCGGTGGAGGTCAATGCCAGCATGGCTGTATCAGTGATTGCGGAACCAGCCTTTAATAAAATTTCCTCTGGACTCCAACCCTTACGTTTGCAGAAGACCTCAGTCAGGCTGAGAACCTATACTGGGGAACATTTACAGATTAAGAGTGCAACTTTGGTTCCCGTCTCTTACGGGAAGCGGCTGGTTCTAGTAAAAGGCTCGGGCCCAAGCCTGATGGGGCAAAATTGGTTGAGAAAGATTCAACTTGATTGGCCCAACATTTTTTGTTTAGAAAACGGCTGCCTGAGTGAAGTCCTAATTAAATACCCAAAGTCTTTCCAGGGAGGTCTAGGGATTATCAAACGGGCCAAGGCCACCTTGCATGTTGACCAAGAAGCAATTTCACAAATTTTGCAAGGCCCACCCGGTGCCTTTTGCCTTATGAGCAAAAGTAGGAGGTAGAAATCAGAAGGCTGGAAAGTGAAGATATCATCAAACCAGTCCAGTTTGTGGAATGGACAGCACCAGTTGTATCAATGTTGAAGCCCAATGAGTCAGTTTGCTTTTGTGGGGATATCAAACAAATGGTAAACAGGCGAGGGGGCAGTTCTTCATGAAGCTGGACATGAGCCGAGCATACCTGCAGTTGCAATTAGATGCGGATTCCCAGAAATATGCTACAATTAATAGCCATAAGAGTTTGTATCAACATATGAGACTGCCTTTAGTGCTAACGCCAGCCTGTGCCATTTTCTAGCGGATGGAGAACATTTTACACATATTTGCCCAAGTCGTCATTTATCTGGATGACAAGCTAATAACCAGGAACACTCATAAGGAGCTTTTAGAGACTGGGACATGGTGCTTAAACATTTCTCCAAGGCAGGGATACTCCCTAGGAGGGGAAAAAATGTGTGTTCCAGACACCCCAAGTGACCTACTTAGGCAACAGAGTCGACAAAACCAGGTTACACTCCTTTGAAGATAAAGTGAGAGCAATCAAAGGTTCCCTAGCTCCCATGTCTGTACTGGAGATTAGGTCTTTCTGTAGTTTGGTGAATTATTACGGAAAATTCCGAGGTCACCAGGCCTCCATCCTGGCACCCTTACATTTGCTATTGAAAAGGGGTCAGCCTTGGAAATAGTCTCGTAGCAAAGATGTAGCCTTTAGGAAAGTGAAGCAGCAGCTATCATCTAAAGCTTTAGCACACTACGATCCCAAGGAAGATATGGTGCTGACGTGCCATGCCACTCAGTACGGTATCGGGATAGTGTTGGCTCACCAATGGCCCAAAGAGAGGAATGTCCGAGAGCATATGTTTCCCAGACTTTGGCTGATGCCAAGCGAAGTTACGTCCAAATAAAGGAAGGAAGGTTTGGCAGTCATCTTTGGTGTGAGAAACTTCCAAAAATAACTTTATGGTCATTAATGTGTAATAGTAACAGATCACAAACCCCTGCTAGGGCTACTTAAAGAGAACGAGGCAGTATCGCCCACAGCTTCTGGTCAAATTCAGCGGTGGGCTTGTATTCAGAGTGCATATAATTACAAGTTGGAACACCATCCAGAAGGCCAAGTGGCAAATGTGGATGCCTTGAGCCATCTCTCTCTTGTAAACACACCACAGGTTTTTGTCCATTCTGGTTTTAAAAACTTGGACACCCCTCCAGTCACAGCTGACAATATCAGACTGTCGACAGAAAAAGATCAAGTCCTGGTAAAAATAAAACAGCTGGTGCTGACAGGAGAAACGAAAGGACCATCATAACCAGAATTGAAACCTTTCTGGACTTAGCAAGACCAGATCACCATGGAGGACAGCATATTACTATGGGGAGCAAGAGTGATTGTCCAAGCAAAGATCACCGCCAGATACTGGCTTAACTCCTCCAAGGTCATGCAGGGGTTTCCAAAATGAAGATATTGGCCTGAAGGCATGTCTGGTAACCATGAACGGAAGCCAACATAGCCATGTTTGTGGGGCAGAGTGCCCAGAGTTGCTAATGGGGAGAAGACTCTGCACCAAGTTAAATCTGATCTTCCTGGACCGGGGACGCTGTGTGAAAATGGTATCAAAAACGCCAATGCTGGACACAAAACACCTCTAAGCAAGAGAGGCGGTTTATTACAGGGGACGATGTTTGGTGTTGAAACCACGGGAATGTCCCTGCATGGGTAAGAGTCATGGTCAGTGCAAGGTCAGGTCCTGTGATGTACAAAGTATGGATAGGAGAAGCAGTTCTGAACCAGCATATGAAAGCTGTAACGTCGCAAACATGGCAGGAGCAAAACATACCCAGCCCCTCAGAACATCCAGCAAGGCTATTGGAGGCCGTGGGTTCTCCCCCTCTACCCAGAATTGAAGAAACCTCGAAGGATGAATTCGACATGGCCAATGTTGATTTGATTTATTGTTGTCACACGTATTTAAGTACAGTGAAAAGTTCTGTTTTGTGTGCAGTGCATGCAGACCATAACATACCAGGACACACAGGTCATGGAGTGATTGAACAGAGCAAGAAGTATAAAGTTATGGCTGTACAGGAGGAGGTGTCCAAAAATAAGATCAACATTAGATTTGAAATTTGAGAGGTCCATTCAGCATTCTAATAACTGCAGAGAAAAAGCTGTTTTTGAACTTGTTGGTACGTGTGTTTAAGCTTTTCTATTTCCTGCCTGATGAAAGAGATTATAACCGGGGTGGGAGGGGTCTTTGGTGATGCTGAATGCCTTTCCATGGCAATAAGAAGTGTAAATGGAGTCCATGGATGGGAGATAGTAGGAACTGCAGATGCTGGAGAATCTGAGATAACAAGGTGTAGAGCTGGATGAACACAGCAGGCCAAGGAGAATCAAAGGAGCATGGATGGGAGGTTGGCTTGCGTGATAATCTGGGCTGTGCTCACAACCTTCTGTAGCATCTTACAGTCCTAGGCAATGCAGTTGCCATATCAAGCAGTGATGCATCTGGATAGAATGCTTTTTATGGTGCATCTGTAAAGGTTTGAGAAGCTTCTTACGGACATGCCAAATTTCCTTAACCTTCTGAGGAAGAAGGGGCATTGTTGTGCATTATTAACATTCACATCTACATGGGTGGTCCAAGTCAGGTGGTTGGTGATCATGACTCCTAGGAACTTGACACTCTCGACTCTTTCCACATCAGCACCATTGATGTAGACAGGGGTTTGAGCTCCTCCTTTCTTCCTTAAGTAGATGATCAGCTTTTCAGTTACACTGACATTGAGGGAGAGGTTGTTATCTTTGCCACACCACTAAGCTTTCTTTCTATCTCCTTCCTATATTCTGACTTGTCACTGTTTGATATCTGGCCTACAACAGTCGTGTTGTCAGTGAACGTGTAGATGGCGTTTGGATGCAATTTGGCCACACAGTCATGAGTGTACAGAGAGTACAGTACGAGGCTGAGTACGCATCCTTGTTGGTGTTGAGGATCATCATGAAGCAGCTGCTGTGTCTGTCTTCCCTGATTGCAGCCTATGGGTCAGAAGCAGAGAATCCAGTGGCTGAGGGCAGAACAGAGACCCAAGTCTTGGAGCTTGGTGATTAGTCTGGTTGGGAGGATTATAGTGTGGAAGGCAGAGCTGTAGTCAATACACAGAAGCCTGACCTAGGTATCCTTATTATCCAGCTGTTCCAGGGATGACTGTAGGTCTAGGGAAATGGCGTCTGCTGTGGACCTGTTGCATTAGTAGGCAAATTGCAAGGGATTGAGGCAGGCTGGGAGGCTACAGTGATGTGAGCCATGACTAACCTCTCAAAGGACTCCATAATTACGGAGGTCAGAGCTGCCATGTGGTACTTGTTGAGGCACGTTGCGGTGGTCTTCTTGAAGCAGGTGGGGAACTTCAGATTGCAGCAAGGAGAGGTTAAAGATGTCCACAAATACTCCCACTACCTGGTCTGATTGCACAGCCAGAGAGTCCATCTGGGCCAGTCATTTTCTTTCGGTTCACTCTCAAGGAGGCCGATTTGACGTCTGCAGCAATGACTAAGGGAACAGGTGGGTTTAGGGCTGTCAAGGCAGGTGAAACCATTCCACTGGCATTTTGCTGGAACCGACCGTAAAAGACATGGACCAGATCCGGAAGGGACGTGTTTTTGTCTCTATTTTGTTCTGCTTCATGTTGTATACTGTTATGTCATGTAGGCCTTGCCAAAGGCTGCACACGTGTATGTGTTTAGGTCTCTAATTGAGTCTGGAACTGTCTCTTGGCATCTCTAATTGCCTTGCAGAGGACCAGTCTGGATTTTCTATAAAGGCCAGGGTCGTCTGATTTGAATGCTGCATGCCTGAAGAAGATTAATTTCTTCCGAGATTTTCCGAGCACAAGAGGTGGGCTACAGTCTGGTAAGCAATGGGTTTCCTGCTTCATCCAAGGTCTAAGGTTTGCGAACACAGATTGACTCTTTCGGCATGCAGTCCACAATGCACTTGCTGACAAAGTCCATGGCCATGGTGGTGTACTTGTCCAGGTTAGCTGCCGAATTCTTGAATATAGACCCGTCCACTGATTCGAAGCAGTCCCACAGAAGCTCTTCCGCTGCCTCAGACCAGCGCTACACTGCTTTCTGTGCTGGGTGCTCACATTTTAACTTCTGCTTGTAAGCTGGGTGGAGGAACACAGTATTCTGATTGATTTTCCAAATTGCGGATGGGGTATGACGTGGTAGGCACCTTTAATGGTTGCTTAGCAAAGGTCAAGGATGTTCGGCCCCCTCGTGGGGCACGAGATGTGTTAATGGGATTTTGATAGAACACTCTTGAGATTGGCCTAGTCAAAGTCACTGACCACGACGAACGAGGCCTCAGGGAATTTCATCTCAAGTGCATTGATCCCGCAATTCTAATGTCATTACTGCCTGAGGATGAATTCCTTCCAAGATGTTCTGGCCGCAAAAGGCAGGCCATTGTCTGGTACACACTGCCAGTATCCAAGGCAGAGTCGGAAGAACTGGACTTGGTGCAAAAACACCTCAGGAGATGCTACAAGCAAAAGGATGGTCCTGCATCCCAGGGGGAGGGATGTAGTGATTGGAACGAGGGCAGCCAAGTGGATCTCAGAGCATATGATTTCCCTGATTGGACTGGGTTAACAGCCCCAATCGGGGAATCTTGACTGACAGATATAAACAGGAGTGTCAGGAGCTCTGTTCACTCCAGAGGCCTGGTCTATGTTAGCTGGGTCAGTATCATGTACTATGCATGTGTAAATGTAGGGTGACTTGGTGAAGGGACACCAGCCCTCATGGAATTATTTCAACTTGGTTTTGCATCATCAGATATTTTAAATAAATTACTCTTGACCTCTTTGTCCATGTCATTGAAGTAGGTCGTGACTCCTAAGTCTCTATCACTGACCATTGTTGCACTCCACTACTCATTGCCTGCCTCCTTGAAAATGTCCACAATCACTAAACCAAGAAAAATTCCATCCCCCGCTTTCAAAGTAACATTTACAGTTTTCACACTGGCTTATTTTTGGTTACTTATGCATGAAACTTGTCATCAAGTTGTTCATAGTGGCTATTAATAGCAGCCATTCTGCATTTCCTATCTATCTGTCATTAAACCCCATTGATTCACTGAAGTAACTTCTACCTCCACAACCCAATTAACTTTTACATTCCAGCACGCAACCTAATGTGAAAGCTTTAAAGAGAATTAACTGTTAGTGTGCTAACCCTGCTATTTGCAGTTAACATAATCTATGGATAAATATTCTACTATTTTGGAGAAATTAAACTTTGAGACATACACAGGAAAATAAAACTCTCAAATTCTGCAACCATGGATTTATACAAATAAGTGTTATTTCTATTCCTTTGAATTCCAATCCCCTGGACATAAAGGCCAGCAATCCATTAGCTTTTCAAGTTATTTTCTGTATGTGTCATTTAAAATGATCTAGATCAGCCCCAAGGACTGAATCTTTACAATGTAAAGTAACAGGGTAGGCTGTTTAGGATTGGGATGATGAGAAATTTCATCACCCAGACAGACAATGGTAAGCCTATGGAATTCTCTACCACTGAAAAAGTGTTTGAGACTGAAACAGTGAATATTTTCAAGAAAGAGATAGATATATTTCTTAGATCTAATTGGATCAAAGGATATGGCAAGAAAGTGGAAACAGGCCTACGGAGGTGGGTGCTCAGCCATGATAATCTTAAATGGCACAGCAGAATCAAAGGGCCATATGAAATACTCCTGCTCCTATTTTCTATGCTTCTGTGAAGCCCAGTCATTCCCAAAGACCTTCCCAATTTGAGGTTTGAACATTGTTGCAATCTCTGAAAACTGTGAGTGGGATATGTGACTGGAAGATCATTAAGAGCAGAGGTTGGGGGTGTGGGGGAGGGTCATTTTGATTTTAGCAGGGATTGTGACCACAGTTACCTAACATAGACAGTTGATTATTCGAGAAGCAACAGTTCAGAATTGGATAAAGAAAAGGAAATATACAACTTGTGACAAACGAGAATGCTTTATTGATCCAAGAGTCAGAGTCATTCTGTAGAATGGAGGAGTAGAGGCAGCACATTCTCACATCCTAGTGATCCTATATCCTTCTGTCCTGCTCTCTGGTTATCTTTGGTGGTCTTGGTTCCAACAGTCTTTGTTCTTTCTTTGGGGTGATGGAGAAACTCCTGGTCTTTGCCCTGGGCAGGTAGCATGGCTCATCTTCCTAGATCTTGTTTCCTCTTCCTCCCCTCCTGTCCCTGTAAATATTTCTTTTATTGGGGGCGGGTCATCAATACAGTACCAATCCACTGTCTAACCCTCTTAGCTAGTCGCTAGACGGCAGCAATCCATTGTCATTATTGCTTTGTCCATCTCGATCCTAAGGTTAGTTTTCATTCCTTCTGGGATCAAACTCCTCTTCTTTCCAGTATGCTACACTGAAAATGGAATATGGTGATGCTTGATAAATCTTTTACGTGAATCAGAATCTTGATAATTCTTATGACCTCTTTGTTTTCAAGCAGAGATTTGGTTACGTTTGCTGTTACTAATATACGAAATACCAAAGAAGAAATACTGAGTTAACAGGTTTCAGGCATCCCCAGTTCTCATTAGTAACAAGTCAGAGGTACGGTAATGAGGGGAAGTATCCATTGCTGCCTCTGAGCTCAATCACAAAAAATTTCAGCTTGTAACCCCACTTAAGGTCACGGGTCCCATTTTGGGAAGTCCTTCAGGGACATGGGATCCATACTGAGTGTGTAGTTATTTAGTATCTCACCTAACGCTAGATTGTGTATTACTATCATTTAAATTAGCAGGAAGCAGGGTGTACTGCCTATCTGAGAAGCTATATGATAGTTGAGTTAATAGGTTGAAATCTTAGTTTAGGACTTTTTGCATTTATCTCCTCAGTTTAGAATATGAGCAGAGACTATGAGAGGAACTTGGACCCACAACCTCCTGTCTGATCAGAGAGAGTGCAGCCACTGAGCTACAGTTAACACAAAATTCAGAAGATATTGATGAATACGTCTCAATGTTTGTTGTATGATGTAACAAATAAACACCTTAGAATGGTTCAAACTCTTCTGATGCTGTAGATAAGCAATGCAGATCCAAAAAAAATGGTACCAGTGCTGTCAAAGCAATACAACTAAGACTTATTCTAACAGTAAAATGGAACAAGGAAATAAAGGTTAAGTTGTTGATTGCTGTTTTATTGAAAGCTCACCAGTCTGACAGGATACTCCCTGACAACAACTGAAGCAATCCTACAATAGAGTATTATTGGTTAGGCTACCAGAATCTCATCCTTTAATTAGGGTGTAACAGCAGGTAATTACAGAGTTTGACTAGTTCTCGGTCTCCTCCCAGTTCGGATCCAACAGGCACTGGTTCAAGGTGTTGATGTGTTCATAGCAACAGACTCTCCAGAAGGATACATGACAGGGAAGGACAAGAAATGGGACAAATTGTTAAGACTACTCAATTAAATGAGTTGCATTTGGCTTTGGCAATCCCATAAGTCTCCTGGCAAACTTGGAGCTTGATCAGGAGCCAGTAACCACAGAACAGCCAGGGCAAACAAAATGGGTGGGAAAAGACAATGGCAGATAGAGGCAAAAGTTTATTACCCAAATCTGATAGCTTCTGAACTGATTGGCCCTAACAACTAGTACATGGATTGTCTGTCTAGGCCATTTCAGAGGGCAGTTAAGAGTCAACCACATTGATGTGGGCCTGGAGTCACAAGTGATGACTGTTTTCTTTCCCTGAAGTACACTGGTGGGCCAGTTATGTCCTTCATAACAATCAGTGATTTTTAAGACCTTAGCGAAAAAGTTTGTAGCACAGGGAGTGGATGCAGTTTTTTGTTAGCTCGCTGAGACGGTTGTTGCGTGGTGTGCAGATGTTTTGTTACCAATCTAGGCAACATAGTCAGTGTGACCTCCAATCAAAGCATTTGTGTTGTGCTCCATTCCAAATTTATATGATCCTCTGTTGTGGTGAACCGTATCATTTCTGGTTTTTTTTTTGGAAAAAATTGGTCTGTATACAGTAATAAGAAAGGTGTAGAGCTGGATGAACACAGCAGGCCGAGCAGCTTCAGA